>ML781080.1:311475-395611 GCA_009831015.1 Picea engelmannii
AGGTCTTGTTTGCCTGGTGATTGCTTCCTAGATTTTGTTTACTAGTGTGTGTTGTTTGTTTCTCGAAGTTGACCATAGGAATTTCTTCGCGGAGCTTGTCATTCATTTACAATTGCTCCTCCACGACGCTCACGTAGAATGCAAGGTTTATCTCCAGAGCATCTGGACGGTTCTCAATCCTTGCCTACCAGTACACCTGAGGGCTCTCCTCATCAGAGTGAAGTCCTAGTTGTTACTCCACCACACGTGGAAACAAGTGACATCCCAGTTTTCACCACACCACAAGTAGAATCAGCTGAATCTCTAGAACCTTTTTGAATTACCAATACTAGAGAAGACTATCGCATTCTCCGTGGTGAACGACCTTTTGTGCGATTAAATTCTTCTAAAGAAGTCGTTGTTACATCTTCTGAATCAATCGTTGGGCCTTCTCCCGGTGTAGTAGGCCAAGATCCTTTTTGGTCAGGTGATTTCCGACGGGTCCTTTTTGGTACTGAGTCACCTACAGTCTACAAAATCAACCCTCCGGTGTTTTCTGAGATAGAAACTACACTAGTGACTACCACTTATCACTTTGTACTCCCTGACGAGATGGCCCATCTCACGAATACTACGAGTGTCCAAATCAGAATTACTGCAGCTAGTCTTTCTCCTATCAATACCCAGCGAATGCCTGATGTCAATACGACACTACCACCCAGTTATCATGCGTTGAATGCTTTGTTGAATGCTTCCAATCCAAAACCTCTGCAAACCCCAGCCGGTTCTCTAGGTGGTCCTCCTTTTCCTGGGCACCCTATTCCCGGTTTTATTCCTACACTCCCTCAATTTCCTTCTGGCATTCCTAATCCTAGTGGCATTATTCCATCCGTTGCACCAAACTTGCATATTCCTGTTGGTGGATTAGGTGGTACATTTCAACCTCCTCTTACTGGACATGTTCCAATTACTACCCAACCTTCGATTGGAACACAACCTCCGATTGGAACTCCACCTACGATAGGGGGACCAACCCCACCTTTTGGACAAAATATACCTCCTGCTTTGGCCCAGTATTGGACTCAGATGCTACAAAATCTTTCTCAAATGACTGGGGGGAAACAGCCTGCCCCTACTATAGGCCAACCTTATCTAGGTATACCTAATCCTATTTGGGGTCAGGGTCAAAATACTACACCTCAAGTCCCTACTCAAACTCAAGGTTACAATCCTTGGAACTACTATCCTCTCCAACCACCACCGAATCAACCGAGGTCTTCCCAGTATGGGAAGATTGCATATGGGCCTACTGGTTTTCCAACAAGGATTCCACCCCAAAGTCACCAGTACTCGCAAGTGAATCGATAGTTACCTTTTCTTTCTACTTTGGATTTGCCAGATTTGTCTAGGATTCTAAATGATCCTATTTGTCACTCTCCCCAATGGCCTGCTATTCCCACCAAGCTTCCATCAGACATTCCTAAATTCGATGGAAAAGTGGGAGAGGACCCGAACAATCACGTTATGACTTTTCATCTATGGTGTTCTTCCAACTCGTTGATGGATGATTCTATTCGTCTACGTCTTTTTCAACAAACCCTTACCGGTTCTGTTGCGAAGTGGTATATTGAATTGCCACAAGGTTTCTTCTCTGATTTCAACACCCTTGCTATGGCTTTCCTTACGCATTACCAGTTATCGATCCGTTATGATACCAGGACTGAGATTTTGACTTCCTTCAAACAGACTAAAGGCACTCATATCTCGGATCATATCCATGAGTGGCGAAGGAGACGACGTCTCATTAAACTTGAACTCCCTGATCAGTTACTAGCAGAATGGTTTAAAAAATCCTTTGTGAACGAAATTGGTAAATACATTTCCATGGGTGGTGTTGTTACGGAGGAGCAGGCTATCAGTCGTGCTCAATATCTTGATATTGTTTATTCGCAAACCGGAACACTTTACGATTTGTTACCTGAATTACCTCGTCCTGGTACTTCCAGCACTTCAACTACTCCTCCTGCATCTCATACAGCTGACGGTGTGATTGGTACTACCCATGCCCACTCACATTCTGTTTCAAATACAACCCCTAAACCTACCTCTTCTAATGTTCCAAATTCTCCATCTCCTGCCACTCCCACCGGTAAAACATCTGAGGTAAACGTCGTTCAATCTACCCATCTCACCTCTGTGCTTCGGCGATGTGAGTTTCTCCTCCTTCTCTCTTTTTGTCTGGACACTCGTAAGACTTGTGCCCATTCTTTCCACATGTGAAGCATGTTATTACTCCACCTCTTCCTCTTCCTCTACCTCTAGTACAAGGAAAAGTATTGTTATCAGTTGTTACCCATAATTTTGGTCGTCATGATGATGTATTGATAATGGTGTGCTCAAGCTCTTCATTAGAACTTTCTCCTGAGAAAAGTTACCTTCATCTCTTTCCAGAAATCACAATTTTGAGGAAGGTTCGCAGGCCGCTAATACATTTTCCTGCGAGAATGTATGATTCTCGTAGGCTGCCTTAAGCCAGGGTGCGAGAAGTTCACACTATGTCTAACTGCTAGGGTGCGAACTCTTTCTAAAGAAGGGAAAAAGATGAATTCTCGAAGCTTCTAGAAGGGAATCTTCTAGAAGGATGAATTGGCATTCGAATGGTTATCTAAGTACTGGCTTTCCTGATATTTTGGGATCATTCCTATCCAAGTAACTAATTCATTCTCTCTTATATATTGATGGGATTCTCATGGAAAAGGTTAGAATAAAACAAGCAAGAGATTTATTGGAGAATTAATGAAGGACTGTATGAAGAACTGAAGCTACAGCAACTAGAGAACTTCAGCAAGTTTATCAAAGGTGGTTGATCTTCTTCATGCAAGTGAGCAAGTGTGTGTGTCAGAGCCAAGGGCCATTGAAAGGAGGTTTGCAACATCAAGGCTCAGGTTGTAATATTTGCTTTCCATCAATATGATACAGTAATATGTCCCTTTCCCATAAAGCTAAGTCTACTTTATTGTATAATTCCTTGATCATATACATAGATTGACTGTTGAATATATTGAGTTGTTTTCACTGCGATTGGTTTGAGTTGTCCTGGTCTTGACTGTACAAGAGCATTGGAGCGAAGATGGAACAACAAAGAGTTCGCGAGAACCGCAAAATTCGTCATTTGGTTGTGCGACTTGATTCGCAGCTTGTAGTATTACAGCTAAGTAATATCTACTCTATTCGAAGTCCTACTTTGTGATGGGTGTATTTGCGAATTCACCTCTTGGAATGATATTTTGATCACATTGAATATCATCATATTCCTAGATGTCTTAATACATTAACAGATGCATTGGCTAATTATGTATTGGACAGACATTTAAACCATTTATAAATCAAACGCATTAAAATTCACACAATATAAAGTAAACCAGTAGAAGCCATCTGTATATATAACGATCAAAAGAGTTTGTTTTTTACAAAAAGTTTGTCCGAAGACCAAATTATCAAAAATTGAAGCTTATAGCTTCTACAAAGTGACTTCATGGATGACGTTCACGGTAACACACCACTTCCCTAGCAAACCTACGGAGCAGTCGATCCATAGCGGCTGATACCCCTACAGTGTGACGTTGATTGCGTCGTGGAACCTCTTCCAGAGTCATATCTGGAATGTCTGTTGTCAGGCCTTCTAAATTTTGTTCTACCACCTGATAATCTTCAGCATACTGCGGTGTTGTTGGTGCTACTTCTCCTTGTCACTGGATAGGAGAAGTGCCAAGAGGTCTATACGGTCCAACATCTGTGTTATCAACCAACATTTTGTGTTAGTCTTCAGATGAACATATAAAACAAAAAACATTTGAATATGATAAAAAATTCAAAAACATTTAAAAAAGAGAAATTGTGTATACTTCTTATCGAGGTCTCCCCACTGAGCGTCCTCAGGCAGTGCTAGATACGGATCTCCTCGGAAATCCAACCCGGCATAGGCGTAGTCATCAACCATCAACATCTGGTTTTGAAGCCAGTCAAAGAAAATGTCATCGTACTTGACGATTGGTCCTACCACGTGCCGGGCCATGAGCCGACACCATCTCAACATTCTTGGATCCTTAGGACCCGGGAAGTTCCACTCAACCTGTAGTCTAAATACGGGGACCCTCTCGAGGAAGAAAGACACTAACAAATATCCATAACCAAATTGTTTCAATTCACCTCGCCTGCATTTGGTTAATTGCCTTTTGATACTGCGAAGCACAGCATCCACCCAGTTGAATACTTGGGGCTCAGTACACTCGATGGCATACTGGAAGTAGCTTTGTAATGCCATATGAGGAGCATAACTCCCCACCATCCGAGCTATAGTAAAGAGGATAGTGCGGAGGGTCAAGTCTTGTACCCCCCAGATAGCCACTTTTCCTTTTTTCCTCTCAGCCTCAGGTACACAGTATTGATTGCAGTACTCACTCATTTTTAACCCGCCACCTCTGCCATATGAGGAGTAGAAATCCCCGCCATTCGAGCTATAGTAAAGAGGATAGTGAGGAGGGTCAAGTATTGTACCCCCCAGATAGCCACTTTTCATTTTTTCCTCTTAGCCTCAGGTACACAGTATTGATTGCAGTACTCACTCATTTTTAACCCACCACCTCTGCTACCAGTCAGACTGACATAATACCCACGCCTGGATAATCCAGTCAAAAATTATATGTCCTCAATGTCTATGGACAATGTGTGAGCTCCTACATTGAAAACCTGTTGATCTGGGTCCCACATACGGACTAGATACTCCAGTAGTCTGATTTGGGCCCTCATGCCCGGGATGCGAAAGTATTTTAAGAGCCCACAATCTCTCAATGCAGCTATGGTGGGAGGACGATTCTCGGCATTTGCATTATCCTCCTCATGTTCTCGTTCACGCCACTCAAGCACCATGTTTATGGCTATTTATCTGCACAAGGAACATAAAAGGAGGATTAATGATTTTGTTCATGATCTGGATCTTTTTCATTGGCTAAATATTTTAAAAAAATTTGAGTTCTTCGGTTCTCGCACGTGACTCATTTACACAATGTGAACACCTCACAGGTGGCTCAAGGCTCACCTGTGAGAATGCATCATTCTCGCAGGTCTCGTATGGGCTTCCTGCGAGAATGCCAATGCGCAAGTAGAGTTCAAAAAACAACTTGAAACCAAAAAATTAACCAATGAAATTCAAAATTTAAACCATGAAAATGTCAAGAATGAAGAGCTTACCTTAATGTTGTAGACGGCTCATCAAATGATCTCTTGTATCTCTCGAAAATCGACACCAAATTCGTAGGGTAAAAAGGGGGTTTTGGAACTCAATAGTGGAAATATGAAATGATATGGTAAAAATGTTTATTTACTCATTTAATTTACTTTTTACTATGTCATTTTTGGGTTTTTATGCTTATCTATTGTTTAAACCTAATTCATAATATCAAGATGAGTGTAATGACTTGCAGGTGTGTTGACATTGATGATTACATACAAGGGTATGGACATATTTTTCTCCGTTATGGTGTGATTTTGATTGTTTTTTATGGTTTTTACATAAAACCTCGAGCGTCTTTTTTGTCCGTTCTTGCACTCATAAAAAACATAAGAACGTGATTGAACATAGTTTTATCACTTTTTCAGGCTCAACAAGGTTATACGAAAATGGAACACCCTTGGAGTTCTCTTTAAGCTCTTTTCAGACTCTCTAAACATGAAAAGATCGTCGAGCGACCTTGCCATGTTCACGCTCGATAAAGTATTTGAAGTATGCGTCTGGTGAGCAATAATTTCTCTCTTTTTCGGTCTCATCCAGACTATTTTATGAAAAAGGAACTGAGAGAGTTCTCTTTTAAGTGTTTTTCCAAACTCTATAATCTTGAAAAACCTTCGAGTTTACTATCTCTGGACTCGTTAAACAAACATTGACAGACCCGTGATGGGACCGAACCACTCCTTCTTAGGGTTCGTTAAGTATGCTCCGAGGGACTCGTCCGAAGGATGAGCTTATATCAACAAGCATATGTGATCCTCTTCAAGCTTGCGTAAAAATAAAGAGGTACTTGCCAGAAATGGTGGGGGAAAATTGGGAAAGGGATATGTTTCATTTTCGTATTGATTGGCAGTAAGTGTCGCTCTTGAACATGAAACCCCTTATTCATCATTTGAAGCCGGTTTGGGAAATCCATTTGTCTCTCTTTCAATTGATTACAAGGCCATTCCATGTTTCGTCTTTGAGTCAATGCTGCCAAATCATTGGGCGTGTCATTCATATGTTCAAGAGAAGTTCATCTGAAACCTATATTGAGTCGGCCATCTGCAGTTATCCATTCTCTCCGTGTTGGCCTTCCCTGTGTCCAGTCCAATTGCCACATGCTCTGTTTCACCTTCAAACTCTGTTACTCATTTCGTTTCATTGATGGGGGATACATTAAGGCCCTCCTGTGACAAGTTTTGTTCTGTCGACTTCAGCTCATTATCCAGAATCAAGACTTAGAAATTTTTTAGTACCTTGGAGCTTGCATGCCTTAATGGCAAGTTTCCTCGCTTTCGACAGTGGGTTTACATCATTGACCCCTGATCGAAAGATTCCTTCAAATGTTCAACATCAACTCATTTATTCACAGTCGATGGATTGTACTATAGTACCTTGGGAGTCATTGACATCAATGGTGATTTCCCTCGCACTTGTTAACGGTTTAATCAATGACTGGTAATCAAGTGATTTATACTATGTTCGACTTCAACATATGTAATCACATGGTTAGATTCATACTTTGGGCAACGAGATTGAAGACCCTGGATATTATCTTTGTGATCCAGGTTGCGATGGAGTATGTATAATTTGTGACACATAGATCCACTGTGTATGTTTCATGGCTATGTCGTCTTGATTTGAAATTTCTCGCATAGATCCACAGTGTATTCAGGTGGCTATGCTATATTTTGATGGCATGGATCCACAGTGTATGATTGGTGGCCATGACCCATGTCTATAATGTCATCAGTCAGTGATCTGAGTATGGGAATGCCTACCTCAGAATTGGTATATATGATATTTTGCAGATGCTTGGGTGTTTGCAGGTTTTCGATTAGATGTGCTCCTGGTTCTCGACACACACATGCAGCTTACAAAGTCTATCGACTGTCACTGGTTCCAATCTCAGACTTTGGGGGGCATTCTATTACCCATAATTTTGGTCGTCATGATGATGTATTGATAATGGTGTACTCAAGCTCTTCATTAGAACTTTCTCCTGAGAAAAGTTACCTTCATCTCTTTCCAGAAATCACAATTTTGAGAAAGGTTCGCAGGCTACTAATACATTTTCCTGCAAGAATGTATGATTCTCGTAGGCTGCCTTAAGCCAGGGTGCGAGAAGTTCGCGCTGTGTCTAACTACTAGGGTGAGAACTCTTTCTAAAGAAGGGAAAAAGATGAATTCTCAAATCTTCTAGAAGGATGAGATGGCATTCGAATGGTTATCTAAGTACTGGCTTTCCTGATATTTTGGGATCATTCCTATACAAGTAACTAATTCATTCTCTCTTATATATTGAGGGGATTCTCATGGAAAATGTTATAATAAAGAAAGCAAGAGATTTATTGGAGAATTAATGAAGGACTGTATGAAGGACTGAAGCTACAGCAACTAGAGAACTTCAGCAAGTTTATCAAAGGTGGTTGATATTCTTCATGAAAGTGAGCAAGTGTGTGTGTCAGAGCCAAGTGCCATTGAAAGGAGGTTTGCAACATCAAGGATCAGGTTGTAATCTTTTCTTTCCATCAATATGATACAATAATATGTCCCTTTCGCATAAAGCTAAGTCTACTGTATTGTATAATTCCTTGATCATATACATAGATTGACTGTTGAATATATTGAGTTGTTTTCACTCCGATTGGTTTGAGTTGTCCTGGTCTTGACTGTACAAGAGCATTAGAGTGAAGCTGGAACAACAAAGACCAAAGGAAGTGATCATAAGGTATGTTCATGATTCTTTCCTCCTCGTTCATTCAATAGTCGAAATCTAGGGAAAGAGTATTATTCTATCTTGCTTTGTTCTAGATCCAGGTGGATCTAGGAAGATCGATTTGTGTCCGCACTTACGGATTTATCCAATAACATCAGCATAATATCCTCTTTGCTCGGTATGATGTCCTCGTTGTTTAGCATATTTCCCTCGCTGTGAGATTCCACCTCTCTTAGTTCGAGTCTGAGGTTTCTTCGAGTCCTCCTTGGGCTTCTGATATTATCCGGGGCAACTGATTTTCCTTTGGGCTGACTTCTGCCTCGGCCTCTTTGACCTTGCTTTCAGCTCAGCTTCTCTTCTTCTTTTAGATCCATCTGATAAGAATCTTCCACCGTTCAGATGGTTACCATGCTCATCTCATCCTGAATATCGTATCTCAGGCCATTCATGTATCTGGAAACTTTTTCATCATCGCTCTCCTGATGACCTGCCCTGATGTTCAGCTTGTAGAATTCTTCAGTGTATTCTTTCACTGTCATCAGCTTCTGTCTCAGGTTTTGCATTCTCCTGAATAGAGAAATCTGGTAATCCCTGGGGATGAATTTCACCTTCATCTTCACAATCATTTTGTCCCAGCTTTTGATCTTCTGCTTACCTTTGCAGCGTCTGTCAGCTTGTAGTTCATCCCACCACAATGTTGCATGTCTTTTTAATCTTGTGACAGCATGCTTGAATTTATTGTCCTCTTCGACATCTTCATAGTCAAAGTATGTGTCCAGAGCTCTAATCCAGTCTAGAAGCTCCTCTGCATCCAGATTTCCCTCATAAACTGGAATGTCTATTTTCGCTCTTGCACCCATTCTTGAAATAGCTTTAATCAAACGTTCGTTTGTTGCATCTTCAACTGCAACTTCTTCTTCATGTTCAACCTCAATTTCACTCTCGAAATCAGTAAGATCCCCAGCATTGACTGTGCATCTTTGTGTTGTCTCCATGGCTTCGAGTCTAGCTCGTAGATCACGCATTTCTCTTCCCATGGCTGGATCAATCTGCCTACCTCTTCTTCTCAGCATTTCCCTCTCCTCTGGTGGATCAGGTGTTTATCTGTCCCTTCTCCTTGGAGGCATGGTGAATTCTCCTTTTTCTTGCTACAAAAAGAAAAGAAACCTCTCTGGGCTCTGATACCAAAAATGATGACGCAGCCCCCCCTCCTAAACCCGCAGGTCAGAAGGTCCACATCAATAGGATCTTTCCTTTACCACTGGCCCAAAGAACTCTCGACAACGGCTCTTCTATTTCCCTTTCGGGAAATCTTCACCCACACTGACTTTGAGAAATCCCCTTTATACTTAGGGAATCAGACTTTTCACGCCTTCGCAAAATCCGACGGTCGAGCACCTGTCTCTCAAATCCCTGAAACCCGAAAACAGTCAATGCTGACCTTTCTCCTTTTTCTTTTGAATTTTTCCTTATTGCGATTTCGGTGGTCGCGGTGTCAAGCAACTTGTTCCCGCAATTCCCGAAACCCGATTTTTATGAAATTCCGACGTGCTCACAAGGTTGACTTTTCAACGCCACTTTACTTCTGTCGAGACTTTGGACTTCGCAACATCGCGAATCCTAATGCAATGAATTCGTAACTTCACTCCACGAGACTCTGAAATGGTCAACGGAGTTTGATTCCATGTCAATAGTGCACCACCTGTCCGCCTCCCTGACTCCTGTGGCCCCACATTGTTCTCTTAGCCTTCGAGACTTCGCGTTTCGTGATATCGCGATTCCCGTTGCAAGGGTTTACGGAACTTCAACCTATGAAATCCCGATATAGAATCCACGTGTAAATCCAATGGCCCTTGTGGCTTGGATCTACGGTCCTACTCCTCCTGAGCTTAGAACCTTTAGGAATACTCGCAGTAACTCCCCTGCTCCTTCGTGAGATCTGACGACTCTCGGGACTTCGTGGATTCTCAACAGATAATTTCGACCGTCTGTCTCTTCCTCTGAGGACTCATCCTTCTGTGGTCTGACATCGCTATGCCTTCTTACAAACTTTCAAAGCACTTGGCCTCTGCCTTCCTTCGACTCCTTTGAAGGTCTAATTCCTTCTGATCTTTCCCCAACTTTGAATCTTTTAGAAAACTCTTGCACACACTCCTTGCAGTAGACTTTCGAACACTTCCAAGTGTTGGAATCCTTCGACTCTGCACACACCTACAGCAGCAGTTTCTCAATACTTCACTCAGATTTGAAACTCTGAGACTTTGCTTGGCCTGCGCACTCCTTGCACGACTCCTGTGCCTAATTGCACTTATGTGGAAATGAGAACAAAAGATATCTCTCTTGATATTTCAGAGACAAACCTTTGAACACCTTGTCAATGCACTCCTTGCGGGCAAATCAACTACACTCCTTGCAGGAACTCTTTCTCAGATAGAGAAATAATTGAAACTCATTCCTCTTCCCCTTCCTCTCAAATTTCAAACATTCAACAAGAAATCATTCATACATAGCATAAAAGCAATTGCATGACAGAAAGAGTAAAACATTCATGAGCATAACATTCAAAGATGCATACACAGAGAATATATGAACACCATGAGTCTGAATCACAGATTTCTTGTATTAATTCAGAACTTTTGTACATGGATTCTGCTACACAACTCTCTCTGCTTCTCTTCTATGCTCTTTTAGAATTATATTACAATATACAATGAGGGTGTCTATATCCTATTTCCCTCTTGTGCTCTAAAACTGTCTAATCTAACATTCAATTCTATCTACCTGCATTAACTACCATAAATGCCTTCTATCTACTAAGGACAAGAGCGAGTCGCTCAAGGTCCGTTTACATTATACAAGTGCGCCCCTTCTTAATTATCTCATTTAAGATCATGCAATAACTTCAAGGAAAATTCAAAAATTTGTATTGGGCGCTTGTCTAGCTATCTTTGGACTCTGTGTTGGCTCGCTTGAGATGCTCCTGCATCAAGGGACCTCATCAGCATCACTACTCTCCTCTATGCATGGGAAAAACAAGATGGTAGGATGATCATCTTGTATATTCAAAGTATCAGAAGTGTCTTCCATGTTGAGCATCTTAATGATTTGGTTTCTATATTCACTATTCTTTGTCAGCTCATTGAAAGGAATAGAGATTTTAATTTTGGCCATCCCACTTTCAAAGTTAAAGGAAGATGAGATTTCTTCTACCTCTTTGATGATTGTCTCCTTTCTTACTTCAGGTAATTTCTTTGGAGGTTCTTCCTTCTGATTTCCTTTCTCCACGGAATCCTTTGCAACAGAGTCCTTCTTAGGCTGACTCAAAGAAGGTGTATTATTTTGAGATTCTTTGGTGGGATTTCTCTTTAGAGGATTTGCAGGCACATTTTTTCTTCGAAGATTATATTTTTTCTGGAATTGTATGATGGTATTATGTAGTCCTTTCTGATAATCTTCCTTTTCCACTAACAACCTTTCATCATTCTCCTGCATGAATACATCATTTGCATCCATGAACTAATCATGTTATTCTTTGGTCAAAAACACCTATGCTTCATCACCATCACACCAATGCATATTGTCTTCAAACGTTTCATCAAAATTTTCATTTACATAATTATTTTGAAAAGGAGGTCTTATTTGTTGATCACCCTAGTTCCTCTAATCTCTTTGTCTGATTTGTGGAATTGTTGGTCTCCTTTGATTTATGGGTGGAAAATCAACCTGCTCTCTAGTGTTAGGCTTATTATCTAAAGACACCATTTCCATGAGTTTCTCCATGGTCTTCTTCATCAAGTCAAATCTCTCTTCTGATGATTGTGAGGTTGAAGGTTGTGCCTTATCTTGGACCTTGTTTATGTCTATGTTAGAATTATATTTGATCTTTCCTGAAGCCATTAGATTTACTTCAACTTCTATTGCATCACGCATCATATCATCTAGTGAAGTGGATCTTCTTTCCCTTAACAACAAAGAAAAATCACTTTCAAAGGAATCAGCATATCTAAGTTGAGCAACCCTAGGAGGAGTTTTTACTTCAGTAGGATTTGAGTTGTAAACTTTCATAAATCTATCTGAAAACTCTTGTATTGTTTCATCAGGTGACCTTCTCATGTTGTTGTACTGAGTTAGCAACTGAAGGGGGTTTTTCTTGTCACCCCATTTTGCAAGAAAACTTGTTTCAAAGGCTTCAAAATCTGGGATACTTGCTATTGGGAGAGCTCTGAACCATTTTTTGACTTCTCCTGTGAGACTTTGTGCAAACAACCTCATTTTTCCATATTCATAATCTACTTCTTCTAGGTCCACAAAATCATTGAACCAGTCTAAGTGTTTTTGAGCTGACACATTGCCTTCATCATCATACAACTTAATCCTCTAATTATATTCCCGGGGTAAATCATTTAACTGAGAAGGTAGAACAAGGGGGGAAAACCTAGTTGCCGTGGATGTAGTAAGAACTTGAAGTGTCTGATTTTTCTGAGTAGGAATCATAGCGGGTCTATTAGAGGCAGCTGAAAGTAAACCTTGGAACCTCTTCTCATCAAAGATGATTTCATTCAACTAGGATTCAGATCTAGTTTTGAACAGAGTTTGCTCAAATTTTAAATCAAAATCAAGGTCTTCTATGTGTTTTACTCCATATTTGGGTAAAGATAGATTTTTGTCCAGACAAAAAACTGGGCTTATTGGCCTTTCTTTTCTTTTGTGTACAATTTTCTCAGGATCAAAAACAGGGATTATTGCTTCTAGGTATGGATTTCTTTTGGTATGAATTCTCTTGGGAGCCAGGATTTCTTGCTCAAACTACTTTATGCTACTAGTCTCTTTATAATGGAGTCACTAGGGTAAATTTAGTTTCAGTCAATAAGGTGTTTGATTCACTGTCACCCTCAGTAATCAAAATTGAAGCTTTAAGTCATTCTTTTCCCAGGGAAGATTTCACTTTCATCCCTGGCAATGACGCCAAAATGTTAGCACTCTGTAAATTTGTTTGTTTGATAAAAAAAATGACAGAGGTAACCTACAAACCACTTTAGAGCTGGGTACTAGCCCACTCAGCTCATACAGGGCTCTCTCCTGTTACTTGGTCTTTAATAGATGAGTTTTCTTTAACAAATCGTTGGCTAGGTTTTGTTGCTTTGGAGAGTTTTTTATAATTTTGTTGGCAAGGAAGGGGAGGGACACTTAGGGATATGGAGTCTAACTTCTGAAAATGAATGGAAGCATTGACTGGTCGGTAGAAATTTCCAAAGGACAAAGGCCAAATGAGGCGATAAATCTGAGTTATAAATTGTAAGTTGTGGAGTGTAAGAAGAAAGGAAAAACATATAACTATATCAGAGCATTAAACAAATAAATTATGACTTAGTTAGGAAGAACTTAACATAGTTTAAATTGCTTCAGCCGAGAGGATCATAAGATGAATTTTGGGCCTTTAACTATCCACTTTAAATAGAGGACAGTGAAGATGGAATTTAAGCACACAGGAAATACATACGAAGAAAGAAGACAAAACTCAAACCACCACCATTAGAATCTTTTCATGGAAATTGCAGGACATCTACATGTGCATTCTATTCACCTTCATAAAATTACATTCAAGTTCCAAATAGCTAAAAGTGCTCCCTTTCACTTCTTCCAACCCCTAATACATTTGGAACTCCTAATATTTATACAAGATGAGTTCCTTTGGTTTGAAACCGATTACAGTGATTAAAATGAAACGTTTCGGTTTTGAAACCGATTACAATGATAAAAATGAAATGTTTCGGTTTTGAAACCGATTACAATGATTACAAAGAAAAGTTTTGGTTTTGAAACCAATTACAATGATCAACAAGAAAATGTTTCTTCATCCTTATTCTGGCTCCTTTGGTGTTTCAACTTCTTTCTTCGCCACTTGTTCTTCTCTGGTCTTCCATGTGATCTGCCATCTTTAGTGACATCTGGACATCATCTACTAGGCCCTGGAAAACTGTTTTTTGTCTTACCCAACATAATTATTTCCTTCCATTGCAAGTCAGAAGGAATATCATAATATTTCATTTCCTTTATCAAAATTTCCAAGTCAATGCAAGAAGCATATGACATGACTGGCAACCCAAGCTTGACTGCTTTGAATTGATTCAGAATTTTAAAGTTTGTAATCAGATGCTCAACTAATGTAGCTCCTTTCATATTTTCCTCTAGTGTTTTGAACTTGGAATGATCCATTCTGCACTGAGTCAAACAATCATTGTATTCTTCCTGATCGTACAACTTTCCCTTGCCATCCCAAAATGGTGGAAGTCCTTTGGTAAACAATTCTTCAAACAAATATTTGAACTCTTGTACACTCTGTTCCATATGTGTTGCTTTAGTTTGGACTGATTTCAATAGGTTATGCTTAGCAATAACCCTCTTGGACTAGATAATCAATGTAGTTTTGCCTTTAACCCCGATAGTCTAAAGGTCTGCAGTAGGAACAGCGTTGAGTAGATTTATGGCATTCTGGTCCCATTATGAAGGTTTATTTGCTAAAGTTTCATTCACAACAGTGCATCTACTTCTAGTTTTGATGGTTATATTGTCTTTATCATAAATGAAATTCAAATATACTTTGAACTTGGCAGCTTCAACAGCTATAGAGTCCCAGACGATATGCTTGACCCCCTGCAATAGGCCTTTTCCTCTTAACCTCATATTCAATTTGTCTATTCTCTCTTGCAAGCCTTCATTCTCCTTTTGAAATTGAGCTATCCTTTCATCCTTTGCCTGCATCTCCTGCTTCAATTTTTGGATGCTTCCTTTTAGCCCTTTCATTTCTCCTTCTTTCAAGCTAACTTGTGACATAGCATGGACAAGTCCTTTAGTGTTTGACCCAACTCATGTAGTAGCGGCTACAACTACAGCCTTGTTTAGCAATTTTGTCTGCTCTTGTGACGATTTCACCTTTTCTTATTCTAGCTGCAACACCCTAGCCTTGTAGTCCAATGTCTCTTGACAAAGTGTTTCATTTTCCTATTCTATAGAAACCAATTCTGTTGTTTTTGGATGCTCTGTAGTAGACATTTTCAATTCCTTCTTCAAACTTTGAATTAATTTGTCTTTCTCATCCAATGAGGATTTCAACCCTTGGGGGACTTCATATCCCAACCTCTTGACCTGAGTTTTCCAAGCTTTGCTATATGCCTTTTCCTGCCTCAATTTTCCTTCCAATTTCATTGCATAAGATGATAGTTTTGAATTTTTCAAACTTAAACTCAAGGAGTCAGAATACAACATATCACGGGTATGCTTATGGAATTTGACCTTGTCTGGAGCACTTATGTTGTCATATCTTATATTTATCTCAGAGACTTTGTCTTTATCTGCAACTGCAATGTTAAAGGTCCTCTTTTCAAAATCTCTTACTGTGAACAGAGAATATTTATGCTGAGAAATATTTTCCACTTCAGGGACTAAATCCCTCATCTCACCCAGAGCTATATTACCCTTCGCAGCATATTGTTTTGCCAAATCTTCTTTAGATTGATAAACTTCCTCAGATGTTTTATGAAAGATATATTTCTTTCTGCTAAAGGTTCTTGAGATACCTTCACTTTGGAGTTTACTTTCCTTTTCAACCTCTATAGTGGTGGTACCACTTTCCACCATATCTATATTCACTTGTTCTATGGACTCTTCTTCTTCTAAATCCACAATCTGTGCTAGTTGTGAAACTTTCACCTTCTTAGGAGCAATCTATTGATCATTGATGCCCATGGCCTCTGAACTACTTCTCTTTCTATAGACACTTATCTTAGGAGATTTGATTATCAGTTTCTAAGAATCTTTTTGTGTTTGACTTTGTTTCAGGGTTGCCTCCACTTGTTGTGTTTGAATTGGTTGCAAGATTGATTCCATATCAACACATGCTTCTAGATTTTTCAACTTATCAAAACCCTCAACCTGTTCATGCTCATAAGGGGTTTTTTCATCAATATTCTCTTGGATATGATTTGATGTGGATCATACCTTCTTCCCTATAAATATGCAAAACCAAACTCTTTGAGCTTTGCTTGAACTTGATATAAACATGATCTGGCTTTGACAATGAAGGGGCCAATGATAAAAGGGAACTTGAGGTAGGAGGCTTTGTGCAATTTTAGGAAATGCTCTGTCTCGCATATAATCCTCTGCCTGATGAATTCAAAGGAAAAGATTCTAGGAGTCAAAAAAATGGGCAACAGGTAAGGGGACTCATGAAAACCATAAACCCAGATTATTGTTGAGTCCATGAATAGTACTCAATCCTCCACTCTATTCTTCGGATTTGGCTGGAGATAGCTCCTCATGTCATCCAAAACTCTAGGTAGGATGGTATTGAAAATCAAATTGTAAACTCTAGACATGACTTTGTTATTTAAGATAAGCAATGTAATCCTTTTACATTGAGTTGACACAAATGTTGCTTCAGGAAATTCTCTCTTGTTGGTTTCCAAGAAAATTCTCAACAGATAGGTGAAGTATCTGAAATGTCTTAGAGAGAGAAAATTCACTAGCTGTTTATGGATATTATCAACTATGAATTGATCAAAACTTATACGGACTGACAGACCAGACTCTGACTTAAAAAAGGTCAAAAGGAAACCTATCATGACTTCAACCACATATTTGTCATTGTCTAGACCTAAAGCTTGACTCAACAGGGAGAAAACTCATTAGACTTCAATTACCATTATATTTACATCCATCGACAAAGACAGACCCTATGAAAAATGTTTAGGTTTGATAATTGTCTATAAAAATAGATCTCATACCTCTGATGGACATTCTCTATATACCCTAATAAACTTCTCTTCATTGAAAGGTTCAGAAATTGCGGGAAAATACTTGAATTGACAGACTCTATACCCTACAAAAGACTTTGGACCCTCATTTATTCACAGCGACTATTTCTTCATGGGAATACTGTTTGACACACCAACCTATAAATTTGGGAAATGGGAAAGCGATTTCAACAGCATAAGGGACTATGGTGGCCTAGACTGCTTCAAGGAATGGTATACATCTTCCTACCTTATCACACAGGTTACTTATGGACATAGAGATAGGAGAAATAATGATTTCAGTATCAAAAACATCTGAATCTCGGTCAATTAGGGCTTCTTCATTTTCCACGGGATCTTGTTATGTTACTAAGGTTATGATGGGATCCATGGTTGTGATGAAAAATACCTAGAAATGAGTGGAAATGGCATGCAGTTGGTGTATTGTTTAGCTACAGGTGAAAGACGATGGGCACGCCAAGGTTTAAATGGTCTAGCATTCAAAATAAAATAAAATAAATGAAAAAATTCCCTTTTATACTTTTCCACTTTTCGGGGGCGTGGGAAAGTGGTTTGAGGAAACCCACTTTTCATCCTGAAATGCACCTGGTGATGCCACGTAACCCCGAGAGAAAACCTTGGTTTAAATTTCGGGATCGCTCTCCAAAATTAACCCCCGCGCAACTTCTCCCCCTGAAATCATTCTCGACCGTTGATCTTGATAACTCATGATCCGCAATGCATCGGGCCCGATCATCTTAGCGCTCTGCCATGTTTATCCCTTTCCTTGTCATATTTATCCCCTTTCCTAGTTTATCAGGCTTCCAACCTGGTTTAGCGTTCCGCTAGATTCCGATATCTTGATTTCATACAAAAAAAAATTAATGTTGACTAACACAAGGGTAGCGGATGAAACTTTAGTGATGTTTTGACTCTTGACCCAACCAAGCAAATGCAAGAATGACAATACAATTTGTTCACTTTGATGAACTCTAGCTATGGGAGGGAGAGAGATTATTTTCTTTTTATTTGCAAACAACCTCACACACACTAAGAAACCAACAATCACTTCAAATCTAAAACCAAACAATGCTCCTAATTCATTCTCTTCACTAGTTCTTCAAAGGAAAATATAGGATGCAACAAATCTTTTTGTCTTTTTAATATTTTTCCAATTGAAATTTAACAAATATTCCTGATCTATGCAAGAACATAGAATGCAAATGGAAACCAGCAATAAACAACAAGCAAATGGGTTGTAGGAGATTGGAAACGAGGTCGGATCAGCCCACTCCAATATCTCTACTTATATCTCACCCAAAACTCACCTAGGAGGGTAGATCTAGTGATGAACACTGATTGAAAAAGGATAACTAACACAACCAATGATAGGTACTACTAGATCACTTCAAATCAGTTGGGTTCTATGTCCAACTAAACTGGAATTCTCAAACAGCAATGGAACCTATCCAAGAAATGGAAACAAACCACACACAAGCATTTAACAAACTAGTTGATAGAAAAGTATGTGACCAAAAACACTTAAACAGAAACAAAGACAAGATCATAACAGTCCGAAAAAAAAACTATTGCTCAGAGGACAAACCTAACCTCAAAGTTATAGGTTTTTCTATGTAAATCTGCAGTTTTTGCAAATCTCTCAGATGTACTGGATCTAGGTTGTGAATCAATCAAAGGAAGAATCACAAGTACACACAATCAAACAAATGGAAGTATTGGCCAAGAGACTCAAACTAGAGAAGAATTCTTCCCCAGTGGAGTCATCAGTTATGTTATGGGACAAAGTCTCACAGGGATCTTGTTGAATACACAACAAAATCTCCCTAGGATTAGCCTAGTAATCCTAGACAGAAAGAGGGCTAGAATTCTTATGGTTTTCCTATATCTAGACTTAAACACATAGATTCATGATGATCCTAAGGAGTGGTGAAGTTTGCATACCTTTATTGAGGGTCTCCTTCGTATCTCTTGGTTGTTGTAGTCCTGAAACTCCAACTCCAAGATCCACAACCTGCTTCTTGTATACAAAAGACAGGAAATTCAGTCTCTACCTCTCTACTTGGGATTAGAATCCTAGATCTAATTTGATTATAATCATATATACAATAGCATGAATCAAATCTAAACATTTTCTCATCAATTACAAATAGTTATAGGGGGGGAACCAAATGATCTATTAATAATCATAAGATAAATTACATCAAACATACCTTAGGTGTTGATACATTCTCCCTTGACCTTATTTCTCCTTGATACTCCTTTAGCTTCTTGGTCAGGCTAGGTTTCACTTACTTCTAGTTGTGGTAGATGGAAAAAGTACCTCTACAATTGGACAGCATAATATTACTTTCAATTCTTCCCTCCTTGCCTAAGGATTTCCTTTGTTATATAGGTCTTTGGAGAAGTCTTGGGAGAGGCTTCTAGATCTTCTAGAGACTCAAATGATGTGATTTCATTGGCCTTTTCCATGAATATCCAACTCCCCCTCGCCTATCACCTCGTTATATATTTTAACCTTGTACAATTATTTACTGCAAACAGATTTTTCAGTAAAAGAACAGAAAAGGTACAATGAAAAATACACACATTACACAAAGATTTTTCCCCTGGAAACCCAAACTGGGAAAACCAACATATTCTATATTCTTTCATTGTGATACATTGTTTACAATACAATATACATATAGGAGTCAGGTACATCCAAAACCCTAACCCAATGACCTGGATTAGTCAACAACCCTAATTCCTTAACCGAAAATAGAAAACCATCAGAAAAATACCATGTGTCAAAAAAAAACCCAACAATGGAAACGAAAATCGAGGCGACATGAAAAACGAGGCAAAAATGTGACATGTTTCCCGAGGAAAAAAATTCTCGAGGGCGCTTCCCCAAAACCCCCACACGCCCAATGCATCGTAGCAAACACTAGAGCTAGTCGTGCAAAGAATACAACACATACCCAACATTCTCCCACTTGTTGTTTTATTTGCATATAGGGGGGTTACAGGATTACATAGTCAACAATCCAGGGAAGCAATGCCCATAGATCCTCTACACCAAGAGAACTTCTCAGTGCTCACATATTTTGTTGATGAATCTGTAACATTATTCAAAGTGTCCACCTTCATCAGCAACACTTTCTTTTCTTCAACCATGTCTCACACAAAGTGATATTGAATATCAATATGCTTTGTCTTTGAATGATAAGTCGGGTTCTTCGCCAGAAAACTTGCACTCTGACTGTCAAAATCTATCCTTGCAGCTTGTTGTACCAACCCAATACCTGAACACAATCTTTGTAACCATATTGTTTCCTTACTTGCATGAGTGGCTGCCATGTATTCACCTTCTGTAGTTGAAAGTGTCACTACAGCCTATATTTTTCTCATCCAACTGATTGCTCCTCCAAACAGGTTAAACACATGCCCGCTTGTAGATCTCCAGCCCAATCTGCATCCACAAATCCATGTATGTCCAACACTCTGTCCAATATCATTCTTCATTGGCATCACAATCCATAGCTAGCAGTGCCACGCAAATACATGAAAACCCTTTTTATTGTTCTCCAATGCTCCTTCCCTGGTTTTGACATATACCTGCTCAAAAGTCCCACTGCATGTGCAATGTTTGGTCTAGTACATACCATTTCATACATCAAACTGCCAACTGCACTCGCATATGGAACACGAGACATGTCCTCCTCCTATTCTTGTGTCTTGGGACATTGATCCGCAGATAACTTTACACCAACAAGAATAGGGACCTTGACTGGTTTACATTCCTGCATATTAAACCTATGCAATATTTTCTAAACATATTTTCTCTGATTTAACCAGAGTTTCCTCTTTTTCCGATCTCTTTTAATTTCCATGCCCAAAATGAAATTTGCAGCACCGAGATCCTTCATGTCAAATTTAGAGGACAACTGAGTTTTCACATCCTAGATAACCTCCTTGTTGTTTCCTATCATCAACATGTCATCCAAATACAAGACAAAATAAATCAAATGATCACCAATTAATTTAAAATACACACAGTGATCCTCTTTTCTTCTTGTGAAGCCAAGTCCCAGCATATAAGTATCAAATTTTTTATACCACATTGTTATCGAATAAATTGGTAAATGTAGACATAAAATAATCTCCCTAGATCCACCTAGATCTCGAACAAAACAAGACAGTACACTACTCTTTCCTTAGATTTCAATTATCAAATGAGAAATGGATCTAGAACATACCTTTTAAATATCGAAGATCCGCCAATGAAATCCAAACTCCATCACAAGGTTTATGAGAAATATCTATAAATAAGCACAAGCCAATGAAGAAAAGAATAACAGAGTTTATTTGATATGAAACTGTGTACGTGATCAAGGAATCATACAATATGGATGAATAGCATTCATATAGGAAAGAAAAGTATATATGTATTAAATAATGTGGAAGAAAGATACAACCAGATGCCTTGATGTTGTTAGGTTCGTTCCAAAAGTTCCTTGCTTCCCACACACTTCGTGCTCCAAGGATTCTGAGACCATAGATCTGATAGCTACTCACAGTCTATCTTGATAAAGAAAATCTCAAAGCCAACATACCAAGATAACAATCTCAAGCCAAACTTCTAATCTCAAAGGCTTAAGAACTTTCCAACCCAATCAAGCTTAATCCCAAGCCAAGCTAACTTACTCCATGAGAGCTCCTCTCCTTTTATAAGCTGAAGAGGATAAGGTGAGGAGGTTAGGATGATCCCACTAAATCATGAAATTGAGTAAGATCCAAACCATTTGGAGGCCACCTCACCATAGAAGTTTCTCCTTCTAGAAGCATCGAGAAAATGCTCGTTTTTCCCACGTACGAAGGCCGTCGCACCCTAGCTATAGAAAAACCTGCAGAAACTTTGCAACCCAGCTATAGAGCAAGGTGCAAAAATCAGGTATTTTCGCACTCTGCATATAGAGCAGCCTGTGGAAATCCTCATTAATAGGGTTTTTACAAAGGAAAATACAACTTCTTCTCTCAGGGAAAGTTCTTCTCCCTTCTTTCTTTAGGAATTCAGGCTATCGATCCTTCTAAAGACAAAGGATAGGTTTACATCATTAATGGTCATAAGGGTGACGAAAATAATGTGTAACAGACATCCTTGGTGATTGTTTTAAACCATACAGGGACTTTTTCAGCTTGCATATCAGCTCCTTATTTCCCTTCACTGCAAATCCTTCTGGCTACTTCATATAAATTTATTCTGCCAGATCCCCATGTAGGAATGATGTCTTCGCATCCATATGTTCTACTTCAAAATCAAATGTAGCAGCAAAAGATAATAGAAACATTATAGAAGTTAACTTGGTAACAGGAGTAAAAATCTCACCAAAATCAATTCCCTCAACCTGGGAATAACCCTTTTCTACTAACCGAGCTTTGTATTTCTCCACTTTGCCTTCTACATTCAGCTTCTTTTTAAAGACCCAATTGCTACCAATGGGATTTATTCCAGTCAGAAACTCCACTAGATCCCAAGCCTCATTCTTGTCCAAGGCTTCCATTTCTTCATCCATGGCCTTTTTCCATAGTTTTCCATCCTCTGAATCCACTACCTCCCTGATAGTTCTAGGATCATCATCAGTAATAGACAAAGAAAAATTTGAATGGAAATCAGATGGAGTATACCTTTCCAGTAGCCTTATTTCTTAAACCAATCTCCTCAATATTGGAGTATGAGGATCTTCTTCTTTTGATTCATGTTCTTCTGTAGAGTCTGATTCATCATCCTTTAAATCAAACTCTATTTTCTTTGGTTCTTCCTTACTTTGTAGGACTTCATGTTTAACAAAATCATTCATTTCTCTAAATACCAAATCTCGACTATACACAACCTTCTTAGTTTCTGGATTCCAAAGCTTATAACCTTTGAGATCATCTTTATACCCAATAAAGATACACTTTTCAGCCTTCTTATCTATTTTCCTTTGGATCATGAACATAGGCCTCACAGCCAAATACCTTGAGATGTGTGAGAGAATATTTATTTCCATTCCATACCTCTTTTGAAGTCTTGTCATCCAGTGTTGATGAGGGTGATCTATTGACTAGGTAACATGGAGTACCCATTTCCTCTGCCCAAAAATATTTTCCTAACCCGGCACCACAGAGAATGCACCTTGATTTTTTCATCAGCGTCATGTTCATCCTTTCTCCAACTCCATTCTATTGAGGTGTATATGGAGTATTTTTCTGCCTTTCTATACTGCACTTCTTACAGAATTCTTCAAATTCATTCTCACATAACTCTCTGCCATTAGCTGTCCTCAACACCTTAATTATTTTCTCTGCTTGGTTCTCAACAAGAGCCTTAAACTATTTAAACATGTTAAAGACTTTGGATTTCTTGAGGAAATATATCCAAGTATTCCTCGAGAAGTCATCTATAAATGAGACATAGTACACAGATTTTCTTAATGATGGAACTGACACAAGTCCAAACACATCACTGTGAACTAGCTGTATCATTCTTCCCTCGTTGCACTAGAGGGGAATATTACTCGATTTTGCTTTCCATATACACAATGTTCGTAGAAATCAAAAACTAGAGAGTAGTTAGGTGTACCTTCAACCATACCTTTACCGTGTAGTAGTCGAAGACCCTTCTCTCTGCTATGCCCCAGTCTTTGATGCCACATCATAACCTTTTCTCTAGAGACTGTAGGATTTCTTTCTTCTTCAACTACAATATCAGGAACAATGGAACTATTACACTCATCATTAATGGTGCTTCCTTGCAGCTTATACAGAGTTCCAAACCGAACTCCTTTCAGCACATTGCTCATCGAACCATCCTGTAGGTTTCCTTTTCAAATATTGTTTTTACCCCTACATCGTTCATTTTTCTTACAAAAATCAATTTTTTGGCCAATCCTGGGATGTGCAGAACACCAGGTAGTGTACTAATCCTTACATATATGAGCCTCAACTTGACTTTTCCTCGACCTATGATTATGGTTGTTGATTCATCACCTAGGAAAACATTACCTCCATCATATGTTTCATATTCACATAACCACTCCATGTGGGGAGTCATATGAAAGGATGAACCTGAGTCAACCAACCATGCCTCATGATCTGCATGTGTGCTTGAAGAAGACAAGTACACATCCCGTCCTTCTTCCATAGAGGTATTTTCTTCTATAGAAGAAGATTCTTCAAATCCCTTCTTTTTCTCAACTTTGAATCTACACTGTTTCTCGTAGTGCCCTTCTTTTCCACATCTCCATCATACCTTTACAAACTTTCCAAGAGAATTAGATATTCCCTTAGACTTAGATCTCCCACTTGAGGACTTAGATCTATTTATTTCTTGGGAGCATCCTTATGCAAATAATGCATATGTTCTATGTCCTTGTTGTGGTGGGAAATCCCCCTACAAACTAGCAAATAGGGTTATAGTATGCATGCAGATATGACCAAAAGAAAACTACTTTCTACTTTCATCCCAGACTTAATCCCCATTTCTTTTTAGTGAATACATGGTGTTATCACCCCATAAATTATGGGAATCAACTCATGACTTGGATTTATTCTATATCTGGTGATCTCGTTGACAAATGATATTTCATTTCTTCAAATAATTTGTGGAAAGAAAAAGAAAAAAGAAAGAAAAAGAAAAGAAAAAGAGAAAGAAGGCATAAAAGAATGGAAGCAAAAGCCCCATGCAATAATAGCAACTTGGTCATACCGTTCAAACATGACCAAGTTCTTTTAAATTTTCAATGTTGTTAGAACTAGTGAATACATCTGATCAGACCATCTAATCCTGATCAGATAGCCCCTAGGTTAGAACTAGTGAATACATCTGATCATACCATCTAATCCTGATCAGATAGACCCTAGGTTAGAACTAGTGAATACATCTGATCAGACCATCTAATCCTGATCAGATAGCCCCTAGAAAGAATGAATTTTCAACCCAACTGTGTAATCTGGGTTGAGTGCCTTATGACAGTAGGTTAGGATGTAGCTTAATTGCCTCGCCTGCCTTGCCCAAACAAAGCCAAACCGATAAAGATGTTACCCTACGACTCCAATGCCTAAGTGTAATTGAATTGATGTCCCCTTGGTGGTGTACAAGAGAAAAATCGAAGGAAAACCCATAAGAATGTCCTTATCCTAAGTTTTCCTGCATATGACATTTTCCGCCCCCCACCTATGTCTCATTCACTTTTCAATGGCTCAGATCATGACGCTTAGATCAACGGCTCACAGTTGATTTCGGACCCCCCTTAGTGTTCTTCTTTTAACCAAAGGGGGGGGTCTGAAATCTATGGTAACGTATGCACAGATCTGAACGGTCCTGAAAGGGGCGCGCGAATCCACGGCTCATATTGGATTCCGTACCCCCCCGCCCATTTTGCCTTTAACGGAGGGGGGGGGTCCGGAATTGGTTATAAATCGGGCGCAGATCTGGACGACTCTTAATCCAGTGCTCAAATCGGCAATCCACATTGGATTCCAGACCCCCCCCTCCGTTCTGCTTTTAATGGAGGGGGGGGGTCTGGAATTGATATTAAAAAGCGCACAAATCTGGACGGCCATCAGACGAGCACGCATATCAATGGTTCGTAACTGATTCCGGACCCCCTTGGTGTTCTGTCTTAAATCAAAAGGGGGGGGTCCGGAATGAATATTCCTCCGGCAGGCCCCTTGTTACACATGGCACATTTTTATTGGTCCAGAGGTCAAATACCCCGCCTGCTTCCTGACATCCCCTCACCCCTGGACGTCATCATCCACTATCACCACTTGTCCCACCTTCCCCCAGGTCGAAGTCCCATCCCAGTACTACTGTCAGTCCACGGTGTCAGCGCCATAACACCCTTCACTCATGAACCGCCCCTTTGGCGACTTTACCCCCAATCACAAACCTCCATGTCAGTCGTCTGTATACTTTGGTCACCATCACCTGCCATATCAGCTCAAGTGGCCCGTTGTCCATTAATAACTGAATTATATGCTCGTTGTCATGCTGACCATTTTCCCGCGTCCGACCGACCCAGTTTTAAATAAATATATCGTTGCGACAACTTTCACCCGTTATTCGTCCCTCATGCCAGAAACATCCGTCGCACCAGAGAACATATCTATCATCTTCCCACTGCTCCCCCATTGTTTTCCTCCACCCCTGTAGACCCCACTAACGATGTTTGTTGTAGGTACAATTACGGAGATGGTGTCTAAGACGAAGCCAGCTGAAGAGGAAGAGAATCCGTTCGTTCCGCCTCCGGTCGACCTGGATAAAATCCCTCTGGTTGACAAATATCGGTTGATAGCGGACACCATATGCAGTTTTGAATTCTCGGACCTACAATCATGGCTCCGGGAAGTTTTCTTAGACTAGAGTGACGAGATTGGGCTCTGGGAGTCCAATCTGCCCCTCTATCTGTTCCCACAAATTCATCATTTCCCACAGTTTGCACTCAAGTGCCAAGCTCACTACGACCCAGAACAAAAATCTATTGTTTCTTCCTCCAGGGACGTCCTTTTCTTCATTACCCCAGAGGATATCGACCAAATGATGCAGATAACTCGCCCAGAATCCGCCTCCCCATTCAACCTAGAAATCCTCATTGATCTCTACCAAAAAATGACCTTCCCACAGAGAGCTCAGATCGTGGAGCTTTTCCTCCCCACTTCCACTCCACTCCCAACCAAAAATCCCCCATATCATTCCTCTTTGTTTTCCGAAAAAGGGAATCAGATTATTTCCTCACTGTGCGCCCTGCTCGGGTACTATTCCGATCAATGGGTAGACGAACTCATCCTGGGTTTTCTATCTATCTTTTCAAATGATGAACAACCCACCACTCAATTCGATTACAGCACCTTCTTGGCCCATAACATCCATGAACAACTGGTGAAATTCGCCACTGAAGGTATGTTCAGGTACTCGTCCATCCTGGCGTACATGTTCGTCTACTTCCAAGCAGACAGATTCAATTTCTCCATGCAAAAGATGGACGCTGACGGGAAGCCACAGCCAGTCATGGCGTGGACTTCTCTTCTGAAACGCAATTCTGTCGATTATGACTTCACAGCATTCATTGATCAATTCTACCACCCTGTGGTAAGTATGTTGAGTGGCATGCCTAAGCCACGAGTAAATGACGAAGTCAAGAGAGTTCTACACCTCTCGAAAAATGAAAAGACAGGAGACTGGTATCTGTACCAGAATCACTCTGAGATCCAAGTCTACGGGTGCGAGTTGGCACCATACAAGCTTCCGAGATATATGTCGGTAAGAGTTTTTGCACTGGAATATATTAGACAAATTATGAATTCTGATGATGTTCACTTTGTTTCCCTCAAAAAGAAGCAACAGCTGCGGATTAAAGGGCAGATAGGCTCATTCATCTGCAACAACAGAGGCACGGGTGACGAAGCAGACAAACTGTTGAGGGAAATGAAATTCCCCACAAGTTTCACATGGCATTATGATCCTTGTGGAATCATTTCTGAGATGAGAGTCAGAAATAAGAATGCCCCATACGCTCATGAGCCCAGGCCCGAAATCGAAAGATATGCTAATCAAACTGAGTGGGAGCCTGATACGTTGGTAGATGTAGAACCTGTCGTCGCGATGGAAAAGCAAGTAGCCTCAACAAGCACGCCTCCCACTGCCACACCTCAGAATCCCAAAGAAAAGAGGCCTCGGCAAGAATCATCTTCTCTGGTAACAGAGGTGTCTCCGAAGGAATTTAATCTACACACCAAAAAGCCTAGGATTGTTCCAGCGATGGGCACGACAGTGGAGCAGGAGATCACAACCACCACAGTGGCCACCTCAGGGGTCAAGCCCACAAGTCTACCTTTTGGCTCGAGTCAACACAAGGAGATAGCAAAGGTATTGAAAACCACAGACTCTCCCTTAGATACTCCACCAAGCAAGACCGGGCCCAAATTGGGTATTTTTGATAAATATGACATGATCAAGAAGAAGAACCAGACCCTTACTAGCAGCGCTTATGCCCAATTCCAGAAGCAGTCAGCCACAGCTCAGCACAGGCTCCTTTCAGCATTCGATATAGAGAAAGGGAGGATGCATATGGCCTACCTCCACGCACAAGTGTCGGATCCCAAAGCAATATCCGACTACAAAAGGGTCACTGTCGAGTTTCAGGCCAAGGACGTGCACCCAGCAGATCAGATGGATCTACACAAGAAAACTGGGGAGATGGTTTTCCACACTTTGGCCCATGCTACAGCTTCTGCTTCAAGGTATCGGATAGCTTTGAGCAATGCCCAGGCACAATTAAAGATGGAGAAAATATCATCTTTCGCGAAGGACAACAAAATCAAAACCTTGGAGGAGTTGGTCCTCAAGATTGGTTATGACCCTGCGAATGTCAAAGCAGCAGAGGAGATGATAAAAAAGAAGAATGCTGACATCGCTTCCTTGAGGAAGCAGCTGAAGCTCCCTCCAACAGAGGACCCACAAACAAAAGATATAGCTGAAAAGGAAGGTGAAAAGGATGAAATGCTGAGATTACTCCTAGAGCAGAATGCGCAGTTAAAGGAGATGGAGGCAGAGATAGAGAGACTACTCAAGGATAAAGAGCAGGCACAGACAGTGGAGGCCATCCCCTTAAGTGTTATCCCCATTGCAGGATTAAGCACAGCGACAGTGACAGCAGTTCCATCCACAATAACAGTGCAGGCACCAGAAGGCACCATAGACCTGGCCAAGTCTATGGAGAGAATGAATTTGCAGGAGTCTGAAACTGGTAGGCTTAAGAAAGAAGTAGAAAATTTCCAAGAGCTAAAAACTTCTTTCCAAACACGTCTGGCCAAGGAGAAGCAGGTGAATGAGCAAATCAGGAAAGAGCTACAACAGCTCGAAAAACAGACTGTGGCAGGGAAGACTCTGGCTGAGGCCAAAGAGGTGATATGGACTGATATTTCCAAGTCCATAAATGAAATATGGCCAATGTTTCAAATAATGTTTGAACAGAACGAGTTGCTCAAAAGGAGCAAACAAGCTATGGAGAAGATCAGGACAGAGCTGGGAGACATGCCAGCTCAAGCTAATGAAATCATAAGGTTCCTAAATTCAAAGACTAGGGAGGAACTAGAAGAATTGAAGATCGAAGACAGGACAGAAACTATACTGGAGGTGAAAAGAGTCCTGACCAAAAGAGGCCTCATGCTTCAGCTTGAGGAGAAAATCCAAGTAATGGATCAAGGAGTGCAGAATTTTTTCCACAAGATAGATGCTCTGCAAAGAAAAGGCCTGCCTGGTATGAAGGTCATCAATGATAAATTGATGACACTCCCCGATTATAAGAAAAAAATGGCAGAAGCGTCTGTTTCCAAGTTTGCAGGGGTACAAGGGAGTATCACGGGAAAAGCATTCATCGAGGCCCTGCAGCTAGATGTTGATATCCAACATGAAATCAAACACATATTCGTCGTCAAGCCCACCTTTGCTAAGTACACGGATATGGACGAAGTGTACAGACGATTGCTCAAAATCACAGTGCCAGGTCATATCAGATGGGAAGAGCTGTGCGATCTGCTAGACTAGCAGATGAGCTGTCATGATCCAGTCACATGTCCAGTCAGAAGAGGTTGCGAAGGCACCTCGCCAATGGCCTACCCAGAATTTCAGCAAACAGTTGCATCGAGTCATCAAAACATTTTTGATTAGTTAAGTTAGTTATGCTAAAAATAGGATGAGCACGTCCTGATCAGTTATGACAGGAACGGTTGTATTTTGACTTATAAATACTTCATTTTTCAAGGTATTGAGGGTTGTTGATTTGCACGCCCTGTTTCCGACCAGTTGTATCATTTTTGAAGAGACTCACCATTAATAAAGAAGAGGCATTTTACAGGATTCTTGTGTATGTTCACTGGTGATGTGATTCTTTGAGTTAATGTTTTCTTTTTCCGTATTTCATTTTGTGTTCTGAAACTAATCTTTACGAATAGCGTTATGTAGCAGGATTTATCTCTGATACCCTGTTTCTGATTCTAGAGATTTAAATGTTTTTCTTCTAAATATCTTCAATTAAGAGATTCTTAAGTGCTTGTTAGTTGAAGTTATTTTCCTCATCTGTTCTTCCATTCATCATCTAAACTACGAAAAGATCCAGTGAATGTATTACCTCGCCTTGTGAAAACCTCTTTGATGTTTCTGGTTATTTCTCCGAATTGATTGTACACTGACCCCATAGCCCAATGGATGTGTAATTTGTCTCAACCAACTTTAAAAACCCTTCACTACAAAAAAAACATTTTCTATAGCTAGCCTAATATCTTAATCTAAAACAAAGCTAAATTATTTAGAGAGATCCCTCTCTGAAGCTGGAAGGGCTAGATCCCAGCTTTAAAAGTGGTTGGTTAAGGTTACCTTTGTAAATCTCTTCTTTTCAACCTCTAGGAAATTTACAGAGCGCTAACATAAATGGCGACTCCACTGGGGAGGAACTGAAACTGATATCTCACTACTTCTTTCCCCCGAAGAAATTCTGACTCTGAGGAGAAAGTAATGTTTAGAGGTTGATCAACCCTATACATATTTTTCTCAGTTTTGTCCTTAGAACCTCGTGCTCCTCTATGACTGTCCCCGCAGCAGTACAACCAAATATCGAACCCGGGCTAGCGAATCAAACTCACATTGCGTCGAACCTTTTTGACTTAATCCTCAAAACCGCCAATAACCGGGAAGAGCTCGAACGTTCATGGGAAGCCATTGAACGAGACATAGCTGCTCAGGAACAATTAGAAGTAAGACGACGTCAACGCAGAAACCTCCCATAGTTTCTTTTCATCATAAAATTAAATAAAAAGTAAAATATATATAAAAACCAAAAAGAGTTCTGGCTCCCAAGAAAGTTCACACTCGATCCCATCCAGACCCAAAACCCTCTACTACGATAGATAATCCCGAGAAGTTGTTAAGGCGAAAGACCATAGCGACAAGTTCAACGAGTTGCAACTCCTTTCACAAGTCTCCTTCTTTTTCTGGAGGACAAGATATTTTTCAAAACCCTGATCTTGGCCTTATTGCGGTACGAAACCTTAGTATATCCCTATCCGAAACCTTTGCGTCCAAACTCATCTTTGACCCAACTGTGGTGCAACCCCGAACCCCTGAGGTTTTTTCACCCAGCCCTTAATCACCCTTGTCTTCGGTCTCTACCTCTCCCGCCACCCAGGCCATCATCCCACCTCCTCCACCCATCATGGCAGCTCGATATGCTCCTTTGGTGCTGGCCGCACCACTACATGCCATGCCCCAAGACTACCAGACTAGACTTCCACAGTTCGATGCAACTGGAGCATTAAGCGCTCAACAACATGTGGATAAAATGAACGACTACTTGGATTTACAAGAAGTTGACGAAGTCGACGTTCAAATGAGACTGTTTGCCCAGAGTCTGACAGGGGACGTCAAGAAATGGTTCAAAGCTTTACCCGCAGCGTCCATCCCTGACCTTGTCGCGTTCCAAAGAAGTTTTCTTGGCAGATGGGGAATAAAGAAAAACCCTCTTCAGATACTGTCTGAATACGAGAATATTAAAGGAAATCAAGGTGAATCGGTCCAAGACTATTGCACCCGTTTTAATAACTTGTATAATGCTATCCCAACTGAAATCAAACCTCCCCCAGGTTTGGCATTAATTAAATTCCCTGATGGGTTCGATGTTGACATGTCTTATCAATTAAGAGAAAGAGATGCTACCACCCTTGAAAACATGCAGAAATGTGCTATTAGTGTGGAAGCCAACCTGTTGGCAAAATGAGCACGTCAAAGGAATGAAAGGAGAGTCACGATCAGAGAAGAACCTTCCACGTCTAACAACGATTCCAAAATGGATACTGTAGTCAAAACATTGGCATTATTGCTAGAAAGATTGAACATTTCAGACAGAAATCCCCCGAGAGACGACACTCCTGATCCCCAGATTCGAAACCCTAATTTCAGAAGAAACCCTCCTCAAATCAGGCAAAGGGATCCCAGGGACCAAAGAGATCAGCGAGATCCTAGGGATCAAAGAGAACAAAGAGGTCCAGATCCACCGATTAGACCTCCCCTACAGGAAAACTATGCTGATGATGGGGGGGAAATAGTGGAGGAATTGGAAGACACTCATATCAACCTCATGGGAATACACGACAATGAGGCCATCTTCCTTACTCAAGAAGAGCAGGAACTATTCCTGCTAAACCAAACAAAGGTGAGTGAGGAGACTGAGGGTGCGGGGCAAACAACCTGGGAGGATGACATTCTGGAAGTACACTGGCAGTACAACCTGCGGAGTAAGAAGACAGAAGGAAATTCCCCAAGAAAGACGACCGAAACGCAGCAGGTAGCCGAGGCCCAAAAGACTCCTGAGAAAATCACTGCTGGGAAATCTTCTGAGAAAGTTAAAACTGATGCTCCGGTGAAGAAAAACATCACTGTGCTGAAAAGACCAGCTCAGCCCGAACTCTCACCCAGTAGCCCACCCAGTACTTCGGAGCAGAAGAACACGATAGACCAGCCAGAATCAGTGAGTCAGACTAAAACTTCGGCGCCTTTTAGCCTAGAAGCAGAATTGGCCAAAATCAAAATTTCCGTCCCACTGACAGAGTTGGTAAGCCGAGGCAGTTATCGTTCACAGGTACTAAAGGCATTAGCCATTGAACCCGGCATAGGCACCCAAGCCTTGACTATCGGGTCAGTGACTCACTCCGACACTGTGAACCTCGCTGACAATCGCCCCGAACTCCTTTTTGGACCTGCAGTGGATGGCCGAGACGATACCGGTGATGTAGCTCCCTTTTATATCAGTTTGAACATACATGATTTGATATTGCATAACGCCATGTTGGATTCAGGCGCCTCACACAATTTGATGCCTAAAGCAGTAATGGAAAAGCTGGGATTGGAGGTCACTAGGCCTTACAAAGATATACACTCGTTTGAATCCAGCAAAGTCAAATGTATTGGTCTGATTAAAGACCTATGCATCACCCTGGTTCAAATCCCTTCAAAAAGCATGGTAATGGACGTGGTGGTTGTCGATATCCCACCAAAATATGGTATGTTACTGTCCCGGTCTTGGGGAGCTAAGCTCAAAGGGACCTTACAACTGGATATGTCTTACGCCACTGTCCCAGTTTTTGGACAACAGAGGAGGTTATACAGAGAAACACTGATGAAGTATATGGTCAGTAGTCAAGAGAAACCTCATAATTACCCCCTTTACTCTACCCATTCAGATCTAGATTCATTCATCTTGTACAATGATGGTGATACTGAAGAACAAGATGCCCAGCTGGTAGAAGTTGCAGATAGTCAAGATGAAAGTCCAAAAAACAATGAGGCAGCAAAAGTGGAAGATGAAACCACTGAAGAGTTCCCTGTTGACTTCTGGAGCATGGATTTCGATGGAGCAGTGAGTAAAGAAGGAGCAGGAGCCGGTGTCTGGTTGCATAATCATCGAAAAAGGTATTCAGAAAACCATTCCTATAAGTTAAATTTCCACTGCACTAACAACGTTGCTGAGTATGAAGCTTTAATGCTCGGTCTGAAGCTGTTGAAAAAAGTTGGTGCTAAGCAAATAATGGTAAGGGGTGATTCTGAATTAATCATTAAACAAGTTAAAGGTGAATATGATGCCAAACACCCACGTCTTAGAGCCTACAGAAATGCCATTCTTGACGCTTTGAAGTGTTTTGCAGAGGTGGACTTGCAGGTAATGCCGAGAGGACAGAATATTCTGGCCGACGGGTCATCCACGTCAGCTGCGTCCTGCAAGATTCCTTTCCGCCAAACCCGCCCATACACTGTTGAGGTGAGATGCAGGCCCACAGTGCCCGATAATATCAGGTATTGGCAGGTGTTTGGAAATGACGATCAGATAGAAAACTTTCTGCAATGCAAAAACAATTTTGAATGTACAAACATAGATTTAGAAAATGAGAACGAGAATGTAAATAACTTTGAATTTGAAATAGATAGTGTTAATACTGTAAATATAGTAGAGATAGATGATACAGTAGGTTCAGGAGAGGTAGGAGATGACGAGGTAGACACCGACATTTTACAACTGAAAAGCAATGTTTTACCTAGAGGTCTTGTCCCTTTAGAAGATCTGTTTGATAGTGATGATGTAGCTAAGAAACCAAAAATAGAGGCTCATGGGCAGGAGGTAGAAGACTGCAATATAGGAACTAACGAGAAGCCTAGGATGGTCAAACTGTCCAAGTCTTTACCCCCAAAACAAAATCTTAAGTACATTGAATTGTTCAAACAATATTCAGATGTTTTTGCCTGGGGCTATGAAGATCTGAAAGCCTATGACACTAGCATTATACAACACAGGATTCCCATAAAGGAAAAACAGAAACCGTTCAGAAAAAAACTTAGGAGGATAAATCCCAAGTTGCTTCCTTTGATAGAAAAATAAATCAAGAAAATGTATGATGCCAAGATCATAGTCCCGCTGCGTTTCTCTAAATGGGTTTCTAATTTAGTCCCTACACGCAAGAAAACCAGTGAAATCAGACTCTGCATAGATTTCAGAAATTTGAACAAAGCATCCTTGAAGGATAATTACCCCTTGCCTAAAATGGATCACCTTCTGCAAAGTGTGGTGGGGTCCAGTCGAATTTCCCTGCTAGATGGCTTCTCAGGCTACAACCAGGTCTTAGTTCACCCAGAAGATCAAGAAAAGACCGCTTTCACCACCCCATGGGGCACTTTCATGTATGTGAAGATCCCTTTTGGTCTGATGAACACAGGAGCAACATTCCAGAGGGCGATGGACATCGCCTTCGTCGAAGAGACAGGTAAGTTTATTGTCGTTTATTTAGATGATGTGACTGTTTTTTCCCAATCTGATGATGAACACTTGCGTCACCTTAGAAGAGTTTTCGAAAAGTGTAGGAGGTTCGAGATTTCATTGAATCCCAAGAAATGCCTTTTTGGGTTAGAAGAGGGTAAATTTTTGGGACATATCATCTCTAAAGAAGGAATCAGGATTGATCCCAGTAGGATTGAGGCCATTCTAAAAATAGAACACCCCAGGAACCTTAAAGAACTACAGTCATTCATAGGGAAAATTAACTTTCTTCGAAGATTCATTCCTAATCTAGCCGAGCTCCTCCGAAACATTACGAACATGCTTGAAAAGGATGCTAAGATAAAATGGGACTCTGAAGCTAGGCAATCCTTCGAACAAGTGAAAATGGCGCTCACTGAAGCCCCAGTTTTGATTAGTCCTGATTTCACTAAAGATTTCTACCTTTTTTCTTTCGCTTCCCAACATATGATAGCAGTTGTATTACTACAGAAGAATAATGAAGGGTATGAACAACCCATAGCTTTCTTCAGCAAAGCCCTAAGAGATGTTGCATTGAATTATAATATTATGGAGAAGCAAGCCTTTTCTCTGGTCAAGGCTATAAAGGAATTCAGGGTCTATATTCTTCATTCACACGTCATAGCATATGTTCCAAACGCAGTGGTCAAAGACATCCTGACACAAGACAACCCTGATGGAAGAAGGGGAAAGTGGATTGCGGTTATTCTAGAATATGACATAGAAATTAAGCCCACCAAATTAATCAAAGGCCAAGGCCTTGCCAAATTGATGGTTGAATCTAACCTTCAGGTTCTTGACATTAATTTTCTAGACGTGGCAGATGAACAGGGTGAGATGGCGACTCCAAACGTTAAAGAGGTTTTTCTAAATTTTCCATGGTATGCAGACCTTATTTTTGTTCTAAAAAATCTACAAGCTCCCCCTGGTTTAACTAAAACTAAAGCTAGATTCTTAAAGTTGAAGGCTTTGAAATTCTGTATTCTAGAAGGAAATTTGTACTGGAAAGACCCTGCAGGTATTCTTTTAAATTGCTTGCTCCAAGATGAAGCTGACAAAGTGTTGCAGGAGTTCCATGCAGGTGAATGTGGTGGCCATATGAACTGGAAGGCTACAGCCAACAAAATACTTAGAGCTGGTTTTTACTGGCCCACCCTGTTTGCAGATGTGCATCAAAAAGTAACAACATGTCACCAGTGTCAGTTGTTTGAGGGTAAAAGAAATCTCCTTCCTCTACCCCTCAAACCAATTTCAGTTGAGGCTCTGTTCCAGCAATGGGGACTCGATTTCATTGGAGAGATACACCCTACATCCTCGGGCCAACATAAGTGGATTCTCATTGCCACTGATTATTTCACCAAATGGATCGAGGTTGTACCAAGCAGGCAAGCCACTGACGTTGTTATTATTAAATTTCTTGAAAATAATATTTTATCCCGTTTTGGTTGTCCTAGGAAGATCATTACTGACAATGCAGCTACCTTTCGGTCGAAGAAGCTTATTGATTTATGCAGTCGTTGCCACATTGTCTTGGGGCACTCTACAGCCTACTACCCTCAGGAGAATGGGTTAGCGGAATCCTCAAACAAGACTTTGGTGAATATCATCAAGAAAACATTGCAAGAGAATAAAAAATCATGGCACGATAAGCTGGTATTTGCTTTATGGGAAGATAGACTCACCACCAAAAGGTCCATTGGTATGTCACCATACCAACTGGTCTATGGTACAGAAGCTGTGTTCCCAACTTCTTTGGGAGTCCCTGTCATGAAGTTACTTCAAGATATTCAAGCTAAACCAAATGACTCCCAGAGAAGAATCAATCAGATGATTCACTTGCAGCAGACCAGAGAGGAAGTTTTCAACAAAACACAGATCATCCAAGAGAACATTAAGAAGATCTTTGACAAGCGAACCAAAGAGGATGATTTTGAACTGGGATATCTGGTGTTAAAATGGGATTCCAGGAACGAGGACAAGGGAAAGCATGGGAAATTTGATCATTTGTGGACAGGCCCTTATATGATCCAAGATTTCAGAGGAAACAATGCCTTTTTACTGAACATTGTCGATGGGTCAGATATGCTAGGAGCACCTGTGAATGGCAGAATGTTGAAGCATTATATTCCCCCCCAGTAAAAGTTTCGATGAAACCGTTTTCCATTGTACATACCATTTTAAGTTTTCAGTCTTTACTTGCATTTTCCGAATGGAAGACGGCGGTCGGGTTGTTGAAGCCCGTAGAGAAGGCCCTAAGCTGTTGATCACTGCTCTTCGATTCCTTTCGTAGAATCAAACCAATGGAGATTAATAGACAGATTGTTTCGGGATGACAGGAAAACTGGATTCTTGGCACTTAAACAGGGCAAGTGCCATCCCCACGTGGAGCCACCTGTTATCACCCCATAAATTATAGGAATCAACTCATGACTTGGATTTATTCTGTATCTGGTGATCTCGTTGACAAATGATATTTCATTTCTTCAAATAATTTGTGGAAAGAAAAAGAAAAAAGAAAGAAAAAGAAAAGAAAAAGAGAAAGAAGGCATAAAAGAATGGAAGCAAAAGCCCCATGCAATAATAGCAACTTGGTCATACCGTTCAAACATGACCAAGTTCTTTTAAATTTTCAATGTTGTTAGAACTAGTGAATACATCTGATCAGACCATCTAATCCTGATCAGATAGCCCCTAGGTTAGAACTAGTGAATACATCTGATCAGACCATCTAATCCTGATCAGATAGCCCCTAGGTTAGAACTAGTGAATACATCTGATCAGACCATCTAATCCTTATCAGATAGCCCCTAGAAAGAATAAATTTTCAACCCAACTATGTAATCTGGGTTGAGTGCCTTATGACAGTAGGTTAGGATGTAGCTTAATTGCCTCGCCTGCCTTGCCAAAACAAAGCCAGACCGATAAAGATGTTACCCTACGACTCCAATGCCTAAGTGTAATTGAATTGATGTCCCCTTGGTGGTGTACAAGAGAAAAATCGAAGGAAAACCCATAAGAATGTCATTATCCTAAGTTTTCCTGCATATGACATTTTTCACCCCCCACCTATGTCTCATTCACTTTTCAATGGCTCAAATCACGGCGCTTAGATCAACGGCTCACAGTTGATTCCGGACCCCCCTTAGTGTTCTAATTTTAACCAAAGGGGGGGGTCTGAAATCTATGGTAACGTATGCGCAGATCTAGACAGTCCTGAAAGGGGCGCGTGAATCCACGGCTCGTATTGGATTCTGGACCCCCCCGCCCGTTCTGCCTTTAACGGAGGGGGGGGGGGTCCGGAATTGGTTATAAATCAGGTGCAGATCTGGACGGCTCTTAATCCAACGCTCAAATCGACGGTCCACATTGGATTTCGGACCCCCCCCTCCGTTCTGCTTTTAATGGAGGGGGGGGGTCCGAAATTGATATTAAAAAGCGCACAAATATGGATGGCCATCAGACGAGCACGCAGATCAATGGTTCGTAACTGATTCCAGACCCCCCTTGGTGTTTTGTCTTTAATCAAAAGGGGGGGGTCCGGAATGAATATTCCTCCGACGGGCCCCTTGTTACACATGGCACGTTTCTATTGGTCCAGAGGTCAAATCCCCCGCCTGCTTCCTGACATCCCCTCACCCCTGGACGTCATCCTCCACTATCACCACTTGTCCCACCTACCCCCAGGTCGAAGTCCCATCCCAGTACTACTGTCAGTCCACAGTGTCAGCGCCATAACACCCTTCACTCATGAACCGCCCCTTTGGCGACTTTACCCCCAATCACAAACCTCCATGTCAGTCGTCCGTATACTTTGGTCACCATCACCTGCCATATCAGCTCAAGTGGCCTGTTGTCCATTAATAACTGAATTATATGCCCGTTTTCATGCTGACCGTTTTCCCGTGTCCGACCGACCCAGTTTTAAATAAATATACCGTTGCGACAACTTTCACCCGTTATTCGTCCCTCGCGCCAGAAACATCCGTCGCACCAGAGAACGTATCTATCATCTTCCCACTGCTCCCCCGTCGTTTTCCTCCACCCCTGTAGACCCCACTAACGTTGTTTGTTGCAGGTACAGTTACGGAGATGGTGTCTAAGACAAAGCCAGCTGAAGAGGAAGAGAATCTGTTCGTTCCGCCTCCGGTCGACCTGGATAAAATCCCTCTGGTTGAAAAAGATCGGTTGATAGCGGACACCATATGCAGTTTCGAATTCTCGGACCTGTAATCATGGCTCCAGGAAGTTTTCTTAGACCAGAGTGACGAGATTGGGCTCTGGGAGTCCAATCTACCCCTCTATCTGTTCCCACAAATTCATCATTTCCCAGAGTTTGCACTCAAGTGCCAAGCTCACTACGACCCAGAACAAAAAGCTATTGTTTCTTCCTCCGGGGACGTCCTTTTCTTCATTACCCCAGAGGATATCGACCAAATGATGCAGATAACTCGCCCAGAATCTGCCTCCCCATTCAACCTGGAAATCCTCACTGAGCTCTACCAAAAAATGACCTTCCCACATAGATCTCAGATCGTGGAGATTTTCCTCCCCACTTCCGCTCCACTCCCGACCACAAATCCCCCATATCCTTCCTCTTTGTTTTCCGAAAAAGGGAATCAGATTATTTCCTCACTGTGCGCCCTGCTCGGGTACTATTCCGATCAATGGGTAGATGAACCCATCTTGGGTTTTCTATCTATCTTTTCAAATGATGAACAACCCACCACTCAATTCGATTACAGCACCTTCTTGGCCCATAACATCCATGAACAACTGGTGAACTTCACCACCGAAGGTATGTTCAGGTACTCGTCCATCCTGGCGTACATATTCCTATACTTCCAAGCAGACAGATTCAATTTCTCCATGCAAAATATGGACGCTGACGGGAAGCCACAGCCAGTCACGGCGTGGACTTCTCTTCTGAAACGCAATTCTGTCGATTACGACTTCACAGCATTCATTGATCAATTCTACCAACCTGTGGAAAGTATGTTGAGTGGCATGCCTGAGCCACGAGTAAATGATGAAGTCAGGAGAGTTCTACACCTCTTGGAAAATGCAAAGGCAGGAGAATGGTATATGTACCAGAATCACTCCAAGATCCGAGTCTACGGGTGCAAGTTGGCACCATACAAGCTTCCTAGATATATGCCGGTAAGAGTTTTCGCACTGAAATATATTGGACAAATTATGAATTCTGATGATGTTCACTTTGTTTCCCTCAAAAAGAAGCAACAGCTACGGATTAAAGGGCAGATAGGTTCATTCATCTGCAACAACAGAGGCGCGGGTGACGAAGCAGACAAACTGTTGAGGGAAATGAAATTCCCCACAAGTTTCACATGGTGTTATGATCCTTGTGGAATCATTTCTGAGATGAGAGTCGGAAATAAGAATGCCCCATACACTCATGAGCCCAGGCCCGAAATCGAAAGATATGCTAATCAAACTGAGTGGGAGCCTGATACGTTGGTAGACGTAGAACCTGCTGTCGCGATGGAAAAGTAGGTAGCCTCAACAAGCGCGCCTCCCACTACCACACCTCAGAATCCCAAAGAAAAGAGGCCTCGGCAAGAATCATCTTCTCCGGTAACAGAGGTGTCTCCGGAGGAATTTAATCTACACGCCAAAAAGCCTAGGAATGTTCGAGCGACGGGCACGACAGTGGAGCAGGAGATCACAACCACCACAGTGGCCACCTCAGGGGTCAAGCCCACAAGTCTACCTTTCGGCTCGAGTCAACACAAGGAGATAGCAAAGGTATTGAAAACCACAAACTCTCCCTTAGATACTCCACCAAGCAAGACCGGGCCCAAATTGGGTATTTTTGATCAATATGACATGATCAAGAAGAAGAACCAGACCCTTACCAGCAACGCTTATGCCCAATTCCAAAAGCAGTCAGCCTCAGCTCAACACAGGCTCCTTTCAGCATTCGATACAGAGAAAGGGAGGATGCATATGGCCTACCTCCACGCACAAGTATCGGATCCCAAAGCAATATCCGACTACAAAAGGGTCACTGTCGAGTTTCAGGCCAAGGACGTGCACCCAGCAGATCAGATGGATCTGCACAAGCAAACTGGGGAGATGGTTTTCCACACTCTGGCCCATGCTACAGCTTCTACTTCAAGGTATCGAATAGCTTTGAGCAATGCCCAGGCACAATTAAAGATGGAGAAAATATAATCTTTCGCGAAGGACAACAAAATCAAAACCTTGGAGGAGTTGGTCCTCAAGATTGGTTATGACCCTGCGAATGTCAAAGCAGCAGAGGAGATGATAAAAAAGAAGAATGTTGACATCGCTTCCTTGAGGAAGCAGCTGAAGCTCCCTCCAACAGAGGACCCACAAACAAAAGATATTGCTGAAAAGGAAGGTGAAAAGGATGAAATGTTGAGATTACTCCTAGAGAAAAATGCGCAGTTAAAGGAGATGGAGGCAGAGATAGAGAGACTACTCAAGGATAAAGAGCAGGCACAGACAGTGGAGGCCATCCCCTTAAGTGCTATCCCCATTGCAGGATTAAGCACAGCGACAGTGACAGCAGTTCCATCCACAATAACAGTGCAGGCACCAGAAGGCACCATAGACCTGGCCAAGTCTATGGAGAGAATGAATTTGCAGGAGTCTGAAATTGGTAGACTTAAGAAAGAAGTGGAAAATCTACAAGAGCTAAAAACTTCTTTCCAAACAAGTCTGGCCAAGGAGAAGCAGGTGAATGAGAAAATCAGGAAAGAGCTGCAACATCTCGAAAAACAGACTGTGGCAGGGAAGACTCTGGCTGAGGCCAAAGAGGTGATATGGACTGATATTTCCAAGTCCATAAATGAAATATGGCCAATGTTTCAAATAATGTTTGAACGGAATGAGTTGCTCGAAAGGAGCAAACAAGCTGTGGAGAAGATCAGGACAGAGTTGGGAGACATGCCATCTCAAGCTAATGAAATCATAAGGTTCCTAAATTCAAAGACTAGGGAGGAACTAGAAGAATTGAAGATCGAAGACAGGACAGAAACTATACTAGAGGTGAAAAGAGTCCTGACCAAAAGAGGCCTCGTGCTTCAGCTTGAGGAGAAAATCCAAGTAATGGATCAAGGAGTGCAGAAGTTTTTCCACAAGATAGATGCTCTGCAAAGAAAAGGCCTGCCTGGTATGAAGGTCATCAATGATAAATTGATGACACTCCCCGATTATAAGAAAAAATTGGCAGAAGCATTTGTTTCCAAGTTTGCAGGGGTACAAGGGAGTATCACAGGAAAAGCATTCATCGAGGCCCTACAGCTGGATGTTGATATCCAACATGAAATCAAACACATATTCGTCGTCAAGCCCACCTTTGCTAAGTACACGGATATGGATGAAGTGTACAGACGATTGCTCAAAATCACAGTGCCAGGTCATATCAGATGGGAAGAGCTGTGCGATCTGCTAGACTAGCAGATGAGCTGTCATAATCCAGTCACCTGTCCAGTCAGAAGAGGTTGCGAAGGCACCTCGCCAATGGCCTACCCAGAAGTTCAGCAAACAGTTGCATCGAGTCATCAAAACAGTTTTTATTAGTTAAGTTAGTTATGCTAAAAATAGGATGAGCACGTCCTGATCAGTTATGACAGGAACGGTTGTATTTTGACTTATAAATACTTCATTTTTCAAGGTATTGAGGGTTGTTGATTTGCACACCCTGTTGTCGACCAGTTGTATCATTTTTGAAGAGACTCACCATTAATAAAGAAGAGGCATTTTACAGGATTCTTGCGTATGTTCACTGGTGATGTGATTCTTTGAGTTAATGTTTTCTTTCTCCGTATTTCATTTTGTGTTCTGAAACTAATCTTTACGAATAGCGTTATGTAGCAGAATTTATCTTTGATACCCTGTTTCCGATTCTAGAGATTTAAATGTTTATCTTCTAAATATCTTCAATTAAGAGATTCTTAAGTGCTTGTTAGTTGAAGTTATTTTCCTCATCTATTCTTCCATTCATCATCTAAACTACGAAAAGATCCAGTGAATGTATTACCTCGCCTTGTGAAAACCTCTTTGATGTTTCTGGTTATTTTTCCGAATTGATTGTACACTGACCCCATAGCCCAATGGATGTGTAATTTGTCTCAACCAACTTTAAAAACCCTTCACTACAAAACCAACATTTTCTATAGCTAGCGTAATATCTTAATCTAAAACAAAGCTAAATTATTTAGAGAGATCCCTCTCTGAAGCTGGAAGGGCCAGATCCCAGCTTTAAAAGTGGTTGGTTAAGGTTACCTTTGTAAATCTCTTCTTTTCAACCTCTAGGAAATTTACAGAGCGCTAACACATGGTTAGACCAACATACCTTGCTCTGAATGGTTGATGTCGATCCTTCTTCACGCTTGACCGCTTGTTGGCAGCTCTCCTTCCAAGGCTGGCCTACATACAAAACAAGAAACAAACTACACATGCATTTTACCTACAGACTAATGAGTTAGAGATTCAAACATATATTTACTAAACTATGAAGAACTCATATAGTGGGATAGGAAAAGCTTTTTTTTATCATTAATTTTAATGAATCAACTTACAATGTCGAGACCGGCCACTACTCTGTGAATCTTGATCCTAGGCTCCTCTTCAAATGTCCTCCAACTTCTTTGCTTTGTATCTCTTCTTGCACAAGGATGGCTAAAGGGTTGGGACAATAGGAATATGCAATTGGGAAGAGTTTATTTACTCTTTTTCTCCCTTTTCCAAATGGGACCCCTAACCCTTCTTTTATAGGCTAGAAGAAGCTAGGTATTTGGATGAACCCTCGGCCATGCATGGCCGGGAGTTTCAGTTAACTCACCCAAAGCTATGTGTTTCGTCAGCAACTTTCCTTTTTTCATGCTTTTGTCGGTCCACGTGGGTTGTTTGAGGTCAGCTAGTGTGTACACATGTGCAGTAATGGAGTAGGGTGTGTGGGACCTTATAAAAGAGGTTTTTTAAAGAGTTGTTCAGCAGTGCTTTGGTAAAGAAGGGATCTAAGATGGCTCGATGCCAGGTAAGCATGTATGGTGAAAATTAGGGTTATAACAGATGCCCCCTAATGTGTGAGGTTAGAAGAGAATCTGTGGCCGAAATACATTACCAATCTTTACTGATGTGTCGAACAAGTGAGCCCATGGACTAGGAACTGGGAGGCGCCGTCTGCAAAATAACAAATGTCTCACCGAGGCGAGCATACCCATGCTCGAGATAAAATAGAATCATGGCTACCAATCAAATACATTGTATATCCATGTCAAATAACTATATAAAGTGTAGCCGCGAACAATACACAATGGAGCTACATCTCGAAATCAAAAAGATATACATATAGAGTATCCATCTTCTAGAAGCTAATATGGCCTGATGGTTGGAGATGAGATCTTCAGAGCTCAAGCAACAACTTCAAAATATTCAAAACTCAACGTAGGAGTGTAATATGAGTGTACGCCTTCACTACCTAGAGGTCTTCGATGGCTCGTCGGTCATGGACTAGATAATCTTGATGATCAGACTGAAGGCTTCATTGATTTCGAACAAGGACTTGATTGGGCATTCAGGATGGTCGGGTATGAGGGCAAGAGACAAATTGCAGAGGGGCTGACTCGGGCTTGGTAGAAACTTCCCTTGGACAACAGCATGACAAATGATGAGACTTAGGCAGCATGGCATTAATCATAAGTTTACGAAGCAGGAGGCAATGCAACTCTCCATATGTTTGGAAGAATAACCAAACAGAGGAGGACACAACTCTATGTAGCGAGAACAGCTTCCTAAGGTCATACTACATCCCAAAACTTGACAAACAAACAGACAGATGTACTTTATCCAAGGGTGACTCATTATGCTGCCAATAAAAAAAATACTTTTCCCTTCCTCTTTTTAGGGTATATTTGATTTTTTTTTGTCTTTTTTCAATGATTTTGGAAAAATAATAAAGGAATGTTACGTTACAATGGAGGAACGAGTGCTACAAACATACAATTTCAAGGCGCAAGGACAAGACTGATGTTCAGAATAATGATACTAGGAAAAAATCCTCCAGGGGCCAAGGGTGTTAAGACGCAAAAGCAAAGTGCTACAAGGCTGGTGTATAAGGTATGAAAATGTGGTTAACAAAACACACAATGGTAACATCCTTTGATGTAAGTTTAACGAGCCTAGAGAAGGTAAGCTCGGTGGTTTTTCATATTTAGAGAGTCTGAAAAAACATAAAAGGAGACTCCATTGGGGTACCTTTTTCGAAGATATTCTAGTCGGTTCGAAAAAGGGGTAAACTAGCACCGACAAGACGTCTATTCAAAACCATTTTAACGAGTGTGATAAGGACAAGATCACTCGGCCATTTTTTCATTTTTAAGGAGTCTGAAAAAATATTAACTATGGACTCCATCAGGAATGTTCTTCTGGACCAATTTAACGAGTGTGAAAGAATAAGGTCACTCGGCGATCTTTTCAATTATAGGGAGTCTGAAAAGAGCTTAACTATGGACTCCGTGGGGGTTCCTTCTTCGTAAGTTTAGTCCCTTAGGCCCGAAAAAGGGATAAAATTATACCTGAGAGTACTCTTCTAGAGAAATGAAGTTCCATAGAGTATACCTTTGTTCGTACAGTTGACCGTCCGGACCGAAAAGGGGGTAAACTACCACCGGACAGACGTGACTTCAAATTCCATTTTAATGAGCGTGAAAGGCCACAAGATCGCTCAGCAATATTTTTATGTTTAGAGGGTCTGAAAAGGGATTAAAAGAAGACCCGTTATTTTTTGGGAGTCCTGAGGGTGAGGTCAAGAGCGTAGAAGAATCATGCAAATGAGGCTCAAACTCATATTCAGGAAAAACTACAAGGACTCCCGAGCCTATAGTGTTTGAGAGACAGCATGGATACCATAATGCAACTAGGATCTACCTAGGGCATCCATGTTCCGGTAAGCTCTACCACCAAGTTGTGACATTTCTAAAGCAGCTATGATGGTTCCATGTCACAACCTGATGGGATCGATCCTATGGCAAAGGAAAAATACAACGAGATACAAAAGTCAGGGTAGAAACCTAATCTATATGCTCAAGTTGATCCTCGGAAAAAAAAAATTCATGGACCTTCGAAAATTACTCAAAACTCCAAAAAAGTGTCCCAATACCCGATCATATCCCTCCTATGCAACTCCTGAATCACTCTAAATGGTTTTTGGTATAAATAAAATGATAAGGGATGCCAAAAAAGTGACAAAAAGAAGCCAAAAAGTCTATAAATAGAAGTTGGCAGCTCATTATCACCATTGTTGATTTGGAAATTGACTGTGGAGCCAAAAGACCCCCTTTGATAAAAGCGGTGATTCTGGGAGCTACAGTGGACGAAACGAACTTCTTTCTGGACCAAGTAAGTACAAACTCCCTTATCTTGCATTTTAAGTCTTTATTTTTGCATTGGGTTTCATTTTTTAGGGGGGCATTGACCTTTAAAAGGTCAGTCGTAGGTCCACGTGGATTGTTTCAGGACAGGCCGCATGTACATTCGGGAAAAGTAAACTCTGCACGCATGGATCCCCTTATTGAATGAAAAAAGGCTTAAAAAGAAAGGGTTAACCCTCTTGAACCTTGGTGTTTTGCAGGATGTATGTCCATTGGAGAGAAAGAGAGCATGAAGAGGTAAATGAGTTGGTCGAGGAAGACCCCAACATTGTGGCTACTTTGATGCAATGTGGGTTACTCAAGTTTTTCATATGTCCTTTCATGCGGGCACAACCTAGGATACTGAATGCCTTGGTTGACTACTAACATCCGGATGCAGAGGCATTCATGTTAGAGGGGCAGTCATTGGTGCCCACGGTCGAGGACATTTACTTTTTGACTGGCCTCTCCAGGAGAGGGGAACCAGTCAACTTCAAGACTTTTCCTTCGAGTCCGCATAACATAGCGGAATTGATAGGTATATACTGTGAAGATGATACAGACCACTCGAGCACACAGGTTCCCATAAGAAATATTACTAACTTATCGCTACAGGCGATAATATTGCTTATTGGGTGAATTATTGGTTTTTTGGCTCTACATCAGGCGTCCCATGCACAGATGAATTGTTCAGTCCAGTGCTTAAATGCACAAGTTTTTTATTGGAGTACCACATTGCTTGAGTGTATGAAAAGGCAGTTGACAGATTGTTGTTTGTAGACACATAGGAACTTCGGGTTCGGGACCATTCTGTGTTCATTCTTTTTTGAGAGAGTTCTGAGTTTTAGTCCTCAAGTAGTGGTACGAGGACATCAGGCCTCTCTTCCTGTTGTGTGTAGATGGGTAGTATTACTACCGTGACAGGGTGGCAGAAGGACAAATGAGTCCTTCGATGATGAATTATTCACGTGGTTGTCATGACAGATTCTGGTTATAGAGGATTACCCCTATGTCGAGATTGATTTCTCGAGAGACCCTGAAATACCCATACCTCATGGTGAGGAGCGAGGGGAGATGGGTAAGTCTCCACCTTTGTAGTTTTTTTTTGTTAAACATATGTAATTTTTATGTTTTTTTTCGTTATATATATCATTTTTTTTTGTTATACCAGAGTAATTGATGGATATGTGTTCGTTGTGTGCAGATGTGGGACTAGTGCAATCAGTTGACTATGTGAGGAACAGACGTCGTCCTCGGCCAGGGGCCACACCTGCCGCCGCAGGGGGACCAACAGTAGCAGGAGATCTTCCTGTCAAGGAGGTTGAGAGGGTATTGAGACGAGTCAAGTGAAACTTTATTGCACTCACTCGCACGGTCCCGATGGAAGATATTGAGGACCTGCCACCATCTATGCAGCCTCATGTAGTGGGGGCACCACGGACCTGGGTCCAGTTCTTTCGGCATTTAGCCAACATCGTGGACCAGTATAACAGGGCCCACAGGCCCTGACCTTAGCTAGACATTTGTACATGCCACGAGCACTACTTGTATATACTTTTTGAGGGCATAATCCCTGTGACTCGTTATTGGTCATATTTTTGAGGCGCTTGCGTCCATCTATGTACTCTGGTTACTTTATGATATTATATATGGTTTTTTTGTCTTTTGTGTCTTATGGATCATGTATGCAAAAAATGTATTTACATGTTTATGTGAGTGTTCTTTCATATGTGTGTGAGATGCCAATCTAAAATTTGATTAGCTAGAGTATCTGTAACTTGGTTTAATCTCCTAGGAACATGAAAATATGTAATATAATCAAAGTTTCGTTCTAAGAGACGTACCCTAAGGAATCGTCGGTGTAAAGTTGGATCATTAACCCGGTATACTCTGTTTAACTAAGACACAACCAATTGAGCGTCGAGATAGAGCCGAAGATGAGAGATGCCAAATGACAAAGCGTCATGAAGCAACTCAATAACTGCACTATACTTGGCGACATTATTTGTGATGTCACCTAAGCATATACCTCCGAAAGATAATAACTAGACTTGAGGTGTAAAGATTACCCAAGATGCGGAGGCAAGCCTCTGAGTGTGCCGACTAGCACCGTCTGCATATCCAATGAACACCTTGAAATCACTTGCCATTTTCCACAGTGATGAAAGATAACATCAACGACACGTCTATAACACTAAAATAAATTTAAAAGTAATAGCACAAAGACTATACATATGTTACAAAAAGTTACCCACAGTGACCTGCCTTCAACGACACGTCTATAACACTAAAAGAAATTTAAAAGTAATAGCACAAAGACTATACATATGTTACAAAAAGTTACCCACAGTGACCTGCCTATGAGTAATACTTCTTGAGGTAGAGCCTATTTCTAGGCTCTGCCAAAGCATTCCCTTCAAAGTGAACCAGATGATAAGCACCATTTTTTAAAACCACTTTTATGATGAAAGGTCTGAACCACATGGGTTTGAATTTTCCTGCCCCCAGGGGGTCCTTATCTTGGTCATAGACTAGGACAAGGTCGTCTTCAGAGAAAATTTGAGGGTGAATGGACCTATCATACTGACACTTGACCTTATGTTTGTGAGCCTCATTGGCCAAGGCTGCATCACGACACTGCTCATTCAGCTGCTCAAGGTATACTAACCGTTCTTAAAGTGGAGAAGTGTCTGGAAATAACTGTACTACCAACTTTAGAGATGGGATATGACATTCGATAGGCAAGACTGCCTCCATCCCGTAAACGATTTGGAAAGGTAAGAAACCAGTTGCAGTCTTAACAGATGTTCGGTAAGCCCATAATTCTGAGTATAACATCAAATGCCGATTTGACTTGGCTGAATTGATCGTTCGTTGTAGAATGGTCTTAGGAGTTTTGTTCACAACTTCCACCTGACCATTTGCTTGGGGGTAATAAGGTGACGGATGTTCCTACCGTAACCCAATCTTTGATGTTAACTTGGTCATCATCTAGTTTTGAAAGTGACTGCCATGGTCAGTGACAATCTCCCTTGGGATGTCAAACCTTGCTATTATCTAGTTGAATAAAAAAAGAGTTGCAGTCTCTCCATCATATTTAAACGTTGGCATAGCTTCGACCCACTTTGTGAAGTAGTCTACAGCTACGATGATATAGCGGTTCCCCCTTGCTGAAGGAGGGTTACATGTAGTGTAATCAACCCCCCACTTTGTGAAGGGACCAACTATGATGACAGGAAACATGAGAGCGGGATGTGCCCTCATCTTCCGAGAGAAGATTTGGCACGGATGGCACTTCTTGACCGATTCGATACAATATTTGATAAGTGTCAGCCAGAAGTAACCTGCTCGTAGAATATTTTGGGTTGTTTCCAACCTAGAAAAATGACCGCCACAAGCTCTAGTATGGCAATCGTTAAGCACTATAACTGCTTCTTCGTGAGTGAGACATCAGTGTAGGATGCAGTCTACATCTCTCTGATACAATGTATCATTGAATATGAGATAATTCTTAGCCTGATGGCATATGCGTCGACGCTCATCACGAGAAGCAGTGGTGAGGCACTTCAAAGTCTGGAGATAGATAATTATATCTTCGTACCAGGGATCCGAAGAGGTGATCAAAAAAATATCTCCTCTGATAGGCGACTCTTCGGGCATAAGATCACCTGACTCAACCGAAATCTCTGAAATAAGTTATGCGAAGACCAATGACTTTTTGGACTTCGTTGAAACGAAATCTAAGTCAAACTCCTATAGGATGACTATCCATATACTGATTTTTCCGCCTATTACCCGTCGTGTCAACATGTACTAAAATGGATTCACGACAACAATGATGGTGGTCTTGCGAAACAGAACATAATGATGGAACCATTGAACAGCATGGACTGCTGCCAATGCAAGTTTTTCGATATGAGAATAATCGATTTCCGATCCTATGAGGCCTCGGCTCAGATAATAGATGACATATTTGGCGAAAAAATCATCTTCTTGAACTAAGACCATGCCAATGGTTGACTCTGTTGCAGCCAAATATAATAATAAATCTTGTTTATAGTTAGGTGGTCAGAGCAGAGGGACAGTTGTGAGTGCATGTTTCAATGCGGTGAAAGAGCATTGAGCAGCATCGTCCCAACAAAAGGAAATGTCTTTTTTAAGTAAGCGCATAAATCCCTTGGTGATCTCGACATAGTTAGTGATAAAGTGTCTTAGAAAATTCACCTTGCCCTGTAGACTCTGAAGTTGAAGGATTGTGCGTGGGGGGGGCAACTAAATTATTGCCTCAACCTTGAGAGGATCGACCATGATCCCTGTTATGACACTATGAAACCTAACAATCGTCCTGACGTTATGTAGAAGCTGCACTTGTTTGGATTCAAGTGAATCCGAAAGTAGCGAGAATGTTCAAAGATAAGCTGGAGGTGTGTGGGATGATCCATTCTCTTGCAAGATCAAGATGCTAAATCATCTAAATAAGCCTCGACTATATGCTTGAGGTCATGAAAATCAAAAGACATGGCCCACTGAAAGGTTGCTCCATCATTTTTAAGACCAAAAGGCATCTTACGATACGCGAATGTACCCCATGGACAGATAAATGTCATTTTGTGTTGGTCCTCGAGTTTGATTTGTATTTGATTATATCCTGAAAAATTGTCCATGAAAGAAAAGGCCTCGCAACCCACACATTCATCAATGATCTAGTCGATGAAAGGTGTGGGAAAATTATCTTTGGGGCAGGCCTTGTTCAAATCATGAAAGTCGGTACATACATGAATTGTGCCTTGTTTTTCATTGACTGGCATGGGGTTTGACACCCATTGGGTCAAATGGATAGGATAGATAAACTCATCTTTTAGAAATTTCTCAATCTCAACTTTAATGGTTGCTTCTTTCTTAGGATTAATTGGACGAAGATTCTGTCGAACCGGCTTGGCATTAGGATACGTTTTGATTTCATGTTCAACTATTTTTGGATCGATACCTGGCATTTCCTCATAAGACCAGGCAAAAACGTCACAGAATTCTTTGAAAATATCTGTATACAGTTGAATCTCTCTGGGGGAGCAGTCAACTTTGACGAAAAAATTCTCTATGACGCCAGGGTTTCGGGAGATATTGATCGGTATGGTTTCAGCAATGGTTGCCATATTACACTCAGCATAAACTTCGTGGGTAGCTAAGAGATTAATAGGACAAGACTGATATCCCGTCATATTCACGGTGAATTCTCCTGCTTCAATTCGGCTTAACTCTGGGAGGAAGTATGATCTGTGATGAAGATCTTCCCAAGGTTTTTCCAGACTAGTCATTGCTTCAATTATTGCTTCGTCAAAGGGCAAGACCAAGTCTAACGAATCAGTTCCAGCAAGAGAACCCTGAGCCCAAATAGGCTCTAGAAGTGGATCGAACTCTTGTGCAGGAGTTGGATCAGTGTTAGCTAAAGTTTGCTTGACTAGAGAGTATGCTACTTCTGCTGCGGACAAGGGCATGAACATGCCTGGGTGCCCTGTCCCATCCATCATGGCCAATGGGGAAGAAAGTATCCACGGATCATCGAAGTAAGTCGTGCAGAACGATGAAACTTTAAAAATATCAACCTTATGGTGATTGGATATAAACTTGATATCACCTTGCGGGGGAAGGTAATCGAAGGTACCCATCAAAGATGGGCACAAACCAACCCCTACGTTAACGACACCTAGTTGAGGATTATCAATCATCGGGACCGTGGATGCCCCCAATGTAGGGTCAGGTCTGGAGAAAGACAATTGATCGATGGTCACTATTTGTCCCTCGTGTGGAAACAACAAGACCTGGAAAACTGTAACAACCACAGCTTTCATGGCATAAGTCCAACTCCTTCCTAACAAAAGGTTATAGTCGAGGGGAGCATCGACTACCTCTACTTCGACACACACGGTCTTCCCTCGTAACTGCACGGGAAAAGCAGGAAGGATACCATGTGGTCGAAACAAACAACTATCAAAAGCAGTGAGGAGAGTAGGTGACAGAGACAAAACGAGCTGGCCAACAGCCTTCCAACATGCCAATGACATAACGCATGTCGAGGCGCCCTCATCAACCACCATGTGGAAGATATTTCGAGTAAAAGCTTTTGTGGGATAATCCACTACTATCTGAAATGCTACGTGGTAAGGTAGACGAGGTTTTAAGTTAGTTGTATCCGGCATGATTGTACCCGGATTACATGTCTCGGTAGATCCTAAAGCGGTTAACAAGGATTTCCTCTGGGAAGGGAAACTTTGGAGGACCTCCAAAGCGGACATTGCACAAGTGGTTTGTGATAAATCTTCCACCATAGAGTAGTTCTAGGCGGCCCTTGCATCTGGGTTGTGAGAAGATTTTTTGAATGCACCTTTGGGGATGTGTGTCATTGTTTCACCCAACATCTTCTCAATCTGTAGAGGAAGAGATGGGAATTCGGCTTCTTTACCCTTCTCATAAGTGCTTGGTTTACTATAGTCACGTGCTCTAGTCGATATAAAAGCATCACCCTTCCCCATATATACATTCGCAGATGTGGGGTTGTTCGAAGACGGAGAGGGTCCTTGGCTGCCCCCTTCCATGCTTGCAGATGCTTGGGTTAGATTTTGCCCATATTGGAATGGATTGGTTAACACCATAGGTTGTTGTTGTGTCACAAACTTTTGGGCCTCTGCAAGCTGGGGACAAAGGTGGGTCGGGTGGTCCTTCGCACACAAATTGCATGGATACCTCGCCTTCTATTTCTCAGTATTTCCCCCACCAGCATTATCGGCGGGTTTCTTATCCCCTTTACCCTTCTTTCGTTGTTTTTTCTTTCCTTCAGGCTACTAGGTGGCCTTTGGATTAGTCGATTGCACTGTGTGTACATCCGACATTTTGGTAGGGGGAGCAGCCAAAGCAGTAGTTTGGTTGGTCGTTGTGTGTTGTATAGACAATTTTTGCAACTAATTTATTAGTTTCTCAGCGGGATTTGTTTATGCTAAACCAACAATACCATCGGCATGTGGTCCAGCTCTCTGTCTGGTTTTATTAAGTATTGAGCGTGGTGCATCTTGCAAGATCACATATAATAAACCAGACTGAGAATAGATTAGCTCAAGTTGTTGAGCTCTCATGATGGTGTCTTCTTCGGAAAATACTCCCGACGGCGAGACGTCCTTGGACAACTGTGGGACCAAAGACTTAAGAAACCACTCGAGCAGGAATGTTGGTGGGACTAGTACCTTAATTAAATTATTTTTGTGTCGCCATTCTCGAATGTGATCAGAGATATGGTCCACTTTAGTTTGTGATAAATTGACCAGCAATTCGGTGCCAGCGTCGTATCTCACAGGCAACTAGAAATGGTTTAGGAAATCCATCGCTAATTCACCGAAGGAAGAGTATCTTGAGCGGTTGAGCTCAATGTACCATTTCGTGTCACTCTCATTGAGAGTACATTGAAATAATCGCAACTGTATGGAGTCGTCTTTCAACGAGTTAGATGAGCACCAAAGATGGAAGGTAGTTTAATGATCTCATGGATCTTTGTTAGGCTTGGCTTCGAACTTTGGGATGTCCGAAGGCAACTTCCTCGGCATAGGAGGCCAATGTCGATCATGACAGATAGGGTCATTCAACAACCTTGTCAAGTCTGGCAAATGCAAGGTTGCCAGGAAAGGTAGTTTGGGTTGTTGGTGATAACCTGGGAAAAAGGGGCCTGGAGTTTGACTGGCACCAGGTTTCCAGGAAAAGTTTGGTTGTTGGCCCGGATTCTAGTAGAAACCATGGCCATGGACAGCATATGGATTTTGCGTGTGAGGAGACATCATCGGTGGATTTTTGACATAGGACATAGATGGTTGGGCATGCATTACATTCAAAGGACTTTGGGAAGGATTGATCCATATCGGTCCCGTGGGGATAAGCATAGTGCTTTGTCCGGGGTTCCATTGATTATGAAAAGAATTACCCCAGATCAGAATTCTTGACAAGGGAACAGATCCCTTCCAAGAATTTCAAGGCCCTGCTACAGAAGAAGTTCCTGGGTATGCCCCCTGTGCAGGAATAGTACCCTGCATAGGAATAGATTATCTGAAACCGAGGTTACCCCCAGTTGGGAAAGTAGTTGATGAGAAGGTGTTATTACCAAATGCACTAAACAAAGAAAATGGTTTCAAACCTACCGGCATACTATGTGAAGGTGGTCCTTGACTCCCTGCTCCAAGTAAACTATGGTGTACAGGTTTCCCGACGGTTTGCTGATGCAAGCCACCGAGTGAAGGGGACGAAGGAGGTAAATGACCTCCCCCATAAGGGAAAGCATTAAAAGGAGAAGGAGTGCCCCCCATGTGTCCTTGCAGAGAAGCCTTAGAGCTCCCTGGCCCTAGACCTAAAGTCTGTAAAGTGGAGTAGGAAAGTATAGGACTTGTACCTGAACTAGGCATCTCGTATGAGAATGGAGGGCCTATCACACTTGGTGTAAAAGGGGTTGTGGCCGCCGCCAAAGACAGGATCGGACCACTGTGTGATGTAGTGGTGGTCGAGACCATGGTGGCTCGGACCGGTGACGGTGGGTTAGGAGGTGGAAATTCTCCTGTGGTGACAACCGTAGTGGGAATTGAAGAATTCCCAGAAGGAGTAACAGCATTTGTTTACATTGTTGTGTGCGACATTGTCTGGCACTCGTAAGGATGAATTGGTACGATGGTGGGTGTCGAAAGATCAGTGGTGGACATTTCAACCAGACCAAAAGCTTATGCTCCAAGGTCTAAAATGGTCGATTCCTCTGGATGTTGGTCGGCCACAATTTCTTGTGACCCGGTCGCTTCAAAAGACCCTTGTTGGTCTAGCTTTTTCCATAGTGGTGGCGTGGGTGGCTCCAGTGTAACCGGTGGCAGGCCAAGAATCCTTCGTGACCGGTGGAGATCATGATCCTCCATTGTGTGAGAAGATCAAAGACACACTAGGGTAGTCTAACCGTTCAAAAACAACATGCACTAAAAAAATCCCTAGAAGATAAGACAGGAAAACACTAAATTAATTGGAAGAACAGTTACAACAACCAACACTAGAGCAACTTATCAGTGCAACTGCAACTCGAAAATGGAAGCACCCTCCAGGTATACTCTGCAAAACGTGGACCGATTTCTGTGCTAGGTACCGCGGTATACCCCTTCAATCACCTGTGTATGTCCCTAAAAAAGATAGCCAACTAGGTTGCCAGCGCTCGAACAGTCACCAGGCAGGTACAGTCGAAAATCGAGTAGACCACAATGAGCAGGGTATCGAGCCCGAAACCTGTCAAGGGTATCGAAAGAAAGTGGTCCGGAAGACAACTGAGGACCTTGAATGGATTTGAGACCCACGAAGCCCTGTGGCAAATGCAATCGACGGAATCCCAAAACAAGCCCTCTATATGTGCTCTCCACTATGATTGGTCCAGCTTTGGAGGGGTTATCTCTGCTACCTTTTCGCACGCGACCTCTTATTTATCCCCTGTGTTAGAGGGGGGTCCCAGATAATTTTCACGATACTAGACTTAGACACTCCCTAACTCAGACTCCAATGTTTGATTTTAATGGCCTTGAAGAGTTTCCTCTCCAACCTAATCCAAGGCCCTAATCCTGAACTAGTTGGTTAACCCTACAAACATAAAAGTCTAATAAATTTTAGCTTTAGAGTTACTTTTATGGATTATCTTATGTCAAGGGGTATGAAAGTGAAACTGATGATGTTTTGAAAGACGAAAGTAAAAAATGAACAGAAAGTTGGAAACAAAAATTTCACTTAACGCAAATTCTCAACAACTTTTCAAAAAAAAAAAAAATCTAGGATCTTTTGAATTAGCGAACTTAAAGAAGGATTTCACTCAACTACAAGCTACTTAAGATCTAAGTAAACTATCAAGAACTTAAGAAAACAAAGATTTTTCCCTGGCTATTAATGCAAAATCACACTTTTCAACCAAACAAGAAAATGAAAGAGATTTTTTTTTATTTAAATGTTCATAAAGGAAAAAGGAAAAATACCAACAAGTAAAAAACAAGAAAAACAATTATGGCCTAATCACAGATCGCAAAGAATCACTTCAAAAAATCACACACTAGCAACTTAAAAAATGACTCTCACACTTGTCTAAAAACCCTAAAGAAAAAAAATTTAATGACAACTTTTAAATGAAAAAAGCAAGTTAAGGAAAAGATCAACCCTAAACTACTGACTGCTAGGACAGAGATTCAAAAACCTGAGAGGTATAACTCATGTCAAGGGAAAGGATGACTGCCTTACCCTCAACAAAAACTATCATGCACAAGCACGCTACTGACAATCCAACAGCAAGCATGTGCACACGAGCTGTGTAGAGCCAGAGGGTGTGTACACGCATGTTGACCTTCTACAGGTTGCGTGTATGCCTAAAACTCTGAAACAAATGAAAAAAGATAGTCCAAACTAGGAAGAGACCACTGATATTGAAAACCAGGATCTCTTGAAGGCTTAGACACTCTTTTTAACAGAAAAAAGAAAACAATGTAAGGAAAAAATTTGTAAAACACACCAATCTGAGACAAAACTACAAACAATCAAGACTTAGAAAAAATTCCAGAAAACCCCTAAAAATGTTTGATTCTGACAGGGAAGAGGATGACTGCCTCAAAAAATTTCTGGATTCTACACGCTACTACTACTTCTTCATCTAGCATTTACACGCGGGTTTTAAGAGAGTAGGGTGCGGGTACACGCGTGCATACCTTATGCAGGTTGCGTGTACCTCTGTGGGTCTCAAAAAAACACAGTCAAGCAAATAACAGAGACAGCTGGTATGGAAAACCAGACTCTCTGCTAGCTCAGACTTTGCAGAAACTAAAAAATAGGCAAGAAAACCAGTCTTTTAAAACTACCCATAAATCCTCCCAGGAACCCTAGAGACTTCCCAAGTATGGTCGCCAATTCTATTGTGGTGGGAAATCCCCCTATGGACAAGCAAATAGGGTTATAGTATGCATGAAGATATGACCAAAATAAAACTACTTTCTACTTTCGTCCCAGACTTAATCCCCATTTCTTTTCAATGAATACATGGTTAGACCAACATACCTTGTTTTGGATGGTTGATGTCGATCCTTCTTCACACTTGACCGCTTTTTGGCAGCTCTCCTCCCAAGGCTGACCTACGTACAAAACAAGCAACAAACTACACATGCATTTTACCTACTAACTAATGGGTTAGATATTCAAACATATATTTACTGAACTATGAAGAACTCATATATTGGGACAGGAAAATCATTTCTTTATTATTAACTTTAATGAATCAACTTACAATGTCAAGACCGACCACTGCTCCGCGAATCCTGATCCTGGGCTCCTCTTCAAATGTCCTCCAACTTATTTGCTTTGTATCTCTTCTTGCACAAGGATGGCTAAAGGGTTGGGACAATAGGAATATGAAATTGGGCAGATTGTCTTTACTCTTTTTCTCCCTTTTCCAAATGGGACCCCTAACCCTTCTTTTATAGGCTAGAAGAAGCTAGGTATTTGGACAAACCCTCGGCCATGCATGGCCGGGAGTTTCAGTTAACTCAACCAAAGTTGTGTGTTCCATCGGAAAATTTCCTTTTTTCGTTCTTTTGTCGGTCCACGCAGGCTGTTTGAGTTCATCTAGCATGTACACGCGTGCAGTAATGGAGTAGGGCATGTGGGACCTTATAAAAGAGGTTTTTTAAAGAGTTGTTCAGCAATGCTTTGGCAAAGAAGGGATCTGAGATGGCCTGATGCCAGGTAAGCATGTATGGTGCAAAGTAGGGTTATAACAGTCCTTCCATGTTCTTCCATCTCATCTTCTCCAAAAACAAGGATGAGACCACTTCATCAAACTTCAAAGAAGTTGTTTTACTACATGTGTCCAGAACTAGTCTATCCCGCGAGTCTGGTAAAGAGCACAGTAAACCGATACACTTATCTTCATCTGAAATTTTAATCTTAATAGATACTAACTGAATTACCACAGTATTGAAGGCATTCAAATGCTCTTCCACCAAGTCTCCATCTCTCATCCTCAGGTTATACAGCTTCTTTCTCAGGAATAGTTTGTTTACTAGGGACTTAGACTGATACAACTTCCCCAACTTATCCCATAAATATTTGGTTGTAACTTCCTCTGATACATTCAGTAATACTGAATCTGAGAGACATAGTCAGATTGTGCTCTTCGCTTTCCGATCCAACTTTTTCCAATCATCCGCTAAAGTTCCTGTAGGTGCAGTACTTAGATCCATCGTGATCCAGTGATCTCTATCCACCAACAGATCTTCCACAACTCAAAACTTTTCCCATTAAGCTTCTCGATCTCCATTTTCAAATTGCTCACCATTTTTTTTCACCTGAAAAATCAATACCATAGATCTCCCACTGCAACAACGCTTATCACAGTCCCAATCCAAACCCTTGACCACAAAGGCATCCCCCTAGAGCCAACAAAGCTCTGATACCAAATGTATATTTTAACCTTGTACAATTATTTACTGTAAACATATTTTCAGTAAAAGAATAGAAAGATACAGTTGCAAATACACACATTACATAGAGATTCTTCCCCTGGAAACTAAAACTGGGAAAATGATACATTATTTACAATACAATATACATATAGGAGCCAGCGGCATCCAAAACCCTAACCCAATGACCTGGATTAGTCAACAACCCCAATTCCTTAACCGGAAATAGAAAACCATCAGCAAAAAACCATGTGTCGAAAAACCGCCCAACAATGGACATAAAAATCGAGGCGACATGAAAAACAAGACAAAAATGTGACATGTTTCTCGAGGAAAAAAATATCATGAGGGCATTTCCCATGGATCCTCGCGCAGAGGGGTTGTCACCCCCCTACCTCCCCCCCGCACGTCCGGCGCAACGTAGCAGACACTGAGCTAGTCGTGCAAAGAACATAACACATACCCAACACTCGTAACTCCTCAATTCTATAAGTTTTGTAGTGCCTTTCTTGTTGAGACACTAGTGACCAACGAGGGCCTCACTTGTTGTCTACAAGGTGTCCATTGAGGATCTCCAAAAATGGGCTAAGCCTTAGGAAAAAGATGTATTATGGATTCTATCTTCTTATAGATTCCTCTCTGGCCTATAAGGTGGAAATTAAGGCTATAACACTAACATGTCATTCCATCTATTATGTTGATTCAATTCAAGGATATATTTCTTATCATAACCTCTGACTAAATTAGAATATTCTGTCAGCCAGATAAACCCTAAAAAGATGTGTAAAAACCCTAGAAGATAATTCGGCTTAGTAAAATAATTATTATTAAAGGATTAGCTTCTAAAAGGACAAGTCGGCCCAGACAAGTGACAAGAACCACTATCAATAAGAGATTATCTAGCACATTTGTACACACTCATTTCACTCACTCTCTCAGTCAAGGATAGCGCAACTTTGGAGTTGCAGCTGCAAGATAGGAAGGTGGATGCTCTAGAGTGTTTCTTGGTATCTCTCTCTAGCACCATCTAGCCTAATATGTATGCCCCACCTTTTAGTATCTCTTGGTGGTATTCTTGGTGACATTCTTGGTGGTATTCTGATATTCTTGGTGGTATTCTTGGTAAGCGCAACTATTGCAATTGAGTATTGTTCTTGTTTTTTGGCTTTGGTACTTTTTGTCTGTTGAGCTATATTTGGAGAAATATGTGCTCTCTTGGTTATTTGTTGGTTCTAGTGTTTCTTTCAGAATCATTCTATCTAGCAAAGGTTATGGTGCTCGGGGGTGGTTGCATGCCTATGGTTGGGTGAAAATATTGTGATATTGTCTATGGTAAAATGAGAACATTGAATATTTTAATAGGTTATGGGCCCACACCACCTTCAGGATATTCTAACCGCTGGAAGGTAAATTGGCAGTTCTTTGTTAAGCTCATTGTGGCACCAATTGCAGCTGCAACTAGGGTTTCTAATTTTGCAGCTGCAACAAACCCTAATCCAACTTTTTGGGCACCTTAAGTGAATCGTTGGACTTCATTTATGGATATTCTAGTGCACCCTAGCCTAGCGCACCCTCTGGTTCCCTCAACCAGCAAAAACGTCAACTTTGAGTTTTTGGGTCAAAGTCAAAGTTTGATTTGTCAAAGTCAAATTCAAAGTTTGACTTGCAAAATTCAAAGTTTGCATGATCAAAGTCAAAGGTTGACTTTTGGTCAAAATTGAATTTATGGTCAAAGCTGAAATTTCAAATTTTATAGCTTATTCTAATCATTGAACCTTTTTTATTCAGTTTCTAACCTCTTCTTGTCAAGATGGTGTCTAGTTTCATATTAGAAGACAAGTTGAATGATGTTGTAAATTTCAAAGGGAATGTACAAGATAGAATGTCCAAGCAGTGATCTTGGATTCAGTACATTCATAGGAACAAGCAGTTGAGGCTCCAAGTTCCAAGTTTGATTGATCAAATTGTTAAGTCTCAATTTGCACATATCAAGTTTGATAGTTTCTATAGTACAAGTAAACACTACAATCATGACAACAATCTTTGAAAGGTCATATTACTATTAGATATACTTGGTTGCATGCAAGTACTATCGATATAGATTCTTATTGTAATTGTTTGACGAACTAACATCTCCTCTAGGAGATATTTCTTGTTCCCAGGCAGGTCACTTTGGTAATTCTATAGATATGTTCTTATGAAAATGTTATTGGAAATACTTTTTCTCTTGTTGTTCTTGTTCCGGGAAGGTCAAAGGAGATAGCTTTTAGAAGGAGCTATAGTGACAATTGAAAACCTGAAGTGGATGACTCCATCAAGTGGTGAGGTAGGCGATCTCACCAAGTACCAATTCTAAATAAAGTGTGGTAAGCAAAAGAAGTTTTGGACATTGTTCATTCACATGTGTGTGGACCAATGTCAACCTCCTCACTAATCGTGAGAGTACACCTCAAATTAATTCAATACATTCTACAGAAAGGATAGGAGGGAGCTCACTACTCCCTACAATCCTCAACAAAATGGTGTAGTAGAAAGAAATAATCGATCCATTGAAGAATCCATCAAGGAAATGATGAATGACCATAATATATTCATGTTTCTATGGGGAGAAGTAGCTATGACAATCGTATATGTTCATAATAGAACTCCTCGTCATCTATTGAAGAAAATGACTCCATAAGAAGCTTTCTCCATAAAGAAGCCAAGTGTTGAACACTTGAGGATCTTTGGTTGTCATTCAAGAAGAAATAATGGAAGGAAGCTATGATAGAAGAATATCAATCCATCATGAAAAATGATGTATGGGAAATCATACCTAGACCTGAAGGAAAGTTTGTAAATGAGTTTACAATATAAATCATGCAGTAGATGGGAGTATCGATAAATACAAGGCAAGAGGGTTCTCCCAGCATGAGGGAGAATACTATGATGAGATGTTTTCTCCAGTTGCGAGATATACCTCTATTAGAGCCATCATATCTCTTGCAGTGTCCATGGGTTGGAGTTTACATCAAATGGATGTAAAGACTGCTTTTTCTCAAATGGAGTAAATGAGAAAGAAGTATACATAGAGAAACCACAAGGTTTTAGGTACACCCGAGATAAATCCATGTATAAATAAGGCCTTGTATGGACTCAAGCAAGCTCCAAGAGCTTGGTATGCACAAATTGACAATTACCTGACGAGACTTGGATTTCCCAAGAGCTATGTTGATCCAAACCTCTATTACAAGGTTGTGAGTGATGCACATGTGATCCTGAGACTATATGTTGATGATTTGTTTCTGATAGGTGCAGAGCCTCTCATTATTCAGTGTAAGAGGGAGTTAGCCTCTGAATTTGATATGAAGTATCTTGGTCTCATCTATTATTATTTGAGACTAGAAGTATAGTAGAAGTGTGGTGAAATATTCGTGAGGCAAGGGAAGTATGTTGTAAAATATTCTTCAGAATTTTGGGATAATGGATTGAAAATCCATGGAAACTCCCATGGTGACATATATGAGAAAGTTGAGAGACTTTGATTATGATCCAGTAGACTCATCCCTGTATCATTAGTTGATTGTCTCATTGATGTATTTGGTGAATACCCAGTCGGACATTTTCTTTGTTGTGAACACGTTGAGCCAGTTCCAAGTGGAACCTAGACATGAGAATTGGATAGCTGCAAAGCATATTTTGAGATATCTTCATGGGATGCTAAACTATAGTTTTAGATATGCATAAAACAATGATGTACAGTTCCATGGATTTACTGATTCAGATTGGGCAAAGAGTGCAAATGACAGAAAGAATACTTCTGGTGTATGTTTCAGTTTGGGATCTTCTATGATATCATGGGCTAGCAAGAAACAAAAGAATGTTTCACTCAGCACTGCAAAAGCATAGTATATTGTAGCTTTTGATGTTTTTATAGAAGTAGTATGGCTCTGTAAGCTGGTTTCTGGACTATTTGATCAAGTGTTGGATTCGACTATGATACATTGTGATAATCAGAGTTGTGTGAATCTTTCAGAGAACCTTGTGTTCCATGACAGGCCAAAGCACATTGAGATCAAGTACTATTTTCTCTGAGATAAAGTCCATAAGGGAGAAGTGATTCTCCAATACATATCCACTGATAAGAAGAAAACTGATATTTTGATGAAGCCTCTATCCAAGATAAAGTTTGCATACTTGAGGGACAGGCTGGGACTCGTAGAGATTTCTCCCTTGATTGAAAGGGAGGAGATGACTTCCTCGGTTGGGAGGGAGTGTTGATATATGGCATCACGGATAGTCAGTGTGCTAATGGACAGACATTCTCCCTGTGGAGAATGGTCCAGGTTGACAGATTGTTGATGTGTATCATGTTAGTACAGCTTATATATGATGCTTCAACATAATGTTAGTACAGCTTAGATATGATACAGATGTCTTGAGACACATTTTCCTAGTACAGCTTAGATATGATGCATTGGCATCATGCTAGTATAGCTTAGAGATGATGCTTATGTATGATCCGCATCATGCTAGTACAGCTTAGATATGATCATATATCTTAGAGATGATGCAAATGACTCGCATCATGCTAGATATGATCATGCTAGTAAAACTTAGATATGATGCAAAGCATCATGCTAGTACATATTAGATATGATCATACAGCTTAGAGATAATGCAGAGGCATTGATCTACATCATTCCAGTACATCTTAGAGATGGTGCATTGACGCCATGCTAGTACATATTAGAGATGATGTAGACGATACTCCACATCATGCCAGTACAACTTAGATATGATGCATTCGCATCATGCTAGTATGGCTTAGAGATGATATAGTGGAGAGGATAGTTCTTATAGCCATTGTGGGACATTCAACATCTGTTGGGACAGTCATTCTTCTAAGACGTATGTACGGATTAGAAGAATGGTCCTTGTATCACTCTATGTAGTGAGTGACCTATGCGAGACACTCTATTGAGTGTGCTCGGTCTAGCACATGACTTATTCAGCATCATGCCCGATTACTCAAATGGAGTATGGCCTCGAGAGATGATGCAAATGATGATACATTTTGATGCCAGGAATTTTTTGTATTGCATGGTGATATATTGTGTATCTATTAGTTTAATGCAGTGGAGACTGTGTGTATCTAGACAATATATATGTACTATTGTGGTGGATGCGTTCCACTTGTAGTGACAGTATGTCACTAGTTATTTGTTGTGTGCTACTAGGATTGGTTGTATACCACTGGATAATAGTTCTTCTATAAATCGACAAAGTTGAGATCTATTGGATGGCATTGTAGTAACTATGTACTACTATTGGATTTCCATGGAGACTACCAGTAGTGTTGAAGGTGTTTCCTAGGATGGTGTGCCAACCAGTAGTGTTGGAAGTGATTTTCAGCTAGATGGATAGTGATGATGATGCTCGTGACTTGATCTGCGTGATCACGATATAGCCTGTGTGGCTATGATGATGCTACTTGTAGAATGGTCTGCAAGACTATGTGATCCTTTCCCATGCCATGTGAAATGGATGGATGTGTTTGATACCATTACAGTTAATACCTCAATATCTAGGAGAGAGTGTTGATATTATGGTAGTTGCAGGAGGTATCAACCTCCATGTGTAACCTTTGACTAGATTAGAATATTTAAGAAGCCATAGAAACCCTAAACATATGTGTAAAAACCCTAGAAGACAAGTGAGATCAATAAAATAATTATTATTAAAGTATTAGCTTCTAAAAGAAGAAGTCGGCCCAGAAAGTTGACAAGAACCACTATAAATAAGAGATGATCTAGCTCATTTGTACACACTCGCTTCACTCACTCTCTCATTCAAGTATAGCACAAGTTTGGAGTTGTAGTTGCAAGATAGGAAGGTGGATACTCTGGAGTGTTTCTTGGTCTCTCTCTAGCGCCATCTAGCCTAAGATGTGCGCCCCACCTTTTAGTATCTCTTGGTGGTATTCTCGATGAAATTCTTGGTGGTATTCTTGGTAAGTGCAACTGCAATTGTTGCAACTTAGTATTGTTCTTGTTTTGTGGCTTTGTGACTTTTTTTTGGTGAGCCATCTTTGGAGAAATATTTTCTCTCTTGGTTATCTTTTGGTTCTAGTGTTGCTTCCGGAATCATTCTATCTAGAAAATGTTATGGTGCTCAGGGGTGGTTGTGTGCCTATGGTTGGGTGACAATATTGTGATATTTTCTATGGTAAAATGAGCACATTGAATATTTTAATATAGAGGAATTGGTGAGGATATTGAAGAAACAATGATTGTGCAAAAGGTGTTTAGGTCTCTCCACTTAATATGTTATGCCAAGGTCTGTTCCATCAAAGAAATGAAGGATATGGAAAAACTAACGATGGATGATATGCATGGGATTCTCACTGCATCTGAGATGAGGACAGAAAAAGAAAATCCAGCAATGAAGGAAGCATATTTCAAAGCATCGAAGAAGACAAAAGGACACAAATTATGTGATTGTTCTAGCCATGAATCAAATATAGAAGAAGCATGATTTGTGAGAAAGCTAAAAAGAGGATCTGGAAAACACAAAGATAAGATACCCTTCATATGTTTTAACTATGGTAGAGTAGGGAATTTTGTTTCTAAATTTCCATATGCAAAAATGGAATACAGTGGCGATGAGACAATAATGTAAAAGAAGAACATAAAAATAGGAGCAAATCTTATAGACACAAAAGAGGAAAATATACTAGGAAGAAGAGTTTTTACTCTAGAGAGGATATTAGCTAGTCTGAAGAAAGTGATGGATATGTTTATGATACTGAGAAGGAAGAATTCCCCTTCATGGCCATGGATACAAAGTCTACTAATAAAGAAAGTGAATACAATAAGAAATAAAAAAAAACAAGAAGAACTTTAGCACTCATAACCAAGTGCTTCCTTTGTGTGACCAAGTGCTTAATCTGCACTGACGAAATCGATCGATGCTCTCTTCCACATGACCAAACACTTTGAAAAAATGCTTAAGACTATCGAGCTCTTCAATATTCACCCCTGCCTTTGATCATTATAGAATGGAAGATCCATACTTTGTCTTGGAATCTTTTAGTCCAAGTTAATAAACAAAACTCTGCTAACTGACCCTGAAAAGTTTGCTCCGATGGATGGTAGATCTCATTTTTGAATGCGTCCCGATGGATGGTTGTGATTAATCCCACTTTCCTTTGTTAGGAGTTCATCATCAGACTCCTTCAAATTGTTTCACTCTGATCTATGACTCCAACAGTATCTATTTCCCTCTCAAACTTCGAATGCCTAGAATATCTCCATCGTCGATCTTTCCCACATCTATGGTTATGCCTGTTGTTCTGCACATCCACTGCACCACACCTTTGCCAAAGAGACATACACGTGGATGGAATTTTTCAAACTCTTACTCATGGATCCAACTTCCACGTGTTGCTTGCTCATTCTTCCACCTTGTTGCCACGTGTCCACACCTTATTTTTTGATACCATATGTCTTGGCCTCTTCAACTTCCACGTGTCTCCTCTAGAGTCGTCAATCTATTCAACTCTGAATAGTTATTCTTCATCTATCGGAGTCCCTCTATCAGAGTCTCTTTAGTTAATTGACTCTGATGACCCTACTCCGAGAGTCAGTAAATTGCCTCCATGTGTCCACTTTCATATCCATTGATCTGGCTACCCCAAATTCATCGAGTTGCAGATGAATTTGATTATAGATCAATCTTAGCCATTGGTTTCTTCTTCTCCTCGATTGGTCTACACCATAGATCGGGACTCCATGTCAGAGTATCCTTTGGCTAATGCGCTATGATCTGCTAATTCCAAAGTCCTCTATACTTTCGTATCGAACTATGAACTCAGGGCTGCTCTCGGCCGTCGATCTGGATAGAACCCCACCTAAGATCTAATATTGTCCATTCATTCTTAACACAAGAACAGAAATTCCAAGCATAATAATCGATGGTCACAATCGAATGTCAATCTTGATCAGATGGTTATTGTTCCTTCACACATGTGAAGGGTTTCTTTTGTTGGTTTATGACTTGTCTGCGCACGGGGTTGGAATCTGACTATGTTCCTCCACAAATCCACACCAATGAGCCTCAACTAACTCGTTATTTATTTTAGAGCATCAATCTCACTATGATTCAAAGGATCATTGTTGATCTTGCCCTGATCAACAATCTATCATGATGTTTACATGTGCCTCCACTTGATACCTGCACACACAATTTATAGAGTCTAATCTGGACTTCCACCATTCAACACACACACACACAATTAATAGAGGTCTAAATACACCAATTCCAAGCAATCGAAATAAAGTGATTCTATTGCATATTTTACATTGAATTTACAGAAGGCCTCTCTCCTTTAATGGCCTTTTACACTCCCATAATTTTTTCCTGGTTTCCTTTCAATTGGCCACACTCTCATGCCCTTTAGGCTCACAACATTTATACAAAAAGACTCTGAAACTAAAATTAGTTCAGCCCCTAACAATCTTCCACTAAATCAATCGTTAGGATCTTTTAGATCCACAAAATACTCATGACATCTCTAACTTACCCCTAGGATATCTCTAAGCTCTCACAACTCTCTATATTTTCTTTAAGAAGACAAATCTAAGTACAATCATATATATTCCAACCCAACTAATTCAATCTTATAGCAATTCCAATAAAACATAGGAATTTAAAAATAATTAAGAATTAGGGAACCCACTCAATTAATAAACTAAAGACCCCCTAGGCCTAGTCAAATGTGCTTGATTTCGAAGGCAGGATGTTCCTACATCAGCTCCCAAGAAACAAAAAAATTTCATGATCTCTTGATCATGAGTTCCATTTTTTAAGTCCTCCTGGGTCCCAAACTTTATGTCATTGTACACTTGCCTTGTTGTCTTGTTGTTGCCTTTTTGTTGTCTGCAACTTCCCATTCATCATTATTTTGTCTATTATCTTCTTTACTTCAACATGAATTCTCTGATACACCTTCATCATCATCATACTTGTCTCCTCGATATCTATGCTCAATCTATCTTCTTGCTGGTACATAATATTGTTGCAAACTTGTTGAAATTTGTAGTTGTTGTTGTTCACCAGTTGTTGCATTTCTACTTCCCCATGTCTCCATCCAGAAATGTTTGAGATATTCAATTTCTATGTGGGAAAATAAATTATATCTTTAGTATTATTACTCTCAATTGTGTATTCTTATTCATAAATCCTTGGAATAATCAACCAGTCTTCCAGCATCCCTAGCTCTCCTTCAAAATATGTGATCACTAAATATGAGTGTTGTCCTCCAAAGTCTTATTTTTCCACTGCAACAACATGCTCTTTCATATCTGCATCACTTGATAAGAATTGATCTAGGTATTGATCATCTTCATGAGACAATGTTGTGTCTTCATTCATTATGACAGAGTTTGATTATGTCTTCCTTCACTTTCTTCAGTACCTACAAACACACACCAATGATCAGTTGTAAAACTATGAGACTCTAAAGTCTTTGTTGATGCTTCCAACATCATTTTGCTCTGCTCCAATGCAACATCAAACATCTCATCTGGAAGCATCCTCTTGCATTGTTCTAAGCACCTCATTAGACTTTCATCAACATCTACCTCTCCAACAAATTGATTTGCAAGTTGTGTGTAGCCTCCACCTCGACTACCTTCATGAGATAACAATATCTCATCCTCCTTCATAATAGAATTATGATTATGTTCTGTTGTTATTCTTTCAAAAAGCATATCTCCATCTTCAGCAGTCTTTATGACAACTCTAAGTGATTGTACAGCTTCTCCTCTTTCACAACCTGTGATCATACATAAAATATCATATTTAAAAACATAAGGCTTTATAGCCTCATCTGATTCCTTTTTTATCACATGCTTATGTTGATATCAACTTTCCAAGTAGTTCATGAGACACTCGGCAGGTCTCTCTTCTTACTCATCCTCTAATCCTTGCTCTAGTTCACATAAGTGAACTTCTTCCTCTGTTAGTGACCTTTGTCTAAACTCGGCTTCTCTAAGTTTCTCCTCCTTTATAAAAGCACTCAACATGTGCTTCAAGCTCCTCAATATTTTATTCAACTTCCTTGAAAACAATTGCATCACAGGCCACTTGAATTTATTCTTTGAACTCCATCCCTGTCTTGTTGGAGTTACTTCACACACACCTAGGATTTATTTTTCCTAATGTTTTTTCTTGTTTATTAGTCATAATTAGTCATTATCCAGTCTACTATATTTTAGGGGAGAATATTCCATCTAGAGAATATTCTCTTTCAGTTGACACTTTAGTTTGACTAGTTGAATTGAGTTTAGATGTTGCATCGGTTTTGTCACCATGCAACATTGGGATCATCACCTAACTAGTGCATTACCCTTGATTCCTTGATCTACTCCTCACTACACTTTGTTCATTCAGTTAACTGAAGATTGGTTGACTAGTTAACTCAACTAGGTGGCAGTTCACCCCCGTAACTTCCTGAGAGACTAAAATAAGTGGCAGTTTACTCCTGTAACTGCTAGTGTGTGTCCATATCACTCTAGACTACCACTATGGCTCATTAGTTACTCATGTATCCTATATATATTGTAAATTATTCACTCTTTGAGTGTGGAATACGGTTAATGAGAATTCTTCCATTCTTTCTCTCTTTCTTCTTCTTTCTCAATTTCTCTCTACAAATGTGGGTGGTATTTTCTATCTAGATCTATTCTATGCAGGTTCAATACATTTACATGGTATCAGAGCCGACGGACTGCTAAGCAAAAGCTACACCAAATTATTTTTGCAGGTACTAAAGATTGAAGAACACAAAAAGATGGATTATTCGTCGGAAATACTTCTCACGCCTCATAACTATTTGGAATGGAAGCCAAAAATTATGATTCTGCTCATATGCAGAGGTGTGTACCAAATAACTATGGCAATGGAAGTAGAGTCTGATTCTGCCGATAAGAAAAATGATTTTCTCAATAGACAAGATATGGCCATAGGATGTATCCTTTATTTTATATCTCCTGAAATTCTCCATCAAGTATATGATGACTCAAAAGAATCAACTCCAAATGAATTATGGACCAGATTGGAGATTCTATTTGAGAGTAAAGAATATTGTGAAGATTTCATTCAAGAGGTTGAACAGATAGAGCCAAAAGAGAAGCCATCAGAAGATCAAGCCTCTTATTATGAAGAGTCTTCTACAAAAGTATTTGCACAAATTTGTATTCCATTAATTGAAGATGATGTCTACTCCATTTCATATTTGTTTTCTAAAATTCATGTGGAAGATATATGGCATGAATCTCAGGAGTCACATGCAAACACTTTTCCATGCGCAATGCATGCATCTCAAGAGACAAAAAGGGAGCCGTGCACATCATACTCAATTCTGATATTTTCTAAGAACAATTTGCAGAAACAGACTAGATATTTGAATTCCTCTCAGGAAAATATCCAATTTCAAAAAATAAATCGTCTGAAACGGAGTTCGGGAAGTGAAGTTATGATCGTTTTAAAATCAACAAAATTTCAGCATTTTTCCGGAAACGGCCGCACGGTTTTCAAAATTTCATCCAAACTTTATTTGGATATTATTCATTACAAGAAGATAAAGTGGATATGTTTGGACATATCAATGGTGTAGATACTTCATCAGATCCATGCAGACATCTACATCTTCAACAAAATCTTCAATGAGCACAAACTTGCACAATTGTGAGGTCTTCTTGGAGTGAAGGACAGGGTTGCTTAGCAATTGTTTTTTGTTCCTTCTCATTTTTATTTTTTTTATGCATTGTAATTTGAGGGGGGGGTTTCCCATGAGGTTTTCCCTCTTTCCTCATTTATTTCAATGTATCTTTTGTATTTGGGTACCTAACATGGCCTCATAGCCAGGACCCATTCTTTATTTTTACCATAGTGATGTTTAGAGGGGGTGTTGGAGTTACTTCACACACACCTAGGATTTATTTTTCCTAAGGTTTTTCCTTGTTTATTATTTATAATTAGTCATTATCCAGTATCCTATATTTTAGGGGAGAATATTCTCTTTCAGTTGACACTTCAATTTGACTAGTTGAGTTGAGTTGAGTTTAGATGTTGCATTGGTTTTGTCACCATGAAACATTGGGATCATCACCATGCTAATGCGCACTTGCATTGGGATCATCACCAGACTGGCACATTACCCTTGATTCCTTGATCTACTCCTCACTACACTATGTTCATTCAGTTAACTGAAGATTGGTTGACTAGTTAACTCATCTAGGTGACAGTTCACCCCGGTAACTGCCTGAGATACTAGACTAGGTGGCAGTTTACTCCTGTAACTGCTAATGTGTGTCCTGATCACTCTAGACCACCACTATGGCTCATTATTTACTCACGTATCATATATCTATTGTAAATTATTCACTCTTTTAGTGTGGAATACGGTTAATGAGAATTATTCCATTCTTTCTCTCTTTCTTCTTCTTTCTCAATTTATCTCTGCAAATGTGTGTGGTATTTTCTAGGTAGATCTATTCTGTGCAGGCTCAACACATTTACATGTCTCTGGTTTTCGTCAATCTTATTTTGTGGCAGTTTTCTTATATAACTGAGTTGTACTCTTAACTTAGCCAATTCTATGTCAATTTCCTCTTGACTCATCTTCCTTTTTCCAAGTGCTTTGGCATCTTCCTTTCCTCTATTGTTGTTTCCTCTTGAACCTTTATAATGACCATCAGTAGTCATTTTCACATATTCTTTGTGAAATTAATCTTGTTCATTGTGAGTTTCATCTAGCCCCTGTAGCAAATCTCCTCATCTACTACCTAATACCAACTCAAGCTTCTCTCCTAAACTTGACCTCTTGGTATTCTTCCTGGTTATGTCTCCTATAATCATATGAGCATCTCCTCTACTCCTCTCGTAGATTTTGCACTCTTTCTTAATTTCCTTGGGAACTTCAGTTGTCCTCTGCACTTTCAATCGTCATCTAGAAGTATCTACAACATCCTTGTTGCAAGGTTATGCCACAAGCTTCTCTTTCTCTGTCATAGATCCACTAGTTGTAATGTTGCTACCAATCCTTATTTTCTACTTGGATTCACAATTCCTCCTAACCATAGTTAATATAACATTAATAATACCTACAAGATCTTTTATGAGATCATGTCTCTCACATTCAATGCACTTGAATGGACAACTCCCTGTCACAACACCTATGCAATTCTTCATGTACTCTTTTGTACATGCTTCCTCTAGATCAACTCATTATTTTGATGGATGTAATATTCTATTGCAAACTTCTACCTTCAAGTTACAGAGAAAAACTTTGCTCTGATACCAAAAATGATGAGCTCCTGGCCCAAAAACTCAGATCGAGATGCTGCAAATACTAATTCGCAGGCCCAAAACTCATTTAATAGATTTCTAAAAATACTTTGCTAGCACAACAAAACTTTAGCGCTCAGAACTAGTCACTTCCTTTATCAAGGCCAAGTGCTTAATCTTCACTGACGGAATTGACTAGTGCTCTCTTCCACATGACCAAATGCTTAACACTATCAGATTCTTCAATATTCACCTTTGCCTTTGATTGTCATAGAATGGATGATCCATACTTCATATTGGTATCCTATAATCGGAGTTAATAAAGAAGACTCCACTAACTGACTCCGAAAAGGCTGCTCTAATGGATGTTAGATCTTGTTTCTAAATGCATCTCGATGGACGGTCACAATTAACCCCAATTTCATTTGTTCAGAGTTCGTCATTGGACTCCTTCAATTTGTTACACTTCGAGTTGTCGGTCCAACAATTTTTCGCCTCCCTCTCGAAATTTGAATGCCTAGAATATCTCAACCATCAACCTGCCTAGATCTATTTTTATTCCTGTTGTTTTGTACTTCCACTGCGCCACACCTTCGCCAAAGATACATACACGTGGATGTTGCATGTCAAAATATTACTCATGAATCCAACTTCCACGTGTCATTTTCTCATTTTCCCACCTCGCTACCATGTTTTCACACCTTATTTGTTGATACCATATGTCCTAGACTGTTTAGTTGCCACGTGTCTCCTCTAGAGTCATCGATCTATTCAACTCTAAATAGATATTTGTCATCTATTGGAGTCCCTCTGTCAGAGTCTCTTTAGTTAATTGACTCAGATGACCCTACTCCGAGAGTCAGTAAAGTGCCTCCACGTGTCCACTTCCATAGCTGTTGATATGGCTACCCCAAATTCACCAGGATGTAGATGAATTTGATCTACGATCAATCTTAGCCATTGGTTTCTTCTGCTCCCCGATTGATCTACACCGTAGATCGAAACTCCTTGTTGGAGTATCATTTGGATACTGCACTCTAATACCCTAAATTTGAATACCTCTATACTTTTGTATAAGACTCTGAACTCAGGTTTTCTCTCGGTCATCGATCTAGATATATCCTCATCTGATATCTAATCTCGTCTATTCATTCTTAACAGAAGAATGGAAATTTTGGGCATAGAAATCGATGGTCATGATCGAATGTTGATCTCGATTAGACGGATATTGTTCCTTCATACCTGTGAAGGGTTTATTTTGTTGGTTTCTGACTCATCTGTGCAAAGGGTTGGAATCTGACTCTATTCCTCCATGAATCCACACCACTCAGCCTCAACTAACTCGTTATTGATTTTAGAGCATCAATATCACTATGATTCAAAGGATCAATGTTGATCCTATCATGATCAACAATGTATCACGATCTTTACATGTGCCTCCACTTGATACCTACACACACAATTTATAAATTCCAATCTGGACTTCCCCCATTCAACACACACACAATTAATAGAGGTCTAAATACACCAATTCCAAGCAACACTCGAAATAGAGTGATTATATTGCATAATGTACATTGAATTTACATAAGGCCTCTCTCCTTTAATGGACTTTTACACTCCCACACTTTTGGCCTGATTTCCTTTCAATTGGTCACACTCTCATGCCCTTTAGGCTCACAACATTTATAGAAAAAGACTCTAAAACTAAAACTAGTTCAGACCCTAACAATCTTTCACTATATCAATCCTTAGGATCTTTTAGATCCAAAAAATGCTCTTGAGATCTCTAACTTACCCCTAGGATCTCTCTAATCCCTCAAAACTCTCGAGATTTGTTTTAACAAGACAGGTCTAATTACAATCATATATATTTCAATCCAACTAATTCAATCTTCTAGGAATTCCAATAAAACATAGGAATTTACAAATAATTAAAAATTAGGGAACCCACTCCCTTAATAAAACAAAGACCACTTCGACCTAGTCAAATGTTCTTGATTTCAGAGGCATGATGCTCCTGCATCAAATACTCAACTAAAAGAGGGAAAAAAGATAGAATAAGTGGTGAGAATTCGGCTACAAGAAAAAGAAGAAAATTGCAAGAAGCTAGAAGTTGAAATAGTTTCTTTAAGAAAGGAACTCAAGAAAAAAATTGATCAATTGAACATAAGCTTGAAGTTTGGAAAGAGTATTCAAATATTAGATAATATTTCCAGTTTCCAAAGGTCACCATTCATCAAAATAGGTCTTGGCTACGACGAAAAACTAAAGACCCCCGAGGGAGATGCAAGCACTAAGGTCACAAAGCCATCAGAAAAGTAAAATGAAGAAAACCCTAAAATTTATGCCAACATTCTCAAAGGCTCCATCAACAATGAAAGAAGCAACAGGAAAGGAAATGATGACCAGTAGAATTCTGATTCTACCCACAAGAATAATTTCAAAAGAGTTGTTCCACCAAGAAGACCTTTCACAAACCGATACCAAAATCTCTTTCTTAACTATTGTTTTTCTTCCAATAATTTGGTCATAAAGCAATATATTGCAAATCTTACGCATGAAGTGATCATGTGAGAGATATAAACAAAGGTTCTTATAAAACCACAAGGAATGATTATGTGAGCAACAAAACAAGAATTTATCATGGGTTTAATGATAAAAGCTACAATTCATTTTCTCCCCTACTTGATTAGAATGATAAATGTTATAACTGAAATAATTATGGGAACATAGCATGTGACTGTAGAAGCAGCATAATAAAGAAGGAAGAAGATGTTCTTGCCAAACATAAACAAGAATACACAAAGGTGTGGAAAAGGAAGGAAGAATGTGGACTTGCACTTTATGCTCAAAATGAAGGGAACCAATGGTACACTGACAGTGGATGTTAAAAACACATGATAGGGGACCAGACCAAGTTTCTCACCTTGAAGGAAGAAAAAGGAGGAAGGTTTACTTTTGGAGAATGGTTTTGCAAGGATAGTTGGAAAAGGTATGGTTAGTCCTGATAATGGAAAGACTAAGACACATAATGCACTATATGTTGAAAGGTTAAAGAACAATATTCTAAGTGTCAATCAAATGTGTGATCAAGGAAACAACCTCACATTTCATTCTAAAGGATGCGAGATAATGAAAGCGGCTTCAGGAATATTAGTGGAAAAAGAAAACAGATCCTCAAGCGACGTATACATGCTCGATGAAGTCAAAGAAGAAAAATGTTGTATGGAACAGAAGTTGGGAGTGATATCCCTCTCATCTCTCCAGTAAAAGGAAGCATAAGTTAAAGGGAAGAATCATTTTTCCATTGATGTCAAAGGGGGGATAATTTGTAGACAGAAGAATAATTGCAAACACTAGGAGAGTTGCAGACAAGGGTGAGTATTACAGAATTGAATAAGGGTTTTCATAAATGAAAAAGGGGAGATTATTGGAAATATTGTTGTTAATGATGTCAAAGATAGGGGGAGCCTACAAATGTCCAAGATAAATATTACAATCCTACATATGTCTAAGACAAATATTGTAAAATGGAGATTGTTGAAAGTATTACTTTTGGATTTTTGATGGCCAATTTGGATACCCTATCTTTGAAGGAATTTTTACCCTAAATACCTAGCTCAATTGGGAGCACAAGTTATATGGTTTGAAAGATTATTTCAATATTTTTCCAACAGTATATGGAATTCCCTCTATATCCCTAGGAATGAGGAGATGTGAATTTTTTCTTCCGACAACCCAGCTAGAAAATTGAGGTCAACTCAGCCAGTCTTTACAAGTCTACCCAGAAAGTGGGGATAGAATTACTATAAATACAGATAGATGTGTGAATTTTTAGATAAAATAAGCAAGATATCGAGTCTAAGGTGCACACAAGTGATATGAGGTGCGCTAAATGTGTTGGGGTGTCTATTTGGGATCTAAAGGTGTGCAAGAGAAGTCTAAGGGATTTTCTTTGGGTCTTTCTTGTTCTCAAGGTGCGCTATGAAGGACTGAAGGTCTGTGATGTCTTCATGTGCATTGTTTTGAAGTTATGATGTTGTCATCAGTGATTACCTTATGGGAATGATTCCATGAGGCTTTCTAAGGTTTGAAGGAGTGCTTATGGAACGAAGCATGCAGTTGAATTCAGAAGTACTTTGTGTATGAAGATCTTGGATTGGTGCCTACACATATCTTATTGAGTTAGAGCTTAGTTGAGGATATTAATGTCTCCAGTAGGTTGGCTCCTACATCTTGCTTATTCAGTGCTCAATTAAGGATATTGGTGTCTACAATAGGTTGGTGCCTATAATATTTGTAACAGTAGGTTAGTGCCAACAGACATTTATAAACATAAGATTTTTTGGTTTTCTCCCACAAGGGTTTCCATGTTAAAACCTATGCATTGTGATTTGAGTTTATATGTGATTATTGTTTCTCAGCTAATGAATTATTGATGAATGGTTAAATAAAGTAAAAGGTATTGTATATTATTCACTCCCCCTCTTAGTATAAGCATAAATTCAATAGTTATGCAGGTCCTCCTCCAAGAGAATATGCACCTCCTCTAATTGTCATTGGGCCTCCTTTTTCTCCTATGCTTTCATGCCATATTGCAACCCCATCCCCTCCTAAACTTAAAAATACATCGAATGGTTGTCTCCCACCATAAAATCCAACCTTTGCCCCCCAGGATGAGGAACAAGATTCCAAACACTATGCAATGAAGCCCAAAAATCTCTAGTTGCATTGATAGCAACATTATTTATAGAATGTTAAATTGTGTTGTTAAATAAATAGTAATAGTTAGTTACTTATACATTTTTTGTACCTTTTGCAAATGCAAAATTTTGCTTCGACAAGTATTTTGATACCCCGTAAACAATTCTGGTACCCATTATACAGTTTCGGTACCAGAAAAATAGTGATTCTTTAAGAGTTGGAAAAAATGTTTCTAATGTAAACTCTGGACTAGGTGGATCAAATATTGGTGAAACAAATGTTGATGTCAATGCTTATTAGAGAAATGGAAATGAAAACTTCAACGTTTACCCATACTTGGAAACCTGCAAATTATTGAAAATTTTGAACTTATTATTGGAATGCAGGTTGTAAGATGGAACCAAAAATACTGTAGGATGGCATTGGTGGTTGAATATGCCACAGAGGTACATATTCTACTAAAAGTAGATCGGATCATGGTGCCAAGAATTGTGGAAACAAAAGAAATGTAGTTGCAGCGGGAATAATGAAGCAAGGAGGTGTAGAGTCAAAACAAGATTGTGTCTCAAGCTTTATACCGAGGAAGAGATATGATCCCTCAGCAAAAGATATGCCAAAGAAACATATAACCTCATCTTTTTGAAACAATCAGTATGTTCTAACTTCCCTGTATATCATTCCCCTTGTATTCACATGTTGCAAATTGTTGTCGGGGTCACAAACCAAATAATCTTCACCAGAACCCAAATCCTGGCACAATTATATCTATGTGAATGATTTTGTTGAAGTCAAACATAGAGAGAAATCAATGGATTACTAGCTAATAATGAATTCCATTAACCAACGCAAGACTACTCTCCATTAATGTTGATAAGTGTCAAGGTGCCATAGTACATCTTGCTAGGTACAAATGGATAAGTTGAAGTCGAGTCACTTGCAATATATGATAAACATGGGGCATTGAAGATTATCCACTGCCATCAATGAGAAAACTTGCCATGAATGCATGAAAGCCTCTAGGTACTATAAAGATCTTAACCTTAGTCTCAGATAATGTGTTGAAGTCGATGAGACAAGATTTTTCAAAAGGAGGGCCTTGATGAATCCCTCATCTTCTAAAATGAGAAGAAAACATAATAATTTGAAGAATACAAGGTAAATCCAACAAATGTATGCAAAAAATGTTATTGTGGACCTGCCCACTAGTAACCTGGTTTTCAAACAAGTCTGTGTCTATCTATGCCAACAAGCTAATTTTCATAACTAGAATGATTTTTGTCTTCACTTTTTTTTACTTTTTTTTTTCTTTTTCTTTTTTTTAATTTTTTTAATTTTTTTCTTTTCACCTATATATATACACATCTAGAAATTTTGAAAATACTCAAGTAGAGGTTGAAGAGGGGGAAGAAGATCCCCTATCCACAACCTCCATCTCTTATTGTTGCAAGATATCATGAACAAACTCTTCCTTGGACACAATTTTATGATACAATCCCAACCTATGACCATTAACCACAAAATAAATATGATCCTCATCAATTGTCTTAATTCTCACCAAGCCATTATCAAAGATAGTCGCGACCTCATAGGGACCCAACCAACGTGTAGTGACCTTTCCTTTGAAATTCTTGAATTTTGACTTGAAGAGGATGGCCCAGTCACCTAGCTTGAAGTGCTTCTTTCTAATAAAATTTCCATGCCACTTTGCTCGTTGTTCCTGGATAAGAATGGTATGTTGGATGGAATCATGTCAGATTTCATCCAACTCATTAAGTTGTGTCACTCTTTGTTTTTGAACATCTAACAAGTCTATACCAAATTGTATGGTTATTCTAAAGGTTTTTACTTGGAACTCAATAGGAAGGAGAGCTTGATTGTCTTAAACCAGCTCGTAAGGTGTAAATCCTATAGTGTTCCTCCATGCAGTTTGGTAGGCCCAAAGTTCCTTTGGGAATCTTATCTGCCCAATCCTTATGATGTGATTGTATCATCTTGGTTAGAATGGCTTCCAACACTTTGTTGGTGGACTCTACTTGTCCATTATCCTATAGATGGTACGTAGAGGATTTGCAGGACTAATTTCATCCTCATTATGAATCTGGAAAAGAAAATATGCAACCAGATTCTCTTTTCCAGATATATTTACAATTGTGATATTAAATTGTTGCAATAATAGGAACCATCTGGTAACCCTACCATTGGTAATTGGCTTGTTCATTAAAAATCAAATTGAAGAATGATCAGTATGGATAAAGACTTCATATCTTATTATGCAATGTCTAAAATTATTTATAGCATACACAATAGCTAAAAATTCTTTATCGGTGATAGTGTAACTAAAGTCAACTGGTGTCAAATTTTTACTGATAAAATAAATGACAAAAGATAGTTGTTCTCCCTTTTGTCCTAAGATGGCTCCAAGGGTTGTGTTTGAGGGGAATCTGTAAAAATGTGAAAGGGGAGGGACCAATTTGGTCCCTTAAGCATGGGTGTTGTAAACTACTTTTCCTTCAGAACCTCAAAAGCATTTTGACAATGTGCATCTCAAGAAAAATCAACATCTTTAGCAAGTAATTTAAACATGGGTGCATCTATTTTAGTAAAATTCTCAATAAATCTTCTATAATAGCCAACGTGACATAAAACGTTTCTTACCTCTTTCTGTGAATGTGGTCTTGGAAGGCTCATGATGACTTCAATTTTGGTTGGGTCTACTTTGATACATGCACAAAAAATGTGATGACCGAGAACAATACCCTCTGTATACAACATACGACACTTTTTGTCGCTCAAAGTGAGGTTAGTTTCTTGACATATAATCAACAAAAATTCAAGGTTATCAAGTGCTTCTTTAAAAGTATCACCATAGACAGAAAAGTCATCCATACAAATTTCTACACATTCATGAATTAAATCAAAAACAAATACCCAATATTGCTCGTTGGAAGGTGGCGAGAGCATTGCATAAACCAAATGGTAAGACTCTGCGGGAAAATGTCCCCTAGGGGTGTGTGCATGTAGTATTCTCTTGATCTAGTCATGATATAGTCTAGACGACTATGTTGATGCTACCGGGTGAATGGTATGTTTTGTGCTCAAGACCATTACCTGTAATACCTCCCTAGATAGGAGGGAGTGTTGATATTATGGTAGTTGCGGGAGGTATTTACCACCACGTGTAAACCTGACGAGAATAGAATACTCCAGGAAGCAAGAAGAAACCCTAATGAGTTGGTTAATAACCCTAGAATACTTGTCGGCTCAAGAAGGTAATTTACATTAGGTTATTAGCCTCCAAGAAAAGAAGTCGGCTAGAAGAAATAATATATATTGAACAGCTAGATACCCAGAATGAGAAGTCGGCCCAGGCAGTTAGCCAGATTTTCTATAAATACAGGAGGCCAGTCTTCATTCTGGCAGGTAGTCTTAGAATTGCAGAGCAGCACTTGTGTGCACTGCAGTGCCCAATTTTGTGCACGGGTTTGGAGGAGAGCTTTCATTGCAGCTGCTGCAGCTAGCAGATCAAGTTTGGCTTGGACTATCTCTTGGTTAGGGTTTGGACTATCTGATCAGCTCTTGTTGGTGCGTTATCCTTGGGGAAAGGTGTGCTACCCTTTGTTTGGCTATCTAGCCTAGGGTTTTCTTCCGGAGTGATTCTCTATCAAGGTTAAGGTGCTCGGAGGGTGGCTTCGGCATATGGTTAAGTGACAATAGTGATATTGTCAATGGTAAAATGAGCACATCCATTATATTCTAACAAGTTATGGGCCCACACCTCCTTCATTCAATCTAATTGCTGGAAGGAAACATAGCCATAAGGATATTAAGCTCGTTGAAGAACTGTCGCTAGGTTTTCTAGCAGGACCAGTCACCAAATCACTGTTGCCAGGGTTACTAGCAGGTGCAGTTGTAGAAACCCTAATCCTCTCGTTGAGGCACATTAAGTGAATGGATTGACCTAATTTATGGATAGATCAGTGCGCCCTAGCCTAGCATATATCCTGATACTCTTAGCAAGCCAAGACATCAAGTTTGAATTTTTGGTCAGATCTAGGGTTGACCAAGTCAAAGCAACCATGACTTACTCTATGAAGTTAGAAAACAAGTTAGATGGAGCTTCTAACTTCAGAGCGTGGAAGACAAGGATTGACCTCATCCTCGCCAAGAATAAAGTGTTGGATATCGTGAAAGGAAAGATCGTGAAACCAAAGTTTGAAGAAGGAAAAGAGAAGGAACAGCAGAACGTTGCAGTTATGGAGAAGTTCAAAGATGGTGACATCAATGCCATGAGTATCATAGTGGGCTCTATAAAATACCACTTGATACCCTACATATCCCATCTTGACTCATCGAAGAAGATGTATGATTCCCTAACAAACCTCTTCTCGGTCAGAAACATTGGACAAATAATGAGTTTAAAGAATGAGCTATGTGACATGAAGATGAATGATGATGATAGCATAACATCATACTTTGTGAGGATCTCCCAGTTAAGAGATCAACTACAAGCTATTGAAGAGATCATTTGAGAGAAGAAATTGGTAAACATAGTACTCAATGGTCTTCCCAAGATGTGGGATGCATTTTCCGCAAGCATGAACACAAGGAAGGAGTGTCTGACATTTGAAGAAATTTGGACTTGTTGTGCTCAAGAAGAATCAAGGATCAGTGCAAAAGAGAAACCCCAAAAGAAATATGATGATCAAGCCTTCACAGCAAGATTCAAGAATTTCAAGAACAAAAGGAAGTTTTGTTCAAGGAGGAAGACAAATAAAAAGAAAGATATTTCAGAAATACAATGCTTCAACTGTCGAAAGTATGGTCACTACAAGAATCATTGTCCCAAGCTAAAGAAAAGGAATGAGAAACACGAAGCATCAGTTGTCGAAGAAAAATAACCTACTAAGAAGACTAAGCATGAAGAAAGAGACTTCTTCTTCTGAAGGTAACAATACTCTTCTTATTTCTTGTACATATCTCGTTTGCATAGTCTCTGTACATATCTTGCATATCTATCTCTTAGAAGATAATATGTTCCAAGAAAAACTATACCTATGGAAGAAAAACAAGATAAGGATTGAAAGGATGAAATACATCAAACAAATCATGTGGAAGCTATTACAAGATAAGCCGAAATCATAATCAATCATGAAGAGACTTAGAAGAAGCAAAGACAGAAAGAAGTCAGCAATCAAGAGGAAATTGGAGAAAGACTTATGATGTTTTGCAGAAGACAATAAGACGGAAGCGTGGACTTTGTTAGACGGAGGGAGCCAATTATATATTTCAGAAGACAATAAGGATGTGGATGGAAGAGTGGACTCTGTTAGACGGAGGGAGCCTATTATATGCACTCATACATGAAGCAAGGATTGGGAGGGAGCTAATCCTATGATCCATTGAAGATGATGAAGTATATATCCATGGTAGCAGCAATGAAAAGCAGTATGTGTTCAGTTAGACCTAGAAGAAGTCTTCTTCGAAGAGAAGTCGTAAATTATCCCTGGTTGTCCATCCACATCCATGATCCTATGATGAAAGAAAGAAGTGGAATCTTTAGGGCATGGAATCTATAAGAAACTCCATGGACCCAAGAGCTAAAGAGAAACATGAGGAAGAACATGAAGATTCCAAGAAACAAATAAAATCCAGAACAACCAAAACAGGTTGCTTTGTTCATCTCTCGGAAATCAACACATATCCTCCATTTTACATTATTTTTAGGTACAACCACAAGTGATGATACCCACTTGCTATCAGAAATTGGATATATAAAGTTGACATTCGATAGTTTTTGCAGTTCTTCTTTTACAATGTATTTTAAAGTGGGGTTCATGTGGCATTGTGGTTTCCTAATAGACCTAGCATTATCTTGAGTGTAAATGTGATGTAGGAAAGTATCAGGATGAATTCCACGTATGTTTTTGTAATCCCATGCAAATGCATTGGAGTGTTCTTGTAACACGTGTATTAGTTGTTCCCATTGGTCTTGGTTGAGTTTAGGATTAATGTTTAAAAAAAATCATGGACTTATCTCAACAGGAATGCTATAAGAATTTGAACTTTCATTGATGGTCAATATAAGAAAGGATGATGAGTTTGTTGGATCGGAATTCTCTTGAAAATCATTACTAAAAACATAATCATATGTAGAAAATGACTATGGGCAGTGGATGCAATCTATAGTAGAAAGAAACTGGTTAAGCAAATTTTCTTTTGTTTGTTCTTTCAGTCCCCTAGATTGTTCAATGGTTAAAAAGGGTTATGCAATTTCTTCATTTTCATCAGGATCTTCTACCCATAAGGAATTTTCTACCACAGTTTTTGTTGGTGGATATAGGATAAGTTTTTTCATGGATTCTCCATTGGATATAGTCATTTCTTCAGATCTATGGCCAATGAAGGCATCGGATGTAGCTAACCAAGGTCTCCCAAGGATTAGGGTGTGGCCATCCATGGTAGCATTTGGTTGAATAACCAATAAATCCACAGGATATTCCCATGAGTCCAAGGTTACAATGGCATCATCTAAAGCACTGACAGGCTTAATTATAGATCTGTCAGCTAACTCTAGCATTGTGGGTGTAGGTCAGAGACTATCCAATTCTAGTATTTCCATAGTCATGACATTCATAACACTTATTGCAACCCCCGGGTCAGTTAGAGTGTTTTCTATAGGAACATTGTTGATGTAAACAGTAACTACAGGGTTTCTGGGATCAACATACTTTTCCACTAGAGTTCTCCCGGACATCAGTTCAACTAATTGGCCTACAACTTGAATTGTGGGGGGGTCTCTCCTTTTCTTTCTGGGATTTTCAATACATAATTCCCTAATAGTTTTTGCATAAATAGGTACATCTTTCATTGCTTGCAATAAGGGAATTTTCACACAAACATTTCTTAGTTCTATTTCCAAATCAAATTCATGTTGAAAAACAGGGTTTTCTAAGCCCGGCCTCTCTGGGTAGGGAGGATTTTTGGGTGTTTGAGGTTGCTCTGAATGTGAAGTAAAATATGTTTGTGTAGTGGGGACAATCATATCATCATGGGGATCATCATTGTGTGTTTGACTAGGAGTTTCCTCCTCTTCAAGTTCCTCTTCAATGAAAACTGCAGGGTATTTCTCTTTAAGGAACTTTATGAATCTCACGTGTATATTTTGCAATGGTATCAGGGTGATCAAATAAGTTGGAAAGGTATGCAACTCAGCATTGAAGACAGGCTAAGTTGTTATGTTATTCAGGTTGGGAACCAGCTGTGCAGGTAATTGTGTTCGTCTAGGAGGATTTTGATTTGCAGGCAACTATAACTGTTGTGGTAGTTTAGGAATTGTTGGTTGAGGTGGACTCATTTGTTCTTGCATTGAAGGATAGGGTGGTGGAATAGGTGAGGAATATTATGGATAAGTTGGATAGGGCATAGAATATTATTGTGGGGGGGGATTCCCATAAGCATTCCCTCGCTAGCCTTGTTTCCAAGTTTGGTTTTGAGTTTGTTGTTGGGGCCATGTCTGCCAAGGTATTTGAACATTCCATTGTTGAGGGTGAGAATTATAAGATGTATCAA
>ML781080.1:422467-436195 GCA_009831015.1 Picea engelmannii
AAAAAGGATAACTAACACAACCAATGATAGGTACTACTAGATCACTTCAAATCAGTTGGGTTCTATGTCCAACTAAACTGGAATTCTCAAACAGCAATGGAACCTATCCAAGAAATGGAAACAAACCACACACAAGCATTTAAGAAACTAGTTGATAGAAAAGTATGTGACCAAAAACACTTAAACAAAAACAAAGACAAGATCATAACAGTCCAAAAAAAAACTATTGCTCAGAGGACAAACCTAACCTCAAAGTTATAGGTTTTTCTATGTAAATCTACAGTTTTTGCAAATCTCTCAGATGTACTGGATCTAGGTTGTGAATCAATCAAAGGAAGAATCACAAGTAGACACAATCAAACAAATGGAAGTATTGGCCAAGAGACTCAAACTAGAGAAGAATTCTTCCCCAGTGGAGTCGTCAGTTATGTTATGGGACAAAGTCTCACAAGGATCTTGTTGAATACACAACAAAATCTCCCTAGGATTAGCCTAGTAATCCTAGACAGAAAGAGGGCTAGAATTCTTATTGTTTTCCTATATCTAGACTTAAACACATAGATTCATGATGATCCTAAGGAGTGGTGAAGTTTGCATACCTTTATTGAGGGTCTCCTTTGTATCTCTTGGTTGTTGTAGTCCTAAAACTCCAACTCCAAGATCCACAACCTGCTTCTTGTATACAAAAGACAGGAAATTTAGTCTCTACCTCTCTACTTGGGATTAGAATCCTAGATCTAATTTGATTATAATCATATATACAATAGCATGAATCAAATCTAAACATTTTCTCATCAATTACAAACAGTTATAGGGGGGAACCAAATGATCTATTAATAATCATAATATAAATTACATCAAACATACCTTAGGTGTTGATACATTCTCCCTTGACCTTCTTTCTCCTTGATACTCCTTTATCTCCTTGGTCAGGCTAGGTTTCACTTACTTCTAGTTGTGGTAGATGGAAAAAGTACCTCTACAATTGGACAGCATAATATTACTTTGAATTCTTCCCTCCTTGCCTAAGGCTTTCCTTTGTTATATAGGTCTTTGGAGAAGTCTTGGGAGAGGCTTCTAGATCTTCTAGAGACTCAAATGATGTGATTTCATTGGCATTTTCCATGAATATCCAACTCGCCCCCGCCTATCACCTCGTTATATATTTTAACCTTGTACAATTATTTACTACAAACAGATTTTTCAGTAAAAGAACAGAAAAGATACAATGAAAAATACACACATTACACAAATATTTTTCCCCTGGAAACCCAAACTGGGAAAACCAACATATTTTATATTCTTTCATTGTGATACATTGTTTACAATACAATATACATATAGCAGTCAGCGACATCCAAAACCCTAACCCAATGACCTGGATTAGTCAACAACTCTAATTCCTTAACTGGAAATAGAAAACCATCGGAAAAATACCATGTGTCAAAAAAAACCCAACAATGGAAACAAAAATCAAGGCGACATGAAAAACGAGGCAAAAATGTGACACGTTTCTCGAGGAAAAAAAATTCTCGAGGGCGCTTCCCCAGAACCCCCACACGCTGGATGCAACGTAGCAAACACTAGAGCTAGTCATGCAAAGAATACAACACATACCCAACATTCTCCCACTTGTTGTTTTATTTGCATATAGGGGGGTTACAGGATTACATAGACAACAATCCAGGGAAGCAATGCCCATAGATCCTCTACACCAAGAGAACTTCTCAGTGCTCACATATTTTGTTAATGAATCTGTAACATTCTTCAAAGTGTCCACCTTCATCAACAACACTTTCTTTTCTTCAACCATGTCTCTCACAAAGTGATATTGAATATCAATATGCTTTGTCTTTGAATGATAAGTCGGGTTCTTCGCCAGAAAACTTGCACTCTGACTGTCAAAATCTATCCTTACAGCTTGTTGTACCAACCCAATACCTGAACACAATCTTTGTAACCATATTGTTTCCTTACTTGCATGAGTGGCTGCCATGTATTCACCTTCTGTAGTTGAAAGTGTCACTACAGCCTATATTTTTCTCATCGAACTGATTGCTCCTCCAAACAGGTTAAACACATGCCCGCTTGTAGATCTCCTACGATCCATATCTCCATCCCAATCTGCATCCACAAATCCATGTATGTCCAACACTATATCCAATATCGGTCTTCATTGGCATCACAATCCATAGCTAGCAGTGCCACGCAAATACATGAAAACCCTTTTTATTGTTCTCCAATGCTCCTTCCCTGGTTTTGACATATACGTGCTCAAAACTCCCACTGCATGTGCAATGTTTGGTCTAGTACATACCATTGCATACATCAAACTGCCAATTGCACTCACATATGGAACACGAGACATGTCCTCCTCCTCTTCCTGTGTCTTGGGACATTGATCTGCAGATAACTTTACACCAACAAGAATAGGGACCTTGACTGGTTTACATTCCTGCATATTAAACCTATGCAATATTTTCTAAACATATTTTCTCTGATTTAACCAGAGTTTCCTCTTTTTTCGATCTCTTTTAATTTCCATGCCCAAAATGAAATTTGCAGCACCGAGATCCTTCATGTCAAATTTAGAGGACAACTGAGTTTTCACATCCTAGATAACCTCCTTGTTGTTTCCTATCAGCAACATGTCATCCACATACAAGACAAAATAAATCAAATGATCACCAATTAATTTAAAATACACATAGTGATCCTCTTTTCTTCTTGTGAAGCCAAGTCCCAGCATATAAGTATCAAATTTTTTATACCACATTGTTATCGAATAAATCGGTAAATGTAGACATAAACTAATCTCCCTAGATCCACCTAGATCTAGAACAAAACAAGACAGTACACTACTCTTTCCTTAGATTTCAATTATCAAATGAGAAATGGATCTAGAACATATCTTTTAAATATTGAAGATCCGCCAATGAAATCCAAACTCCATCACGAGGTTTATGAGAAATATCTATAAATAAGCACAAGCCAATGAAGACAAGAATAACAGAGTCTATTTGATATGAAACTATGTACATGATCAAGGAATCATACAATATGGATGAATAGCATTCATATAGGAAAGAAAAGTATATATGTATTAAATAATGTGGAAGAAAGATACAACCAGATGCCTTGATGTTGTTAGGTTCGTTCCAAAAGTTCCTTGCTTCCCACACACTTCATGCTCCAAGGATTCTGAGACCATGGATCTGATAGCTACTCACAGTCTATCTTGATAAAGCAAATCTCAAAGCCAACATACCAAGCTAACAATCTCAATCCAAACTTCTAATCTCAAAGGCTTAAGAACTTTCCAACCCAATCAAGCTTAATCCCAAGCCAAGCTAACTTACTCCATGAGAGCTCCTCTCCTTTTATAAGCTAAAGAGGATAAGGTGAGGAGGTTAGGATGATCCCACTAAATCATGAAAGCGAGTAAGATCCAAACCGTTTGGAGGCCACCTCACCATAGAAGTTTCTCCTTCTAGAAGCATCGAGAAAATGCTCATTTTTCCCACGTACGAAGGTCGCCACACCCTAGCTATAGAAAAACCTGCAGAAACTCTGCAACCCAACTATAGAGAAAGGTGCATAAATCAGGTATTTTCGCACTCTGCATATAGAGCAGCCTGTGGAAATCCTCATTAATAGGGGTTTTACAAAGGAAAATACAACTTCTTCTCTCAGGGAAAGTTCTTCTCCCTTCTTTCTTTAGGAATTCAGGCTATCGATCCTTCTAAAGACAAAGGATAGGTTTACATCATTAATGGTCATAAGGGTGACGAAAATAATGCGTAACAGACATCCTTGGTGATTGTTTTAAACCATACAGGAACTTTTTCAGCTTGCATATCAGCTCCTTATTTCCCTTCACTGCAAAGCCTTCTGGCTACTTCATATAAATTTATTCCTCCAAATCCCCATGTAGGAATGATGTCTTCACATCCATCTGTTCTACTTCAAAATCAAATGCAGCAGCAAAAGATAATAGAAACATTATAGAAGTTAACTTGGTAACAGGAGTAAAAATCTCACCAAAATCGATTCCCTCAACCTGGGAATAACCCTTTGCTACTAACCGAGATTTTTATTTCTCCACTTTGCCTTCTACATTCAGCTTCTTTTTAAAGACCCAATTGCTACCAATGGGATTTATTCCAATCAGAAACTCCACTAGATCCCAAACCTCATTCTTGTCCAAGGCTTCCATTTCTTCATCCATGGCCTTTTTCCAGAGTTTTCCATCCTCTGAATCCACCACCTCCCTGATAGTTCTAGGATCATCATCAATAATAGACAAAGAAAAATTTGAATGGAAATCAGATGGAGTATACCTTTCTGGTAGCCTTATTTCTTGAACCGATCTCCTCAATATTGGAGTATGAGGATCTTATTCTTTTGATTCATGTTCTTCTGTAGAGTCTGATTCATCATCCTTTAAATCAAACTCTATTTTCTTTGGTTCTTACTTACTTTGTAGGACTTCCTATTTAACAAAATCCTTCATTTCTCTAAATACCAAATCTCGACTATACACAACCTTCTTAGTTTGTAGATTCCAAAGATTATAACCTTTGAGACCATCTTTATACCCAATAAAGATACACTTTTCAGCCTTCTTATCTAGCTTACTCATGTTTTCCTTTGGATCATGAACATAGGCCTCACAGCCAAATACCTTGAGATGTGTGAGAGAAGATTTATTTCCATTCCATACCTCTTTTGAAGTCTTTTCATCCAGTGTTGATGAGGGTGATCTATTGACTAGGTAACATGGAGTACCCATTGCCTCTGCCCAAAAATATTTCCCTAGCCCGGCACCACAAAGAATGCACCTTGATTTTTTCATCAACGTCATGTTAATCCTTTCTCCAACTCCATTCTGTTGAGGTGTATATGGAGTATTTTTCTGCCTTTCTATACCGCACTTCTTACAGAATTCTTCAAATTCATTCTCGCATAACTCTCTACCATTAGCTATCCTCAACACCTTAATTATTTTCTCTGCTTGGTTCTCAACAAGAGCCTTAAACTCTTTAAACCTGTTAAAGACTTCGGATTTCTTGAGGAAATATATCCAAGTATTCCTCAAGAAGTCATCTATAAATGAGACATAGTACACAGATTTTCTTAATGATGGAACTGACACAGGTCCAAACACATAACTGTGAACTAGTTGTATCCTTCTTCCCTCGTTGCACCAGAGGGGAATCTTACTCGATTCTGCTTTCCATATACACAATGTTCGCAGAAATCAAAAACTAGAGAGCAGTTAGGTATACCTTCAACCATACCTTTACCGTGTAGTAGTCGAGGACCCTTCTCTCTGATATGCCCCAGTCTTTGATGCCACATCATAACCTTTTCTCTAGAGACTGTAGGAGTTCTTTCTTCTTCAACTCCAATATCAGGAACAATGGAACTATTACACTCATCATTAATGGTGCTTCCTTGCATCTTATACAGAGTTCCAAACCGAACTCCTTTCAGCACATTGCTCCTCGAACCATCCTGTAGGTTTCCTTTTCAAATATTGTTTTTACCCCTACATCGTTCATTTTTCTTACAAAAATCAAATTTTTGGCCAATCCTGGGATGTGAAGAACACCAGGTAGTGTTCTAATCCTTACATCTATGAGCCTCAACTTGACTTTTCCTCGACCTATGATTATGGTTGTTGAGTCATCACCTAGGAAAACATTACCTCCATAATATGTTTCATATTCACATAACCACTCCATGTGGGGAGTCATATGAAAGGATGAACCTAAGTCAACCAACCATGCCTCATGATCTGCATGTGTGCTTAAAGAAGACAAGTACACATCCCGTCCTTCTTCCATAGAGGTATTTTCCTCTATAGAAGAAGATTCTTCAAATCCCTTCTTTTTCTCAACTTTGAATCTACACTGCTTCTCGTAGTGCCCTTCTTTTCCACATCTCCATCATACCTTTAAAAAAATTCCAGGAGAATTAGATATTCCCTTAGACTTACATCTCCCACTTGAGGACTTAGATCTATTTATTTCCTGGGAGCATCCTTTTGCAAATAATGCATATGTTCTATGTCCTTGTTGTGGTGGGAAATCCCCCTACAAACTAGCAAATAGGGTTATAGTATGCATGCAGATATGACCAAAAGAAAAATACTTTCTACTTTCGTCCCAGACTTAATCCCCATTTCTTTTCAGTGAATACATGGTTAGACCAACATACCTTGTTCCGGATGGTTGATGTCGATCCTTCTTCACGCTTGACCGCTTGTTGGCAGCTCTCCTCCCAAGGCTGACCTACGTACAAAACAAGCAACAAACTACACATGCATTTTACCTACAGACTAATGGGTTAGAGATTCAAACATGTATTTACTGAACTATGAATAACTCATATAGTGGGATAGGAAAAGCATTTCTTTATTATTAACTTTAATGAATCAACTTGCAATGTCGAGACCGGCCACTGCTCCGTGAATCTTGATCCTGGGCTCCTCTTCAAATGTCCTCCAACTTATTTGCTTTGTATCTCTTCTTGCACAAGGATGGATAAAGGGTTGGGACAATAGGAATATGCAATTGGGCAGAGTTTATTTACTCTTTTTCTCCCTTTTCCAAATGGGACCCCTAACCCTTCTTTTATAGGCTAGAAGAAGCTAGGTATTTGGACGAACCCTCGGCCATGCATGGCCGAGAGTTTCAGTTAACTCACCCAAAGCTATGTGTTCCGTCGGCAACTTTCCTTTTTTCATGCTTTTGTCGATCCACGTGGGTTGTTTGAGGTCAGCTAGCATGTACACACATGCAGTAATGGAGTAGGGCGCGTGGGACCTTATAAAAGAGGTTTTTTAAAGAGTTGTTCAGCAGTGCTTTGGCAAAGAAGGGATCTGAGATGGCCTGATGCCAGGTAAGCATGTATGGTGAAAATTAGGGTTATAACAGATGCCCCATAATGTGTGAGGTTAGAAGAGAATCTGTGGCCAAAATACATTACCAATCTTTACTGATGTGTCAAACAAGTGAGCCCAGGGACCAGGAATCGGGAGGCGTCGTCTGCAAAATAACAAATGTCTCATCAAGGCGAGCATACCAATGCTCGGGATAAAATACAATCATGGCTACCAATCAAATACATTGTAGATCCATGTCAAATAACTATATAAAGTGTAGCCGTGAACAATACACAACAGAGCTACATCTCGAAATCAAAAAGATACACATATAGAGTATCCATCTTCTAGAAGCTAATACGGCCTGATGGCTGGAGATGAGATCTTCAGAGCTCAAGAAACAACTTCAAAATCTTCAAAAATCAAGGTAGGAGTGTAATATGAGTGTACAAATTCACTACCTAGAGGTCTTCGACGGCTCGTCGGTCATGGACTAGATAATCTTGATGATCAGACTGAAGGCTTCATTGATTTCGAACAAGGACTTGATTGGACATTCAGGATGGCTGGGTATGAGGGCAAGAGACAAATTGCAGAGGGGTTGACTCAGGCTTGGTAGAAACTTCCCTTGGACAACAGCATGACAAATGATGAGACTTAGGCAGCATGGCATTAATCATAAGTTTACGAAGAAGGAGGCAATGCAACTCTCCATATGTTTGGAAGAATAACCAAACAGAGGAGGACACAACTCTATGTAGTGAGAACAGCTTCCTAAGGTCATACTACATCCCAAAACTTGACGAACAAACAGACAGATGTGCTTTATCCAAGGGCGACTCATTATGCTGCCAATAAAGAAAATACTTTTCCCTTCCTCTTTTTGGGGTATATTTGATTTTTTTTTGTCTTTTTTCAATGATTTTGGAAAAAGAATAAAGGAATGTTACGTTACAATGGAGGAACGAGTGCTACAAACATACAAGTTCAAGGCACAAGGACAAGACTAATGTTAAGAATAATGATACTAGGAAAAAATCCTCCAGGGGCCAAGGGTGTTAAGACGCAAAAGAAAAGTGCTACAAGGCTGGTGTATAAGGTATGCAAATGCGGTTAACAAAACACACAATGGTAACGTCCTTCAATGTAAGTTTAACGAGCCCAGAGAAGGTAAGATCGGTGGTTTTTCATATTTAGAGAGTCTGAAAAAACATAAAAAGGAGACTCCATTGGGGTACCTTTTTCGAAGATATTCTAGTCGGTTCGAAAAATGGGTAAACTAGCACCGACAAGACGTCTATTCAAAACCATTTTAACAAGTGTGATAAGGACAAGATCACTCGGCCATTTTTTCATTTTTAAGGAGTCTGAAAAAAGATTAACTATGGACTCCATCAGGAATGTTCTTCTGGACCAATTTAACGAGTGTGAAAGAATAAGGTCACTCGGCGATCTTTTCAATTATAGGGAGTCTGAAAAGAGCTTAACTATGGACTCTGTAGGGGTTCCTTCTTCGTAAGTTTAGTCCCTCAGGCCTGAAAAAGGGATAAAATTATACCTGAGAGTACTCTTCTAGAGAAATGAAGTTCAATAGAGTATACCTTTGTTCGTACAGTTGACCGTCCGGACCGAAAAGGGGGTAAACTACTGCCGGACAGGCGTGACTTCAAATTCCAGTTTAATGAGCGTGAAAGGCCACAAGATCGCTCGGCAATCTTTTTATGTTTAGAGGGTTTGAAAAGGGCTTAAAAGAAGACCCATTATTTTTTGGGAGTCCTAAGGGTGAGGTCAAGAGCGAAGAAGAATCATGCAAATGAGGCTCAAACTCGTATTTAGAAAAAACTACAAGGACTCTCGAGCCTACAGTGTTTGAGAGACAGCATGGATACCATAATGCAACCAGGATCTACCTAGGGCATCCATGTTCCGGTAAGATCTACCACCAAGTTGCGACATTTCTAAAGCAGCTATGATGGTTCCATGTCACAACCTGATGGGATCGATCCTATGGCAAAGGAAAAAGACAACGAGATACAAAATTCAAGGTAGAAACCTAATCTATATGCTCAAGTTGATCCTCGGAAAAAAAAAATCATGGACCTTCGAAAATTACTCAAAACTCCAAAAAAGTGTCCCAATACCCGATCATATCCCTCCTATGCAACTCCTGAATCACTCTAAATGGTTTTTGGTATAAAGAAAATGATAAGGGAGGCCAAAAAAGTGACAAAAAGAAGCCAAAAAGTCTATAAATAGAAGTTGGCAGCTCATTATCACCATTGCTGATTTGGAAATTGACTGTGGAGCCAAAATACCCCCTTTGATAAAAGCGGTGATTCTTGGAGCTACAGTGGACGAAATGAACTTCTATCTGGACCAAGTAAGTACAAACTCCCTTATCTTTCATTTTAAGTCTTTATATTTGCATTGGGTTTCATTTTTTAGGCGGGCGTTGACATTTAAAAGGTCAGTTGTAGGTCCACGTGGGTTGTCTCAGGACAGGCCGCATGGATCCCCTTATTGAATGAAAAAAGGCTTAAAAAGAAAGGGTTAACCCTCCTGAACCTTGGTGTTTTGCAGGATGTATGTCCATTGGAGAGAAAGAGAGCATGAAGAGGTAAATGAGTTGGTCGAGGAAGACCCCAACTTTGTGGCTACTTTGATGCAATGTGGGTTACTCAAGTTTTTCCTATGTCCTTTCATGTGGGCACAACCTAGGATATTGAATGCCTTGGTTGACTACTGGCATCCGGATGCAGAGGCATTCATGTTAGAGGGGCAGTCACTGGTGCCCATGGTCAAGGAAATTTACTTTTTTACTGGCCTCTCCAGGAGAGGGGAACCAGTCAACTTCCACACTTTTTCTTCGGGGCCGCATAACATAGCGGAATTGATAGGTATATACTATGCAGATGATACAGACCACTCAAGCACACAGGTGCCCATAAGCAATATTACTAACTTATCTCTACAGGCGATAGTATTTCTTATTGGGTGAATTACTGGTTCTGCGGCTCTACATCAAGCGTCCCATGCACAGATGAACTGTGCAGTCCAGTGCTTAAATGCACAAGTTTTTTATTGGAGTACCACATTTCTTAAGTGTATGAAAAGGCAGTTGACAGATTGTTGTTTGCGGACACATAGGAACTTTGGGTTCAGGACCATTCTGTGTTCATTCTTTTTTGAGAGAGTTCCGAGTTTTAGTCCTCGAGTAGTGGTACGAGGACACCAGGCCTCTCTTCCTATTGTGTGTAGATGGGCAGTATTACTACCGTGACATGGTGGCGGAAGGACAAATGAGTCCTTCGATGATGACTTATTCACGTGGTTGTCACGACAGATCCTGGTTATAGAGGATTACCCCTATGCCGGGATTGATTTCTCGAGAGACCCTGAAATACCCGTACCTCCTAGTGAGGAGCGAGGGGAGATGGGTAAGTCTCCACCTTTGTAGTTTTTTTTGTTAAACATATGTATCATTTTTTTTTGTTATACCAGAGTAATTGACAGATATGTGTTCATTGTGTGCAAATGTGGGACCAGTGCAACCGGCTGACTATGCGAGGAACAGACATCGTCCTTGGCCAGGGGCCACACCTGTCGTCGCAGGGGGACCAACAGTAGCAGAAGATCTTCCTACCGGGGAGGCTGAGAGGGTATTGAGACGAGTCGAGCGGAACTTTACTGCACTCACTCGCACGGTCCCAATGGCAGAGATTGAGGACCTGCCACCATCTATGCAGCCTCATGTAGTGGGGGCACCACGAACCTGGGTCCGGTTGTTTCGGCATTTAGCCAACACCGTGGACCAGTATAACAGGGCCCACAAGCCCTGACCTTAGCTAGACATTTGTACGTGCCACGAGCACTACTTGTATATACCTTTTGAGGGCATAATCCTTGTGACTCGTTAATGGTCATATTTTTGAGGCGCTTGCGTTCATCTATGTACTCTGGTTACCTTATGATATTATATATGGTTTTTTTGTCTTTTGTGTCTTATAGATCATGTATGCAAAAAATGTATTTACATGTTTATGTGAGTGTTCTTTCATATGTGTGCGAGATGTCAATCTAAAATTTGATTAGCTAGAGTATCTGTAACTTGGTTTAATCTCCTAGGAACATGAAAATATGTAACATAATCAAAGTTTCGTTCTAAGAGACGTACCCTAAGGAATCGTCGGTGTAAAGTTGGATCATTAACCCGGTATACTCTATTTAAATGAGACACAACCAGTTGAGCGTCGAGATAGACCCGAAGATGAGAGATGCCAAATGACAAAGCATCATGAAGCAACTCAATAACTGCACTATACTCGGCGACATTATTTGTGGTGTCACCTAAGCATATACCTTCGAAAGATAATAACTGGCCTTGAGGTGTAAAGATTACCCAAGATGCGGAGGCAAGCCTCCGAGTGTGCCGACTAGCACCATCTGCATATCCAATGAACACCTCGAAATCACTTGACATCTGCCACAATGATGAAAGATAACATCAACGACACGTCTATAACACTAAAAGAAATTAAAAAGTAATAGTACAAAGACTATACATATGTTACAAAACGTTACCCACAGTGACCTGCCTATGAGTAATACTTCTTGAGGTAGAGCCAATTTCTAGGCTCCGCCAAAGCATTCCCTTCAAACTCAACCAGATGATAAGCACCATTTTTTAAAACCACTTTTATGATGAAAGGTCTGAACCACATGGGTTTGAATTTTCCTGCCCCCAGGGGGTCCTTATCTTGGTCATAGACTAGGACAAGGTCGCCTTCAGAGAAAATTCAAGGATGAATGGACCTATCATACTGACACTTGACCTTATGTTTGTGAGCCTCGTTGGCCAGGGCCGCATCACGACACTGCTCATTGAGCTGCTCAAGGTATACTAACCGTTCTTCAAGTGGAGAAGTGTCTGGCAATAATTGTACTGCCAACTTTAGAGATGGGATCTGACATTCGATAGGCAAGACTGCCTCCATCCCGTAAACGAGTTGGAAAGGTGAGAAACTAGTTGCAGTCTTAACAGATCTTTGGTAAACCCATAATGTCGAGTATAACATCAAATGCCAATTTGACTTGGCTGAATTGAGCGTTCGTTGTAGAATGGTCTTAAGAGTTTTGTTCACAACTTCCACCTGACCATTTGCTTGGGGGTAATAAGGTGACGAATGTTCCTACCGTAACCCAAGCTTTGACGTTAACTTGGTCGTCATCTGGTTTTGAAAGTGACTACCATGGTCAGTGACAATCTCCCTTGGGATGTCGAACCTTGCTATTATCTGGTTGAATAAAAAGAGAGTTGCAGTCTCTCCATCATCTTTAAACGTTGGCATATCTTCGACCTACTTTGTGAAGTAGTCTACAGCTACGATGATATAGTGGTTCCCCCTTGTTGAAGGAGGGTTACATGTAGTGTAATCAATCCCCCACTTGGTGAAGGGACCAACTATGATGACAGGAAACATGAGAGCGGGATGTGCCCTCATCTTCCGAGAGAAGATTTGGCATGGATGGCACTTCTTGACCGATTCGATACAATCTTTGATAAGTGTCGACCAGAAGTAACCTGCTCGTAGAATCTTTTGGGTTGTTTCCAACCCAGAAAAATGACCACCACAAGCTCCAGTATGGAAATCGTTAAGCACTATAACTGCTTCTTCGTGAGTGAGACATTGGCGTAGGATGCAGTCTACACCTCTCCGATACAATGTATCATTGAATATGAGATAATTCTTAGCCTGATGGCGTATCCATCGACGCTCATCACGAGAAGCAGTGGTGAGGCACTTCAAAGTCTGGAGATAGATAAGTATATCTCCATACCAGGGATCCGAAGAGGTGATCAAAAAAATATCTCCTCTGATAGGCGACCCTTCGGGCACAAGATCACCTGACTCAACCGGAAGCTCCGAAATAAGTTTTGTTGTTGATCGCCTATTCATCTAGGAGGTCAACTCATGTGCCATGAAGATATGCATCATTATATGCAAGTATGTCGAAGACAGTATTGGTTCTACTCGGGCATTTTATGCTTCAGCACAAAATTTTGTAAACGAAATTTCTGCACCTCTGCATGAGTTAATAATGTAATAATTCTGCATGGATCATAGTTACGTCAAGTACCTTGGGATGTTTTCATTGGGAGAGTTCTTTTCACTGAGGGTTTTTTATCCTCAGGTTGTCAACTGGGCTTTTTAGCCTGATTGATTTCCCATGAGTTTTTCCCTCACACATGCAATAATTCCTCCAAAGTGGTGAACGGCGTTCTAATGGTCTCATCCTTTGGTAGCTATTGTTTAGGAATGATGTAAATGACCATGCTAGACATTGTAGAAAGTTTCGCGGAATTTCGTCGAGTCTAGATAGTTTTTTTTAATTAATTAAAATTAATTAATTTTCCTAAGGTTGGAATTTTAATTATTTAATTAATTAAATGTTTTTGAGCAAATATTGTAAAAAATGGGTCTTTGGGATTTTAATAGGGGTATTTGTGCTCAAAAGAAATGGAATGGCACCCCCTACACCCATAGACCAAGTTTCAGCTCAGTCGGACAAAGTTTGCTATGCATTTGTCAACCCGGAGTCAAAGTCAGTCAAAACATCTATTTTAATTGCTAAGTCATTTTTGTAATTTTTGTAAAAAAGAGTTAATGGGTTAGTTTGATGGTGGAAAAGAGAAAAATTAGACTTTACCTAACCCTCCCAACCTTTTCCAACCTATTCTAACCCCTTACCCACCTTCTACACTCAAAAATCATGGCCCCCTAGGGGGATTGACATTTTTCCTTGGTGGAGGTTGTTGTGACTTATTTGGGGCCCCCTCT
>ML781080.1:437687-466923 GCA_009831015.1 Picea engelmannii
TTTAGGATATAGATCTTTCACATTGCTAAGTTTCCATTTCAAGTATGTCTATCTTTTCATTGGTTAGCATACATGTGGATGAATGATCTATCTTTTCATTGGTTTAACATACATATGTGTTGATGAATGGTTAATCTCTAAATATTATTCTTGTTATCATTTCGGCAAGTTGTTCTTGCCTTTTCCTTTCCGCAAAGTTACATGCTATTGATGGTGAATGGAATGTTATGTCAATGATGGTTATCTTATAAGCTTTTTCATTCATGTTATCTTGTGATATGGTCCAAAATTGTTACATTTTCAGCATTACATTTCAAGCACACTTTACATTCATGTTATCTTATGTTTATGGGCTGAAATATTTACATCACTAGCACTTCATTTTTGAGCAATTTCATTTTCGGCTTTGAGCCTAAAACACAAAATTTAAGCACCTAAAACACTCCTAAAATTAACCAAACACACCTAAAGACTCACCTGCGAGTCATAACAACATTTTAGACAACTTAGGTAGCTTTATTCAGCCATCTCCACCATCTAAAACGGGTTTGAGGAAAACAACGAAAGGAAGTGGCGGGGGACCGTCCCGTGATCCTCTAGGAGGGGATCCTTTCCGGGAAGTACTCTTACTGTCAGGGATGACCTGGGAAGCTAGGGTGGGCCTCGTTGCCTTACTACCTTGAGCACCCGGCAGTCATTTGGCCAAGGGAGGAGGAAGTTTGAAGCCCCAACATAGTTTAGGGGGAGGAAACTAAAATTTACTTAACTTTTAAGGAACTCCTTAATCACTTAGTTGCATAGATAATCCATGTGTGTTGGGGGGACTTAGATGTATGCTTAGGAACACACTTGTTGCAAGCACTTAATATCTTTACAATCTTTACTTGCAATCTTATGGTTTATCTCTATAATTATCTTAATTTTATGTGGGCATTTGTTTAAAACATTGATATATCTTGCTTCATTGTTTTTATGGTGTGATTCAAGAAGGAGTTGAGTATCCCACTTGGGGAGGCATCACCTTCTTGAGTCTTGAGTGTTTTTATGGTTGCCATTGAAAAGAAATCCAATAGAGTGAGTGCTATTGGGGCATGCTTGGCTCATGTGTTGATCTCACTTTGATTTTCTTGTATTTTTTGTATCTATTTGTGTCTTGTGTAATCATTGTAACATCTTTAATTCTTTTGTAAGTAATTGCAATCTTTGGTTTGGGGGTAGTTTCAACTTATTTTACTTGTAAACATTTTTGTAATTGAACCACCCTAAAACTTAGTTGACCCCTTGCTCAACCTTAGGCACTAGTCATAGTTGACTTAGGGAAAAGGTTGATTGTCATTTAGATTAACTTGCACTTTGCATTTGCTGCCTTAGCATATTAGGCTAATTTTCCCCCTTAGCCTTTAACAAATTAAAAACAACTCCTAAAACCTTAAACGTTAAATCCAATCTAGTAACTAGGGTCTACCCCCCTTGGCTTCCCTCGGAGTAAGCCTAGAAGGAAGAGGTTCCAGTCAAGGTGACAGTGTGGACTATGAACCTAGGCATTGTGCCTCTGAGGACACACTAAGTGAGCTGGACTTTGCTCACGTTTGCAAGTGTGTATTAGGACAGCAACATTTGCGAAGACCAGTGACTTTTTGGACTTCGTTGAAATGAAATCTAAGTCAAACTCTTGTAGGATGACTATCCATATACTGATTTTTCCACCTATTACCCATCATGTCAACATGTACTGAAATGGATTCACGACAGCAATGATGGTGGTCTTGCGAAAAAGAACATAATGATGGAACCGTTGAACAGCATGGACTGCTGCCAACGCAAGTTTTTCAATATGAGAATAATCGATTTCTGGTCCTATGAGGCCTCGGCTCAGGTAATAGATGACATATTTGGCGAACAAATCATCTTCTTGAACTAAGACCATGCCAATGGTTGACTCTGCTGCAACCAAATATAATAAGAAATATTTTTTATAGTTAGGTGACCGGAGCAGAGGGACAGTTGTGAGTGCATGTTTCAATGCAGTGAAAGAGCGTTGAGCGGCATCGTCCCAACAAAAGGAAACGTATTTTTTAAGTAAGCACATAAAGCCCTTGATGATCTCGACGTAGTTAGTGATAAAGCGTCTTAGAAAATTCGCCTTGCCCTGTAGACTCTGAAGTTGAAGGATTGTGCATGGGGGGGGCAACTGAATTATTGCCTCAACCTTGAGAGGATCGACCATGATCCCTGTTGTTGACACTATGAAACCTAACAATCGTCCTGACGTTACGCAAAATCTGCACTTGTTTGGATTCAAGCGAATCTGAAAGTAGCGACAACGTTTGAAGATAAGTTGGAGGTGTGTGGGATGATCCATTCTCTTGCGAGATCGAGATGCTAAATCATCTAAATAAGCCTCGACTATATTCTTGAGGTCATGAAAAGCAAAAGACATGGCCCGTTGAAAGGTTGCTCCAGCATTTTTAAGACCAAAAGGCATCTTACGATACCCGAATGTACCCCATGGATAGATAAATGTCATTTTGTGTTGGTCCTCGAGTTTGATTTGTATTTGATTATATCCCGAAAAACTGTCCATGAAAGAAAAGTCCTTGCAACCCGCACATTCATCAATGATCTAGTCGATAAAGGTGTGGGAAAATTATCTTTGGGGCAGACCTTGTTCAAATCACGGAAGTCGGTACATACACGAATTGTGCCTTATTTTTTATTGACTGGCATGGGGTTTGACACCCATTGGGTCAAATGGATAGGATAGATAAACTCGGCTTTTAGCAATTTCTCAACCTCAACCTTAATGGCTGCTTCTTTCTTAGGATTAACTGGACGAAGCTTCTGCCGAACCGGCTTGGCATCAGGATACGTTTTGATTTCATGTTCAACTATTTTTGGATTGATACGTGGCATTTCCTCATAAGACCAGGCAAAAACGTCACGGAATTCTTTGAAAAGATCTGTATAGAGTTGAATCTCTCTGAGGGAGAAGTTAGCTCCGACGAAAACATTCTCCATGACGCCAGGGTTTCGGGAGATATTGATCGGTATGGTTTCAGCGATGGTTTCCATATTACACTCAACATAAACTTCGTGGGTAGAAAAGAGATTAATAGGACAAGACCGATCTCCTGTCATAGTCACGGTGAATTCTCCTGCTTTGATTCAGCTTAACTCTGGGAGGAAGTATGATCTGTGATGAAGATCTTCCTAGGGTTTGTCCAGACTAGTCATTGCTTCAATTATTGCTTTGTCAAAGGGCAAGACCAAGTCTAACGAATCGGTGCCAGCAAGAGAACCCTGAGCCCAAATAGGCTCTAGAAGTGGATCGAACTCTTGTGCAGGAGTTGGATCAGTGTTAGCTAAAGTTTTCTCGACTAGAGAGTACGCTACTTCTGCTGCAGACAAGGGCATGGACATGCCCAGGTGCCCTATCCCATCCATCATGGCCGATGGGGAAGGAAGTATCCACGGATCATCGAAGTAAGTCGTGCAGAACAACGAAACTTGAAAAATATAAACCTTATGGTGATTGGATATAAACTTGATATCACCTTGCGGGGGAAGGTAATCGAAGGTACCCATCAAAGATGGGCACAAACCAACCCCTACGTTGACGACACCTAGTTGAGGATTATCAATCATCGGGACCGTGGATGCCCCCAATGCAGGGTCAGATCTGGAGAAAGACAATTGATCGATGGTCACTATTTGTCCCTCGTGTGGAAACAACAAGACCTGGAAAACTGTAACAACCACAGCTTGCATGGCATAAGTCCAACTCCTTCCTAACAAAAGGTTATATTCGAGGGGAGCATCGACTACCTCTACTTCGACACACACGGTCTTCCCTCCTAACTACATGGGAAAAGAAGGAAGGATACCATGTGGTCGGAACAAATGACTGTCGAAAGCAGTGAGGAGAGTAGGTGACGAAGACAAAATGGGCTGGCCAACGGCCTTCCAACATGCCAACGACATAACGCATGTCGAGGTGCCCTCATCAACCACCGTGTGGAAGATATTTCGAGTAAAAGTTTTTGTGGGATAAGCCACTACTATCTGAAACGCTACGTGGTAAGGCAGACGAGGTTTTAAGTCGATTGTATATAGCATGATTGTACCCGAATTACATGTCTCGGTAGATCCTAAAGTGGTTAACAAGGATTTCCTCTGGGAAGGGCAACTTTGGAGGACCTCCAAAGCGGACATTGCACAAGTGGTTTGTGATAAATCTTCCACCATAGAGTAGTTCTAGGCGGCCCTTGCATTTGGGTTGTGAGAAGCTTTTTTGAACACACCTTTGAGGATGTGTGTCATTGTTTCACCCAACATCTTCTCAATCTGTAGAGGAAGAGATGGGAATTCGGCTTCTTTACCCTTCTCAGAAGTGCTTGGTTTACTATAGTCATGCGCTCTAGTCGATATAAAAGAATCACCCTTCACCATATATACATTCGCGAATGTGGGGTTGTTCGAAGATGGAGAGGGTCCTTGGCTACCCTCTTCCATGCTTGCAGATGCTTGGGTTAGATTTTGCCCATATTGGGATGGATTGGTTAACACCGTAGGCTATTGTTGTGTCACAAACTTTTGGGCCTCTGCAAGCTGGGGACAAAGGTGGGTCGGGTGGTCCTTCGCACACAAGTTGCATGGATACCTCACCTTCTGTTTCTCAGTATTTCCCCCGCCAGCATTATCAGTAGGTTTCTTATCCCCCTTACCCTTCTTTCGTTGTTTTTTCTTTCCTTCAGGCTACTAGGTGGCCTTTGGATTAGTCAATTTCACTATGTGTACATCCGACATTTTGGTAGGGAGATCAGCCAAAGCAGTAGTTTGGTTGGCCACTGTGTGTTGTATAGACAATTGTTGCAACTGATTTGTTAGTTGCTCAGTGGGCTTTGTTTATGCTGAACCAACAATACCATCGGCATGTGGTCTAGCTCTCTGTCTGGTTTTATTAAGTATTGAGCATGGTGCATCTTGCAAGATCTCATATAATAAACCAGACTGAGAATAGATTAGATCAAGTTGTTGAGCTCTCATGATGGCGTCTTCTTCGGAAAATACTCTCGACGTCGTGACGTCCTTGGACAACTGTGGGACCAAAGAATTAAGAAACCACTCGAGCAGGAATGCTAGTGGGACTAGTACCTTAATTAAATTATTTTTGCGTCGCCATTCTCAAATGTGATCAGAGATATGGTCCACTTTAGTTTGTGAGAAATTGGCGAGCAATTCGGTGCCAGCGTCGTATCTCACAGGCAACCGGAAATGGTTTAGGAAATCCATCGCTAGTTCACCGAAGGAAGAGTATCTTGAGCGGTCGAGCTCAATGTACCATTTCGCGGCACTCTCATTGAGAGTACATTGAAACAATCGCAATTGTAAGGAGTCGTCTTTCAACGAGTTAGATGAGCACCAAAGATGGAAGGTAGTCACATGATCTCCTAGATATTCTTTAGGCTTGGCTTCGAACTTTGGGATGTCCGAAGGCAACTTCCTCGGCATAGGAGGCCAATGCGGATCGTGACAGATAGGGTCATTCAACAACCTTGTCAAGTCTGGCAAATGCAAGGTTGCCAGGAAAGGTAGTTTGGGTTGTTGGTGATAACCTGGGAAAAAGGGGCCTGGAGTTTGACTGGCACCAGGTTACCAGGAAAATTTCGGTTGCTGGCCCGGATTCTGGTAGAAACCATGGCCATGGACAGCATATGGATTTTGCGTGTGAGGAGACATCATCGATGAATTTTCAACATAGGACATAGATGGTTGGGCATGCATTACATTCGAAGGAATTTGGGAAGGATTGATCCATGTCGGTCCCATGGGGATAGGCATAGTGCTTTGTCCGGGGTTCCATTGATTATGAAAAGAATTACCCCAGATCGGAATTCCTGACGAGGGAACAGATCCTTGCCAAGAATTTCAAGGCCCTACTACGGAAGAAGTTCCTGGGTGTGCCCCCTGTGCAGGAATAGTACCCTGCATAGGAATAGATTGTCTGAAACTGAGGTTGCCCCCAGTTGGGAAAGTAGCTGACGAGAAGGCGTTGTTACCAAATGCACTGAACAAAGAAAACGGTGTCGAACCTACCAGCATACTATGCGAAGGTGGTCCTTGACTCCCTGCTCCAAGTAAACTATGGTGTACAGGTTGTCCGGTGGTTTACTGATGCGAGCCACCGAGTGAAGGGGACGAAGGAGGTATATGACCTCCCTCGTAAGGGAAAGCGTTAAAAGGAGTAGGAATTCCCCCCCTGTGTCCTTGCAGAGGAGCGTTATAGCTCCCTACCCCTAGACCTAAAGTCTGTAAAGTGGAGTAGGAAAGTATAGGACTTGTACCTGAACTAGGCATCCCGTATGACAATGGAGGGCCTGTCGCACTTGGTGTAAAAGGGGTTGTGGCCGCCGCCAAAGACAGGATCGAACCACTGTACGATGTAGTGGTGGTCGAGACCATGGTGGCTCGGACCAGTGACAGTGGGTTAGGAGGTGGAAATTCTCCTGTGGTGACAACCGTAGTGGGAATTGAAGAATTCCCAGAAGGAGTAACAGCATTTGTTTACATTGTTGTGTGCGACACTGTCTGGCACTCGTAAGGATGAATCGGTACGATGGTGGGTGTCGAAAGATCAGTGGTGGAGGTTTCAACCAAACCAAAAGCTTGCGCTCCAAGGTCTAAAACAATCGATTCCTCTGGATGTTGGTCGGGCACAATTTCTTGTGACCCGGTCGCTTCAAAAGACCCTTGTTGGTCTAGCTTTTTCCATAGTGGTGGCGAGGGTGGCTCTAGTGTAACCGGTGGCAGGCCAAGAATCCTTTGTGATCGGTGGAGCTCGTGATCCTCCACTGTGTGAGAAGATCAAAGACACACTAGGGTAGTCTAACCGTTCAAAAACAACATGCACTAAAAAAATCCCTAGAAGATAAGACAGGAAAACACTAAATTAATTGGAAGAACAGTTACAACAACCAACACTAGAGAAACTTATCGGTGCAAGTGCAACTCGAAAATGGAAGCACCCTCCGGGTATACTCTGCAAAATGTGGCCCAATTTTTTTCCTAGGTATCGCGGTATACCCCCGCAATCACCTATGTATGTCCCTAAAAAATATAGGCAACTAGGTTGCCAACGCGCGAACAGTCACCAGGCAGGTACAGTCGAAAGTCGGGTAGACCACAATGAGCAGGGTATCGAGCCTGAAACCTGTCAAGGGTATCGAAAGAAAGTGGTCTGGAAGACAACTGAGGACCTCGAATGGATTTGAGACCCACGAAGCCCCGTGGCAAATTCAATCGACGGAATCCCAAAACAAGCCCTCTATATGTGTTCTCCACTACGATTGGTCCAGCTTTGGAGGGGTTATCTCCGCTACCTTTTCGCACGTGACCTCGTGTTTATCCCCTGTGTTAGAGGGGGGTCCCGAATAACTTTCACGATACTGGACTTAGACACTCCCTAACTTGGACTCCAATGTTTGATTTTAATGGCCTTGAAGAGTTTCCTCTCCAACCTAATCCAAGGCCCTAATCCTGAACTAGTTGGTTAACCCTACAAACATAAAAGTCTAATAAATTTTAGCTTTAGAGTTACTTTTATGGCTTATCTTATGTCAAGGGGTATGAAAGTGAAACTGATGATGTTTTGAAAGACGAAAGTAAAAAATGAACAGAAAGTTGGAAACAAAAATTTCACTTAACGCAAATTCTCAAAAACTTTTCAAAAAAAATAAAAAAAAATTTCTAAGATCTTTTGAATCGGCGAACTTAAAGAAGGATTTCACTCGACTACAAGCTACTTAAGATCTAAGTAAACTATCAAGAACTTAAGAAAACAAAGATTTATCCCTGGCTACTAATGCAAAATCACACTTTTCAACCAAACAAGAAAATGAAAGAGATTTTTTTTTTTATTTAAATGTTGATAAAGGAAAAAGGAAAAATACCAACAAGTAAAAACCAAGAAAAACAATTATGGCCTAATCGCAGATCGCAAAGAATCACTTCAAAGAATCACACACTAGCAACTTAAAAAATGACTCTCACACTTGTCTAAAAACCCTAAAGAAAAAAATTTTAATGACAACTTTTAAATGAAAAAAGCAAGCTAAGGCAAAGATCAACCCTAAGTTGTTGATTGCTAGGACAGAGTTTCAAAAACCTAAGAGGTATAACTCATGTCAAGGGAAAGGATGATTGCCTTACCCTCAACAAAAACTATCTTGCACAAGCACGCTACTGACAATCCAACAGCAAGCATGTGCACACAAGCTGTGTAGAGCCAGAGGGCGTGTACACGCGTGTTAACCTTCTACAAGCCGCGTGTATCCCTAAAACTCTGAAACAAATGAAAACAGACAGTCCAAACTTGGAAGAGACCACTGATATTGAAAACCAGGATCTCTTGAAGGCTTAGACACTCTTTTTAACAGAAAAAAGAAAACAATGTACGGAAAAAAATTGTAAAACACACCAATCTGAAACAAAACTGCAAACAATCAAGACTTAGAAAAAATTACAGAAAACCCCTAAAAATGTTTGATTCTGACAGGGAAGAGGATGATTGCCTCAAAAAATTTATGGAATCTACATGCTACTACGACTTCTTCAGCTAGCATTTACATGCGGGTTGTAAGAGAGTAGGGTGTGGGTACACGCGTGCAAACCTTATGCAGGTTGCGTGTACCTCTGTGGGTCTCAAAAAACACAGTCAAGCAAATAACAGAGACAGCTGGTATGGAAAACCAAACTCTCTGCTAGCTCAGACTTTGCAGAAACTAAAAAACAGGCAAGAAAACCAGTCTTTTAAAACTACCCAAAAATACTCCCAGGAACCCTAGAGACTTCCCCAGTATGGTTGCCAATTCTATTGTGGTGGGAAATCCCCCTACGGAAGAGCAAATAGGGTTATAGTATGCATGCAGATATGACCAAAAGAAAACTACTTTCTACTTTCGTCCCAGACTTAATCCCCATTTCTTTTCAATTAATACATGGTTAGACCAACATACCTTGTTCCGGATGGTTGATGTCGATCCTTCTTCACGCTTGACCGCTTGTTGGCAGCTCTCCTCCCAAGGCTGACCTACATACAAAACAAGCAACAAAATACACATGCATTTTACCTACAAACTAATGGGTTATATATTCAAACATATATTTACTGAACTATGAAGAACTCATATAGTGGGATAGGAAAAGCATTTCTTTATTATTAACTTTAATGAATCAACTTACAATGTCGAGACCGGCCACTGCTCCGTGAATCCTGATCCTGGGCTCCTCTTCAAATGTCCTCCAACTTATTTGCTTTGTATCTCTTCTTGCACAAGGATGGCTAAAGGGTTGGGACAATAGGAATATGCAATTGGGCAGATTGTCTTTACTCTTTTTCTCCCTTTTCCAAATGGGACCCCTAACCCTTCTTTTATAGGCTAGAAGAAGCTAGGTATTTGGACAAACCCTCGGCCATGCATGGTCGGGAGTTTCAGTTAACTCAACCAAAGTTGTGTGTTCCATCGGAAACTTTCCTTTTTTCATTCTTTTGTCGGTCCACACGGGCTGTTTGAGGTCATCTAGCGTGTACACGCGTGAAGTAATGGAGTAGGGCGCGTGGGACCTTATAAAAGAGGTTTTTTAAAGAGTTGTTCAGTAGTGCTTTGGCAAAGAAGGGATCTGAGATGGCCTGATGCCAGGTAAGCATGTATGGTGCAAATTAGGGTTATAACAGTCCTTCCATGTTCTTTTGTCTCATATTCTCCAACAACAAGGATGAGACCACTTAATAAAACTTCAAAGAAGTTGTTTTACTACATGTGGCCAGAACCAGTCTATCCCGCGAGTCTGGTAAAGAGCACAGTAAACCGATACACTTATCTTCATCTGAAATTTTAATCTTAATAGATACTAACTGACTTACCACAGTATTGAAGGCATTCAAATGCTCTGCCATCGAGTCTCCATCTCTCATCCTTAGGTTATACAGCTTCTTTCTCAGGAATAGTTTGTTTACTAGGGACTTAGACTGATACAACTTCCCCAACTTATCCCATAAATATTTGGTTGTAACTTCCTCTGATACATTCAGTAATACTGAATCTGAGAGACATAGTCGGATTGTGCTCTTCGCTTTCCAATCCAACTTTTTCCAGTTATCTTCTAAAGTTCCTGTAGGTGCAGTACTTAGATCCATCGTGATCCAGTGATCTCTATCCACCAACAGATATTCCATCTTCAAGATCTTCCACAACTCAAAACTTTTCCCATTAAACTTCTCGATCTCCATTTTCGAATTGCTCGCCATTTCTTTTCACCTGAAAAATCAATACCATAGATCTCCCACTGTAACAACGCTTATCATGGTCTCAATCCAAACCCTTGACCACAAAGGCATCCCCCTAGAGCCAACAAAGCTCTGATACCAAATGTATATTTTAACCTTGTACAATTATTTACTGTAAACAGATTTTCAGTAAAAGAATAGAAAAGATACAGTTGCAAATACACACATTACATAGAGATTCTTCCCCTGGAAACTGAAACCAGGAAAATGATAAATTATTTACAATACAATATACATATAGGAGCCAGCGGCATCCAAAACCCTAACCCAATGACCTGGATTAGTCAACAACCCTAATTCCTTAACCGGAAATAGAAAACCATCGGCAAAAAACCATGTGTCGAAAAACCGCCCAACAATGGACACAAAAATCGAGGCAACATGAAAAACAAGGTAAAAATGTGACATGTTTCCCGAGAAAAAAAATATCACGAGGGAATTTCCCATGAATCCTCGTGCAGAGGGGTTTTCACCCCCCTACCTCCCCCCCCCGCTCGTCCGGCGCAATGTAGCAGACACTGAGCTAGTCGTGCAAAGAACATAACACATACCCAACACTCATAACTCCTCAATTCTATAAGTTTTGTAGTGTCTTTCTTGTTGAGACACTAGTGACCAGCGAGGGCCTTACTTTTTGTCTACAAGGTGTCCATTGAGGATCTCCAAAAATGGGCTAAACCTTAGGAAAAAGATGTATTATGGATTCTATCTTCTTATAGATTCCTCTCTGGCCTATAAGGTGGAAATTAAGGCTATAACACTAACATGTCATTCCATCTATTATGTTGATTCAATTAAAGTATATATTTCTTATCATAACCTCTAACTAAATTAGAATATTATGTCAGCCAGATAAACCCTAAAAAGATGTGTAAAAACCCTAGAAGATAATTCGGCTCAGTAAAATAATTATTATTAAAGGATTAGCTTCTAAAAGGACAAGTCGGCCCAGACAAGTGACAAGAACCACTATCAATAAGAGATGATCTAGCTCATTTGTACACACTCATTTCACTCACTCTCTCAGTCAAGGATAGCGCAACTTTGGAGTTGCAGCTGCAAGATAGGAAGGTGGATACTCTGGAGTGTTTCCTGGTATCTCTCTCTAGCACCATCTAGCCTAATATGTATGCCCCACCTTTTAGTATCTCTTGGTGGTATTCTTGGTGACATTCTTGGTGGTATTCTGATATTCTTGGTGGTATTCTTGGTAAGCACAACTACTGCAATTGAGTATTGTTCTTGTTTTTTGGCTTTGGTACTTTTTGTCTGTTGAGCTATATTTGGAGAAATATGCGCTCTCTTGGTTATTTGTTGGTTCTAGTGTTTCTTTCGTAATCATTCTATCTAGCAAAGGTTATGGTGCTCGGGGGTGGTTGCATGCCTATGGTTGGGTGAAAATATTGTGATATTTTCTATGGTAAAACGAGAACATTGAATATTTTAATGGGTTATGGGCCCACACCACCTTCAGGATATTCTAACCGCTGGAAGGTAAATTGGCAGTTCTTTGTTAAGCTCGTTGTGGCACCAATTGCAGCTGCAACTAGGGTTTCTAATTTTGCAGCTGCAACAAACCCTAATCCAACTTTTTGGGCACCTTAAGTGAAGCGTTGGACTTCATTTATGGATATTCTAGTGCGCCCTAGCCTAGCGCACCCTCTGGTGCTCTCAACCAACAAAAACGTCAACTTTGAGTTTTTGGGTCAAAGTCAAAGTTTGATTTGTCAAAGTCAAATTCAAAGTTTGACTTGCAAAAGTCAAAGTTTGCATGATCAAAGTCAAAGGTTGAATTTTGGTCAAAATTGAATTTATGGTCAAAGCTGAAATTTCAAATTTTATAGCTTATTCTAATCATTGAACCTTTTTTATTCAGTTTCTAACCTCTTCTTGTCAAGATGGTGTCTTGTTTCATATTAGAAGACAAGTTGAATGATGTTGTAAATTTCAAAGGGAATGTACAAGATAGCATGTCCAAGCAGTGATCTCGGATTCAGTACATTCAGAGGAACAAGCAGTTGAGGCTCCAAGTTCCAGGTTTGATTGATCAAATTGTTAAGTCTCAATTTGCACATATCAAGTTTGATAGTTTCTATAGTACAAGTAAACACTACAGTCATGACAACAATCTTTGAAAGGTCATATTACTCTTAGATATACTTGGTTGCATGCAAGTACTATCGATATAGATGCTTATTGTAATTGTTTGACGAACTAACATCTCCTCTAGGAGATATTTCTTGTTCCCGTGCAGGTCACCTTGGTAATTCTATAGATATGTTCTTATGAAAATTTTATTGGAAATACTTTTTCTCTTGTTGTTCTTGTTCTGGGAAGGTCAAAGGAGATAGCTTTGAGAAGGAGCTATAGTGACAATTGAAAACCTGGAGTGGATGACTCCATCAAGTGGTGAGGTAGGTGATCTCACCAAGTACCAATTCTAAATAAAGTGTGGTAAGCAAAAGAAGTTTTGGACATTGTTCAATCACATGTGTGTGGACCAATGTCAACCTCCTCAATAATCGTGAGAGTACACCTCAAATGAATTCAATACATTCTACAGAAAGGATAGGAGGGAGCTCACTACTCCCTACAATCCTCAGCAGAATGGTGTAGTAGAAAGAAATAATCGATCCATTGAAGAATCTATCAAGGAAATGATGAATGACCATAATATATTCATGTTTCTATGGGGAGAAGCAGCTATGACAATCGTATATGTTCATAATAGAACTCCTCGTCATCTATTGAAGAAAATGACTCCAGAAGAAGCTTTCTCCATAAAGAAGCCAAGTGTTGAACACTTGAGGATCTTTGGTTGTCATTCAAGAAGAAATAATGGAAGGAATCTATGATAGAAGAATATCAATCCATCATGAAAAATGATGTATGGGAAATCATACCTAGACCTGAAGGAAATTTTGTAAATGAGTTTACAATATAAATCATGCAGTAGATGGGAGTAACGATAAATACAAGGCAAGAGGGTTCTCCCAGCATGAGGGAGAATACTATGATGAGATGTTTTCTCCAGTTGCGAGATATACCTATATTAGAGCCATCATATCTCTTGCAGTGTCCATGGGTTGGAGTTTACATCAAATGGATGTAAAGACCACTTTTTCTCAAATGGAGTAAATGAGAAAGAAGTATACATAGAGAAACCACAAGGTTTTAGGTACACCCGAGATAAATCCATGTATAAATAAGGCCTCGTATGGACTCAAGCAAGCTCCAAGAGCTTGGTATGCACAAATTGACAATTACCTGACGAGACTTGGATTTCCCAAGAGCTATGTTGATCCAAACCTCTATTACAAGGTTGTGAGTGATGCACCTGTGATCCTGAGACTATATGTTGATGATTTGTTTCTGATAGGTGCAGAGCCTCTCATTATTCAGTGTAAGAGGGAGTTAGCCTCTGAATTTGATATGAAGTATCTTGGTCTCATTTATTATTATTTGAGACTAGAAGTATAGTAGAAGTGTGGTGAAATATTTGTGAGGCAAGGGAAGTATGTTGTAAAATATTCTTCAGAAGTTTGGGATAATGGATTGAAAATCCATGGAAACTCCCATGGTGACATATATGAGAAAGTTGAGAGACTTTGATTATGATCCAGTAGACTCATCCCTGTATCGTTAGTTGATTGTCTCATTGATGTATTTGGTGAATACCCAGTCGGACATTTTCTTTGTTGTGAACACGTTGAGCCAGTTCTAGGTGGAACCTAGACATGAGCATTGGATAGCTGCAAAGCATATTTTGAGATATCTTCATGGGACGCTAAACTATAGTTTTAGATATGCCTAAAACAATGATGTACAGCTGCATGGATTTACTGATTCAGATTGGGCAAAGAGTGCAAATGACAGAAAGAATACTTCTGGTGTATGTTTTAGTTTGGGATCTTCTATGATATCATGGGCTAGCAGGAAACAAAATAATGTTTCACTCAGCACTACAAAAGCATAGTATATTGTAGCTTTTGATGCTTTTATAGAAGTAGTATGGTTTTGTAAGCTGGTTTCTGGACTATTTGATCAAGTGTTGGATTCAACTATGATACATTTTGATAATCAGAGTTGTGTGAATCTTTCAGAGAACCTTGTGTTCCATGACAGGTCAAAGCACATTGAGATCAAGTACTATTTTCTCTGAGATAAAGTCCATAAGGGAGAAGTGATTCTCCAGTACATATCCACTGATGAGCAGAAAATTGATATTTTGATGAAACCTCTGTCCAAGATAAAGCTTGCATACTTGAGGGGCAGGCTGGGACTCGTAGAGATTTCTCCCTTGGTTGAAAGGGAGGAGATGACTTCCTCGGTTGGGAGGGAGTGTTGATATATGGCATCACGGATAGTCAGTGTGCTAATGGACAGACATTCTCCCTATGGAGAATGGTCCAGGTTGACAGATTGTTGATGTGTATCATGTTAGTACAGCTTATATATGATGCTTCAACATAATGTTAGTACAGCTTAGATATGATACAGATGTCTTGAGACACATTTTCCTAGTATAGCTTAGATATGATGCATTGGCATCATGCTAGTACAGCTTAGAGATGATGCTTATGTATGATCTGCATCATGCTAGTACAACTTAGATATGATCATATATCTTAGAGATGATGCAAATGACTCGCATCATGCTAGATATGATCATGCTAGTAAAACTTAGATATGATGCAAAGCATCATGCTAGTACATCTTAGATATGATCATACAGCTTAGAGATAATGCAGAGGCATTTATCTACATCATTCCAGTACATCTTAGAGATGGTGCATTGACGCCATGCTAGTACATATTAGAGATGATGTAGACGATACTCCACATCATGCCAATACAACTTAGATATGATGCATTAGCATCATGCTAGTACGGCTTAGAGATGATATAGTGGAAAGGATAGTTCTTATATCCATTGTGGGACATTCAACATCTGTTGGGACAGTCATTCTTCTAAGACGTATGTATGGATTAGAAGAATGGTCCTTGTATCACTCTATTTAGTGAGTGACCTATGCGAGACACTCTGTTGAGTGTGCTCGGTCTAGCACATGACTTATTCAGCATCATGCCCGATTACTCAAATGGAGTATGGCCTCGAGAGATGATGCAGAAGATGATACATTTTGATGCCAGGAATTTTTTGTATTGCATGGTGATATATTGTGTATCTATTAGTTTAATGCAGTGGAGACTGTGTGTATCTAGACAATATATATGTACTATTGTGGTGGATGTGTTCCACTTGTAGTGATTGTATGTCACTAGTTATTTTTTGTGTGCTACTAGGATTGGTTGTATACCACTGGATAATAGTTCTTCTATAAATCGACAAAGTTGAGATCTATTGGATGGCATTGTAGTAACTATGTACTACTATTGGATTTCCATGGAGACTACCAGTAGTGTTGAAAGTGTTTCCTAGGATGGTGTGCCAACCAGTAGTGTTGGAAGTGATTTTCAGCTAGATGGATAGTGATGATGATGCTCGTGACTTGATCTGCATGATCACGATATAGGCTGTGTGTCTATGATGATGCTCCTTGTAGAATGGTTTACAAGACTATGTGATCCTTTCCCATGCCATGTGAAATGGATGGATGTGTTTGATACCATTACAGTTAATACCTCAATATCTAGGAGAGAGTGTTGATATTATGGTAGTTGCAGGAGGTATCAACCTCCATGTGTAACCTTTGACTATATTAGAATATTTAAGAAGCCATAGAAACCCTAAACATATGTGTAAAAACCCTAGAAGACAAGTGAGATCAATAAAATAATTATTATTAAAGTATTAGCTTCTAAAAGAAGAAGTCGGCCCAGACAGTTGACAAGAACCACTATAAATAAGAGATGAGCTAGCTCATTTGTACACACTCGCTTCACTCACTCTCTCATTCAAGTATAGCACAAGTTTGGAGCTGCAGTTGCAAGATAGGAAGGTGGATACTCTGGAGTGTTTCTTGGTCTCTCTCTAGCGCCATCTAGCCTAAGATGTGCGCCCCACCTTTTAGTATCTCTTGGTGGTATTCTCGGTGAAATTCTTGGTGGTATTCTTGATAAGTGCAACTGCAATTGTTGCAACTTAGTATTGTTCTTGTTCTGTGGCTTTGTGACTTTTTTCTGGTGAGCCATCTTTGGAGAAATATTTTCTCTCTTGGTTATCTTTTGGTTCTAGTGTTGCTTCCAGAATCATTCTATCTAGAAAAGGTTATGGTGCTCAGGGGTGGTTGTGTGCCTATGGTTGGGTGACAATATTGTGATATTTTCTATGGTAAAATTAGCACATTGAATATTTTAATATAGAGGAATTGGTGAGGATATTGAAGAAACAATGATTGTGCAAAAGGTATTTAGGTCTCTCCACTTAATATTTTATGCCAAGGTCTGTTCCATCAAAGAAATGAAGGATCTGGAAAAACTAACGATGGATGATATGCATGGGATTCTCACTGCATATGAGATGAGGACAGAAAAAGAAAATCCAGCAATGAAGGAAGCATATTTCAAAGCATCAAAGAAGACGAAAGGACACAAATTATGTGATTGTTCCAGCCATGAATCAAATATAGAAGAAGCACGATTTGTGAGAAAGCTAAAAAGAGGATCTGGAAAACACAAAGATAAGCTACCCTTCATATGTTTTAACTATGGTAGATTAGGGAATTTTGTTTCTAAATTTCCATATGCAAAAATGGAATACAGTGGCGATGAGACAATAATGTCAAAGAAGAACATAAAAATAGGAGCAAATCTTATAGACACAAAAGAGGAAAATATACTAGGAAGAAGAGTTTTTACTCTAGAGAGGATATTAGCTAGTCTGAAGAAAGTGATGGATATGTTTATGATACTGAGAAGGAAGAATTCCCCTTCATGGCCATGGATACAAAGTCTACTAATAAAGAAAGTGAATACAATAAGAAATAAAAAAAAACAAGAAGAACTTTAGCACTCATAACCAAGTGCTTCCTTTGTGTGACCAAGTGCTTAATCTGCACTGACGAAATCGATCGATGCTCTCTTCCACATGACCAAACACTTTGAAAAAATGCTTAAGACTATCGAGCTCTTCAATATTCACCCCTGCCTTTGATCATTATAGAATGGAAGATCCATACTTTGTCTTGGAATCTTTTAGTCCAAGTTAATAAACAAAACTCTGCTAACTGACCCTGAAAAGTTTGCTCCGATGGATGGTAGATCTCATTTTTGAATGCGTCCCGATGGATGGTTGTGATTAATCCCACTTTCCTTTGTTAGGAGTTCATCATCAGACTCCTTCAAATTGTTTCACTCTGATCTATGACTCCAACAGTATCTATTTCCCTCTCAAACTTCGAATGCCTAGAATATCTCCATCGTCGATCTTTCCCACATCTATGGTTATGCCTGTTGTTCTGCACATCCACTGCACCACACCTTTGCCAAAGAGACATACACGTGGATGGAATTTTTCAAACTCTTACTCATGGATCCAACTTCCACGTGTTGCTTGCTCATTCTTCCACCTTGTTGCCACGTGTCCACACCTTATTTTTTGATACCATATGTCTTGGCCTCTTCAACTTCCACGTGTCTCCTCTAGAGTCGTCAATCTATTCAACTCTGAATAGTTATTCTTCATCTATCGGAGTCCCTCTATCAGAGTCTCTTTAGTTAATTGACTCTGATGACCCTACTCCGAGAGTCAGTAAATTGCCTCCATGTGTCCACTTTCATATCCATTGATCTGGCTACCCCAAATTCATCGAGTTGCAGATGAATTTGATTATAGATCAATCTTAGCCATTGGTTTCTTCTTCTCCTCGATTGGTCTACACCATAGATCGGGACTCCATGTCAGAGTATCCTTTGGCTAATGCGCTATGATCTGCTAATTCCAAAGTCCTCTATACTTTCGTATCGAACTATGAACTCAGGGCTGCTCTCGGCCGTCGATCTGGATAGAACCCCACCTAAGATCTAATATTGTCCATTCATTCTTAACACAAGAACAGAAATTCCAAGCATAATAATCGATGGTCACAATCGAATGTCAATCTTGATCAGATGGTTATTGTTCCTTCACACATGTGAAGGGTTTCTTTTGTTGGTTTATGACTTGTCTGCGCACGGGGTTGGAATCTGACTATGTTCCTCCACAAATCCACACCAATGAGCCTCAACTAACTCGTTATTTATTTTAGAGCATCAATCTCACTATGATTCAAAGGATCATTGTTGATCTTGCCCTGATCAACAATCTATCATGATGTTTACATGTGCCTCCACTTGATACCTGCACACACAATTTATAGAGTCTAATCTGGACTTCCACCATTCAACACACACACACACAATTAATAGAGGTCTAAATACACCAATTCCAAGCAATCGAAATAAAGTGATTCTATTGCATATTTTACATTGAATTTACAGAAGGCCTCTCTCCTTTAATGGCCTTTTACACTCCCATAATTTTTTCCTGGTTTCCTTTCAATTGGCCACACTCTCATGCCCTTTAGGCTCACAACATTTATACAAAAAGACTCTGAAACTAAAATTAGTTCAGCCCCTAACAATCTTCCACTAAATCAATCCTTAGGTTCTTTTAGATCCACAAAATACTCATGACATCTCTAACTTACCCCTAGGATATCTCTAAGCACTCACAACTCTCGATATTTTCTTTAACAAGACAAATCTAAGTACAATCATATATATTCCAACCCAACTAATTCAATCTTATAGAAATTCCAATAAAACATAGGAATTTAAAAATAATTAAGAATTAGGGAACCCACTCAATTAATAAACTAAAGACCCCCTAGGCCTAGTCAAATGTGCTTGATTTCGAAGGCAGGATGTTCCTACATCAGACTCCCAAGAAACAAAAAAAATTCATGATCTCTTGATCATGAGTTCCATTTTTTAAGTCCTCCTGGGTCCCAAACTTTATGTCATTATACACTTGCCTTGTTGTCTTGTTGTTGCCTTTTTGTTGTCTGCAACTTCCCATTCATCGTTATTTTGTCTATTATCTTCTTTACTTCAACATGAATTCTATGATACACCTTCATCATCATCATCCTCGTCTCCTCGATCTCTATGCTCAATCTATCTTCTTGCTGGTACATAATATTGTTGCAAACTTGTTGAAATTTGTAGTTGTTGTTGTTCACTAGTTGTTGCATTTCTACTTCCCCATGTCTCCATCCAGAAATGTTTGAGATATTAAATTTCTATGTGGGAAACTAAATTATATCTTCAGTATTCTTACTCTCAATTGTGTATTCTTATTCATAAATCCTTGGAATGATCAACCAGTCTTCCAGCATCCCTAGCTCTCCTTCAAAATCTGTGATCACTAAATATGAGTGTTGTCCTCCAAAGTCTTATTTTTCCACTGCAACAACATGCTCTTTCATATCTGCATCACTTGATAAGAATTGATCTAGGTATTGATCATCTTCATGAGACAATGTTGTGTCTTCCTTCATTATGACAGAGTTTGATTATGTCTTCCTTCACTTTCTTCAGTACCTACAAACACACACCAATGATCAGTTGTAAAACGATGAGACTCTAAAGTCTTTGTTGATGCTTCCAACATCATTTTGCTCTGCTCCAATGCAACATCAAACATCTCATCTGGAAGCATCCTCTTGTGTTGTTCTAAGCACCTCATTAGACTTTCATCAACATCTACCTCTCCAACAAATTGATTTGCAAGTTGTGTGTAGCCTCCACCTCGACTACCTTCATGAGATAACAATATCTCATCCTCCTTCATAATAGAATTATGATTATGTTCTGTTGTTATTCTTTCAAAAAGCATATCTCCATCTTCAGCAGTCTTTCTGACAATTCTAAGTGATTGTACAGCTTCTCCTCTTTCACAACCTGCGATCATACATAAAATATCAGATTTAAAAACATAAGGCTTTCTAGCCTCATCTGATTCCTTTTTCATCACATGCTTATGTTGATATCAACTTTCCAAGTAGTTCATGAGACACTCGGCAGGTCTCTCTTCTTACTCATCCTCTAATCCTTGCTCTAGTTCACATAAGTGAACTTCTTCCTCTGTTAGTGACCTTTGTCTAAACTCGGCTTCTCTAAGTTTCTCCTCCTTTATAAAAGCACTCAACATGTGCTACAAGCTCCTCAATATTTTATTCAGCTTCCTTGAAAACAATTGCATCACAGGCCACTTGAATTTATTCTTTGAACTCCATCCCTGTCTTGTTGGAGTTACTTCACACACACCTAGGATTTATTTTTCCGAAGGTTTTTTCTTGTTTATTAGTCATAATTAGTCATTATCCAGTCTCCTATATTTTAGGGGAGAATATTCCATCTGGAGAATATTCTCTTTCAGTTGACACTTCAGTTTGACTAGTTGAATTGAGTTTAGATGTTGTATTGGTTTTGTCACCATGAAACATTGGGATCATCACCATGCTAATGCGCACTTGCCTTGGGATCATCACCAGACTGGTGCATTACCCTTGATTCCTTGATCTACTCCTCACTACACTTTGTTCATTCAGTTAACTGAAGATTGGTTGACTAGTTAACTCAGCTAGGTGGGAGTTCACCACCGTAACTTCCTGAGAGACTAGAATAAGTGGCAGTTTACTCCTGTAACTGCTAGTGTGTGTCCATATCACTCTAGACCGCCACTATGGCTCATTAGTTACTCATGTATCCTATATATATTGTAAATTATTCACTCTTTGAGTGTGGAATACAGTTAATGAGAATTCTTCCATTCTTTCTCTCTTTCTTCTTCTTTCTCAATTTCTCTCTGCAAATGTGTGTGGTATTTTATATTTAGATCTATTCTATGCAGGTTCAATACATTTACATGGTATCAGAGCCGACGGACTGCTAAGCAAAAGCTACACCAAATTATTTTTGCAGGTACTAAAGATTGAAGAACACAAAAATATGGATTATTCCTCGAAAATACTTCTCACACCTCATAACTATTTGGAATGGAAGCCAAAAATTATGATTCTGCTCAGATGCAGAGGTTTGTACCAAATAACTATGGCAATGGAAGTAGAGTTTGATTCTGCTGATAAGAAAAATTATTTTCTCAATAGACAAGATATGGCCATAGGATGTATCCTCTATTTTATATCTCCTGAAATTCTCCATCAAGTATTTGATGACTCAAAAGAATCAACTACAAATGAATTATGGACCATATTGGAGATTCTATTTGAGAGTAAAGAATATTGTGAAGATTTCATTCAGGAGGTTGAACAGATAGAGCCAAAACAGAAGCCATCAGAAGATCAAGCCTCTTATTATGAAGAGTCTTCTACAAAAGTATTTGCACAAATTTGTATTCCATTAATTGAAGATGATGTCTACTCCATTTCATATTTGTTTTATGAAATTCATGTGGAAGATATATGGCATGAATCTCAGGAGTCACATGCAGACACTTTTCCATGCGCAATGCATGCATCTCAAGAGACAAAAAGGGATCTGCGCACATCAGACTCAATTCTGATATTTTCTAAGAACAATTTGCAGAAACATATTAGATATTTGAATTCCTCTCAGGAAAATATCCAATTTCAAAAAATAAATCGTCTGAAACGGAGTCCAGGAAGTGAAGTTATGATCGCTTTAAAATCAACGAAATTTCAGCATTTTTCTGGAAACGGCCGCACGGTTTTCAAAATTTCATCCAAACTTTATTTGGATATTCTTCATTACAAGAAGATAAAGTGGATATGTTTGGTCATATCAATGGTGCAGATACTTCATCAGATCCATGCAGACATCTACATCTTCAACAAAATCTTCAACGAGCACAAACTTGCACAGTTGTGAGGTCTTCTTGGAGTGAAGGACAGGGTTGCTTAGCAATTGTTTTTTGTTCCTTCTCATTTTTATTTTTTTTATGCATTGTAATTTGAGGGGGGGGGGGTTTACCATGAGGTTTTCCCTCTTTCCTCGTTTATTTCAATGTATCTTTTGTATTTGGGTACCTAACATGGCCTCATAGCCAGGACCCATTCTTTATTTTTACCATAGTGATGTTTAGGGGGGGTGTTGGAGTTACTTCACACACACCTAGGATTTATTTTTCCTAAGGTTTTTCCTTGTTTATTATTTATAATTAGTCATTATCCAGTATCCTATATTTTAGGGGAGAATATTCTCTTTCAGTTGACACTTCAGTTTGACTAGTTGAGTTGAGTTTAGATGATGCATTGGTTTTGTCACCATGCAACATTGGGATCATCACCATGCTAATGCGCACTTGCCTTGGGATCATCACCAGACTGGCACATTACCCTTGATTCCTTGATATACTCCTCACTACACTATGTTCATTCAGTTAACTGAAGATTGGTTGACTAGTTAACTCATCTAGGTGACAATTCACCCCGGTAACTGCCTGAGATACTAGACTAGGTGGCAGTTTACTCCTGTAACTGCTAGTGTGTGTCCTGATCACTCTAGACCACCACTATGGCTCATTATTTACTCATGTATCATATATCTATTGTAAATTATTCACTCTTTGAGTGTGGAATACGGTTAATGAGAATTATTCCATTCTTTCTCTCTTTCTTCTTCTTTCTCAATTTATCTCTGCAAATGTGTGTGGTATTTTCTAGGTAGATCTATTATGTGCAGGCTCAACACATTTACATGTCTTTGGTTTTCCTCAATCTTCTTTTGTAGTGGTTTTCTTATATAACTGAGTTGTACTCTTAACTTAGCCAAATCTATGTCAATTTCCTCTTGACTCATCTTCCTTTTTCCAAGTGCTTTGGCATCTTCCTTTCCTCTATTGTTGTTTCCTCCTGAACCTTTATAATGACCATCAGTAGTCATTTTCACATATTCTTTGTGAAATTAATCTTGTTCATTGTGAGTTTCATCTAGCCCCTGTAGCAAATCTCCTCATCTACTACCTAATACCAACTCAAGCTTCTCTCCTGAACTTGACCTCTTGGTATTCTTCCTGGTTATGTCTCCTATAACCATATGATCATCTCCTCTACTCCTCTCCTAGCTTTTGCACTCTTTCTTACTTTCCTTGGGAACTTTAGTTGTCCTCTGCACTTTCAATCGTCATCTAGAAGTATCTACAACATCCTTGTTGCAAGGTTATGCCACAAGCTTCTCTTTCTCTGTCATAGATCCACTAGCTGTAATGTTGCTACCAATCCTTCTTTTCTACTTGGATTCACAATTCCTCCTAACCATAGTTAATATAACATTAATAATACCTGCAAGATCTTTTATGAGATCATGCCTCTCACATTCAATGCACTTGAATGGACAACTCCCTGTCACAACACCTATGCAATTCTTCATGTACTCTTTTGTACATGCTTCCTCTAGATCAACTCATTATTTTGATGGATGTAATCTTCTATTGCAAACTTCTACCTTCAAGTTACAGAGCAAAACTTTGCTCTGATACCAAAAATGATGAGCTCCTGGCCTAAAACCCACACTTGCAGATCTTTCAAAATCAAAATTTCGCTTAACTCGGATCGAGCTACTGAAAATACTAATTTGCGGGCCCAAAACTCATTTAATAGAGTTCTAAAAATACTTTGCTAGCACAACAAAACTTTAGTGCTCAGAACTAGTCACTTCCTTTATCAAGGCCAAGTGCTTAATCTTCACTGACGGAATTGACTAGTGCTCTCTTCCACGTGACCAAATGCTTAACACTATCAGGTTCTTCAATATTCACCTTTGCCTTTGATCGTCATAGAATGGATGATCCATACTTCATCTTGGTATCCTATAATCGGAGTTAATAAAGAAGACTCCACTAACTGACTCCGAAAAGGCTGCTCTAATGGATGTTAGATCTCGTTTCTAAATGCATCTCGATGGATGGTCACAATTAACCCCACTTTCATTTGTTCGGAGTTCGTCATTGGACTCCTTCAATTTGTTACACTTCGAGTTGTCGGTCCAACAATTTTTCGCCTCCGTCTCGAAATTTGAATGCCTAGAATATCTCAACTATCGACCTGCCTAGATCTATTGTTATTCCTGTTGTTTTTCACTTCCACTGCGCCACACCTTCACCAAAGATACATACACGTGGATGTTGCATGTCAAAATCTTACTCATGAATCCAACTTCCACGTGTCATTTTCTCATTTTCCCACCTCGCTACCATGTTTCCACACCTTATTTGTTGATACCATATGTCCTAGACTCTTTAGTTGCCACGTGTCTCCTCTAGATTCATCGATCTATTCAACTCTAAATAGATATTTGTCATCCATCGGAGTCCCTCTGTCAGAGTCTCTTCAGTTAATTGACTCAGATGACCCTACTCCGAGAGTCAGTAAAGTGCCTCCACGTGTCCACTTCCATAGCTGTTGATATGGCTACCCCAAATTCACCAAGATGCAGATGAATTTGATCTACGATCAATCTTAGCCATTGGTTTCTTCTGCTCCCTGATTGATCTACACCGTAGATCAGAACTCCTTGTCAGAGTATCATTTGTATACTGCACTCTGATACCCTAAATTTGAATACCTCTATACTTTTGTATAAGACTCTAAACTCAGGGTTTCTCTCGGTCGTCGATCTGGATATATCCTCATCTAATATCTAATCTCATCTATTCATTATTAACACAAGAATGGAAATTTTGAGCATAGAAATAGATGGTCACGATTGAATGTTGATCTCGATCAGACGGATATTGTTCCTTCATACCTGTGAAGGGTTTCTTTTGCTGGTTTCTGACTCATCTGTGCAAAGGGTTGGAATCTGACTCTATTCCTCCATGAATCCACACCACTCAGCCTCAACTAACTCGTTATTGATTTTAGAGCATCAATATCACTACGATTCAAAGGATCAATGTTGATCCTATCATGATCAACAATGTATCACGATCTTTACATGTTCCTCCACTTGATACCTACACACACAATTTATAAATTCCAATCTGTACTTCCCCCATTCAACACACACACAATTAAAAGAGGTCTAAATACACCAATTCCAAGCAACACTCGAAATAGAGTGATTATATTGCACAATGTACATTGAATTTACATAAGGCCTCTCTCCTTTAATGGCCTTTTACACTCCCACACTTTTGGCCTGATTTCCTTTCAATTGGTCACACTCTCATGCCCTTTAGGCTCACAACATTTATAGAAAAAGACTCTAAAACTAAAACTAGTTCAGACCCTAACAATCTTTCACTATATCAATCCTTAGGATCTTTTAGATCCAAAAAATGCTCTTGAGATCTCTAACTTACCCCTAGTATCTCTCTAATCCCTCAAAACTCTCAAGATTTGTCTTAACAAGACGGGTCTAATTACAATCATATATATTTCAACCCAACTAATTCAATCTTCTAGGAATTCCAATAAAACATAGGAATTTACAAATAATTAAAAATTAGGGAACCCACTCCCTTAATAAAACAAAGACCACTTGGGCCTAGTCAAATGTTCTTGATTTCAGAGGCATGATGCTCCTGCATCAAATACTCAACTAAAAGAGGGAAAAAAGATAGAATAAGTGGTGAGAAGTCGGCTACAAGAAAAAGAAGAAAATTGCAAGAAGCTAGAAGTTGAAATAGTTTCTTTAAGAAAGGAACTCAAGAAAACAATTGATCAATTGAACATAAGCTTGAAGTTTGGAAAGAGTATTGAAATATTAGATAATATTGCCAATTTCCAAAGGTCACCATTCATCAAAATAGGTCTTGGCTACGATGAAAAACTAAAGACCCCTGAGGGAGATGCAAGCACTAAGGTCACAAAGCCATCAGAAAAGTAAAATGAAGAAAACCCTAAAATTTATGCCAACATTCTCAAAGGCTCCATCAACAATGAAAGAAGCAACAAGAAAGGAAATGATGACCAGCAGAATTTTGATTCTACCCACGAGAATAATTTCAAAAGAGTTGTTCCACCAAGAAGACCTTTCACAAACCGGTACCAAAATCTCTTTCTTAACTATTGTTTTTCTTGCAATAATTTGGTCATAAAGCAATAGATTGCAAAGCTTACGCATGAAGTGATCATGTGAGAGATATAAACAAAGGTTCTTATAAAACCACAAGGAATGATTATGTGAGCAACAAAACAAGAAGTTCTCATGGGTTTATGGATAAAAGCTACAATTCATTTTCTCCCCTACTTGATTAGAATGATAAATGTTATAAGTGAAATAATTATGGGAACATAGCATGTGATTGTAGAAGCAGCATAATAAAGAAGGAAGAAGATGTTCTTGCCAAACATAAAGAAGAATACACAAAGGTGTGGAAAAGGAAGCAAGAAGAAAAAAGGAAGGAAGAATGTGGACTTGCACTTTATGCTCAAAATGAAGGGAACCAATGGTACATTGACAGTGGATGTTAAAAACACATGATAGGGGACCAGACCAAGTTTCTCACCTTGAAGGAAGAAAAAGGAGGAAGGGTTACTTTTGGAGAATGGTTTTGCAAGGATAGTTGGAAAAGGTATGGTTAGTCCTGATAATGGAAAGACTAAGACACATAATGCACTATATGTTGAAAGGTTAAAGAAAAATATTCTAAGTGTCAATCAAATGTGTGATCAAGGAAACAACCTCGCATTTCATTCTAAAGGGTGCAAGATAATGAAAGCAGCTTCAGGAATATTAGTGGAAAAAGAAAACAGATCCTAAAGCGACGTATACATGCTCGATGAAGTCAAAGAAGAAAAATGTTGTATGGAACAGAAGTTGGGAGTGATATCCCTCTCATCTCTCCAGTAAAAGGAAGCATAAGTTAAAGGAAAGAATCATTTTTCCATTGATGTCAAAGGGGGGATAATTTGTAGACAGAAGAATAATTGCAGACACAAGGAGAGTTGCAGACAAGGGTGAGTATTACAGAATTGAATAAGGGTTTCCATAAATGAAAAAGGGGAGATTATTGGAAATATTGTTGTTAATGATGTCAAAGATAGGGGGAGCCTACAAATGTCCAAGATAAATATTACAATCCTACAGATGTCCAAGACAAATATTGTAAAATGGAGATTGTTGAAAGTATTAATTTTGGATTTTTGATGGCCAATTTGGATACCCTATCTTTGAAGGAATTTTTACCCTAAATACCTAGCTCAATTGGGAGCACAAGTTATATGGTTTGAAAGATTATTTCAATATTTTTCCAATAGTATATGGAATTCCCTCTATCTCCCTAGGAATAAGGAGATGTGAATTTTTTCTTCCGACAACCCAGCTAGAAAATTGAGGTCAACTCAACCAATCTTTACAAGTCTACCCAGAAAGTGGGGATAGAATTACTATAAATACAGGATAGATGTGTGCATTTTTAGATAAAATAAGCAAGAGATCAAGTCTAAGGTGAACACAAGTGATATGAGGTGCGCTAAATGTGTTGGGGTGTCTATTTGGGATCTAAAGGTGTGCAAGAGAAGTCTAAGGGATTTTCTTTGGGTCTTTCTTGTTCTCAAGGTGCGCTATGAAGGACTGAAGGTCTGTGATGTCGTCATGTGCATTGTTTTGAAGTTATGATGTTGTCATCAGTGATTACCTTATGGGAATGATTCCATGAGGCTTGCTAAGGTTTGAAGGAGTGCTTGTGGAACGAAGCATGCAGGTGAAGTCATAAGTACTTTGTGTATGAAGATCTTGGATTGGTGCCTACACATATCTTATTGAGTTAGAGCTTAGTTGAGGATATTAATGTATCCAGTAGGTTGGCTCCTACATCTTGCTTATTCAGTGCTCAATTAAGGATATTGGTGTCTACAATAGGTTTGTGCCTATAATCTTTGTAATAGTAGGTTAGTGCCAACAGACATTTATAAAGATAAGTTTTTTTGGTTTTCTCCCACAAGGGTTTCCATGTTAAACCCTATGCATTGTGATTTGAGTTTATATGTGATTATTGTTTCTCAGCTAAGGAATTATTGATGAATGGTTAAATAAAGTAAAAGGTATTGTATATTATTCACTCCCCCTCTTAGTATAAGCATAAGTTCAATAGTTATGCAGGTCCTCCTCCAAGAGAATATGCACCTCCTCTAATTGCCATTGGGCCTCCTTTTTCTCCTATGCTTTCATGCCATCTTGCAACCCCATCCCCTCCTAAACTTAACAATACATCGAATGGTTGTCTCCCACCATAAAATCCAACCTTTGCCCCCCAGGATGAGGAACAAGATTCCAAACACTATGCAATGAAGCCCAAAAATATCTAGCTGCATTGATAGCAACATTATTTATAGAATGTTAAATTGTGTTGTTAAATAAATAGTAATAGTTAGTTACTTATACATTTTTTATACCTTTTGCAAATGCAAAATTTTGCATCGACAAGTATTTTGATACCCCGTAAACAATTTTGGTACCCATTATACAATTTCGGTACCAGAAAAATAGTGATTCTTTAAGAGTTGGAAAAAATGTTTCTAATGTAAACTCTGGACTAGGTGGATCAAATATTGGTGGAACAAATGTTGATGTCATTGCTTATTAGAGAAATGGAAATGAAAACTTCAACGTTTACCCATACTTGGAAACCTGCAAATTATTGAAACTTTTGAAAATTTTGAACTTATTATTGGAATGCAGGTTGTAAGATGGAACCAAAAATACTGTAGGATGGCGTTGGTGGTTGAATATGCCACAGAGGTACATATTCTACTAAAAGCAGATCGAATCATGGTGCTGTTAGCGATATTTATTGTCTAGGGGGGATATAATGCAAATGAAGGGGTAAAAACCCACTTGTCCAAAGTTTCGGGCGACAATGCGCCCGTGGTAAGCAGCAAGCAAGACCGGGCGGTCCAGATTTGCGTGCCCAGATCGACGGTGCACAGCAAATTCTGGACCCCCCTTGCCTTTCGACCT
>ML781080.1:497842-508148 GCA_009831015.1 Picea engelmannii
TAGAGATACCACTTTGACAATAAAATGTTTTTACATATCATATTAGAATGGTACAATATAATACATGAGTACAAAATGTTCACACTTTTGGTTGATACATGATACAATGATACAAAGCATTGTGGTGGCACAACTGATCATGGAACTAACCCCCATATTTTCTCACTTGGAAATCTTGAGGGTTAGGGGCCAATGTTTTTTATACTTACTGGCATTCAGATGGTTCTTTTAGAGACATCACCTGATCAGGACATGGTTAGTTTCCATTGAGGATATATACAGAGATTGGTTAAGTGGTGTTATTGTTTGACAGACAAAGTCAACACAGCTTTCCATGGATCAGAGAGAGAGAGAGAGAGATTGGTATTTTTGGTCAATTTCCTAGTTTTAGGAGACAATGTCTGAAGACTCGCATGACAGTTCTAAGCATACAGTATTGATCCTGGAAACATTCCAAGTCCAGTGAGTTTTTTTTTTAGATGTCATGCCAGTACTTTCTATTTTTAGCAGGTAGAGATCGGGGAGTCAAATGGAGATTCTTATTGCATTTCTGGGTTTCCTTACAAAAAATCGAATCCGATGTGTATATTCTCAGTGACTTCTGAGGACTTTCTATTTTGGGCAATGTTTATTTTTAGACATGCTATTTTGGGCAGTGGTCTCATGATGGTACCGGACACATTTGAAGTCTTTCCTATTTTTTAGGGAGATCGTTATTTTTGGTGTCTATTTTTTGCAGTGTTATTTTTAGTAGGAATGGTCACCATGATAAGTGACATGTGGCAGTCTCCGAGTAGGGAAACTTTTAGGGGATAAATTTCACCCATGGGCTAATTTTCTATGCTTCTTCCAAAAAAAAAGATTCACCAATTTCCATTTTTTCTAAAAAAATTTTTCCCTATGTTGCATTGGTTATCAAGATGGGGGAACAACGGGGACACGTCCCTGAGATGGCTAGAGCACACCCCAAAAAATTTCATGGGGGTTGGGGAGGATTATATATATATATATATATATATATATATATATATATAGTTTCTTCAAGCTTGTAATCATAACAAGCTATACTAAATAGTATTATGCACAATCCTTACGCTTGCCAATTTTGAAAAAGCGCAAACAATTTAAAAAAGAAAAAATTGGCATTCCATTGTTCACTGCTAGACAAGAGAAAAATGCAGTTTAGCTTTAAAAAACTTAAGTGAGAACAGTCTCTATAGAAACTTTTCTTCCTCGTATTTCTTTCTAATGATGATTATGTTAAAACATAAAAGACATTCCCTTCTCAATAGGTTTTGCATATTTTTACCAATGTGGTGAAAACCACTATAAAACACTTTGATTTTGTAAACAAATTAGATTTATATTCCAGATTAAGGTGATTGAATAGGAATTTATTCAAATATTTAGTACTCAATCAAATTCACTACTATATAATTGTTTTCACAATGCTTGAGGTTGGGATGGTGGAAGCACTAGAGTTGAATGACTCCTAGAAACTCATGTACAATATGTAAAAGATAAGATGACCAGAAAAATGTGAAGAACAAGAGAAGTAACCACAAGGATCGACACTTTGAAATGTTGCATTTCCTGAATTTTTGACATGGAAGCTTTGCTTGTTGTAATGTTTTTGTTGAAAATGCAATATTTAAATCACCAAAAACCCAAATCAAAACCCATCATACAAAATGTTTTGAGCTACAACTTTTACAACAAATTTAAATTCGATGCAATGCAAAAATAATGGATGGGAAAAATGATCATATTTTCCAATCATCAATTTCCATGATTTTCGAGACTGAAGATATATGCCCGAAATATCCTCGAAATCTGCCCAGAAAATCTATGAAATTTACCCAGAACATCCCTAAAATCTATCCGGAACGTCCCTAAAATTTGTTCGGAATGTCTTGGGGACATCTAGTGTTAGCTTTTTAGCTCGGGAGGTACTTCACATATGTGTCTTGTATGTGGAAGTTACTTTGTACCTACACTACTAGACACTTGACTTTATAATGGGTTTTTATAAAATTGTGATAAAGTGGTTCTTTTATTAAAGTGACTTTTTAATGAAGTGTATCTTCTAATATTAAAGTGACTTTATTTCATAGAGTGCACTTATGTAATAAAGTGAAATGTACTTTAATATTTTAAGTGATTTATTTTGGAGGGAATGAATCACGGCCCTTGATCTTGTAAAGACAATATTAGATCATGGCCTTTGGATTTAAGGTTGGGGAAGGTGAAAAGACACTTGGGAAGGAAAAGATCATTTTCAGGTTTTATAAAAGAATGCATTGGGTAGTGTGCAAGACAATTGAGAGAAGGAGTGAGAGAGATTTATGAGAGCTTGAAAAGGAAAGTGAGCAGCAAGTTGGCACATTTCCCAAGAGAGCCAGGGCACAAATCCCAAGGAGGCATTTTTTTTTTAGTGTTGTTGTGTTATTTGTTGGGACAGGTCGTACTATACGGATCCATACGGGTCATACAACAATAAAATTTGTCACATAAATCGAGGAAAGAGAAGGCATGTTTTTCGAGGGAGTTTTAGCAAAGTTTTCTAAAGGAGGTCGGTCATACAGGAAGAAGGTACAGCAGCATGTTTTGGGCATATTTTACGAAGTGCCATTTTCAGCAAATCCGTACAGTTGTACAGACTGTGGCACGGATTTAAGGGCAGTTTTGTGGTGGGACAATTTTGTGTTGTAAGTTGTCTTTCTTGGCTGGAAAATGTATTGTGGCTGCAGATAAATCTTTGCTAAAGCTAATAGAATCTCTCTCTCTCATTGTGTTTCCCCGCATTGGGGTTTTCCCTAGCATTGCCTAAATTTCTGAGTTTTTCATGGTTGATTGAATGTTGTTCATTGTATTTATTCCACTGCATAATTACTTAACAATGTGTATTTATGCTTATGGTAATTTCTAAATGTGGGTTTTAGACATTTTAGAGTTCATGAAAGACAGTTATCTCTAGGTTGCTAAGTGTATGACAGAATATTAGCTTGTTGATTTTGTCATTAAATTTCTACATGGTATCAGAGCTTGGGTTCTGAGTGACAGTAAGCAGTGAGATTTTTGGGCAAGTTTGAAGGAGGAAATTTTGTGATTGTTTTCCTTGAGTTGTGACAAGGAATATGGTTCCCTGTATTAAATTTGAGGATCGGTTGGATGGCATTTCCAACTGTTTGTAGTGGAAGGTCCAAATGTCAGTTGTTCTCAAGGAGAACAAGATTTGGAACTATGTCAGTTCTGTTGTTGTTCCCACAACAGATACCGTTGCTTTGGATTTGCATGATATCAAAGAGGCCAAAGCTCAGAGGATTATTTTGGATGGGGTGAAGGATCACCTTATCCCACACTTGGTTGAGAAGAAGACGGTCAAAGAGATGTGGGATGCACTTAAGAACTTATTTGAGGTAAAGAATGAAAACCGGAAGATGGCCTTGAAGGCTAAGTTGCATGATACCAAGATGGATGAGGAGAGTGTTTCTTCTTATCTTACCCAGGTAGCTCAAGTGAAAGATGAGTTGGCAGCAGTTGGAGAGGTCATATCGGATTCAGAGTTGGTGAGGATATCCTGGAAAGGCTTCACCAAGGAATGGGAAGTCTTCGTGAAGTGTGTGGTGGGTCGTGATCATCTTCCAGATTGGAGCAGACTGTGGGACGATTTCACTCAGGAAGAGATTCGGGAAGAATCTCAGAGTAGTGGACAGAAGACAGATGGAGCTGATGAGAATGTTTCTCTTGCTGCAAAGAGAAAAAAGAAAGGAAGTTCCAGGAGGGACTTGAGTAAAGTCAGATGTTATTGTTGTAACCAGTTGGGGCACCTTGCTTCTCATTGTACTGAGAGGAAGAAGAAGAAGAAGAAGGAACAGGAAGGGCCCAAGACAACTTCTACAGCAGCCATGGAGAATTATGCTTCCAAGTATGACAGGGAATTTTCTTTGGTTACCCTAGTTTCCAGTGTCAGTAGCAAAGGATTTGGGGGTGATATTAGATGGATTATGGATAGTGGAGCCTCTTTCCACATGATGAGAATCTGGCGAGTATTCCTAATTATCACAAAGATAGGTCCTGACTGGCAGGTGGTAAACGAAGGTGGTATGGCGTGAGCTGTACGTGGAGTTGGAAGGGTTAGATTACGACTCAAGTATGGAGGATTCCTGGAGCTTGATGGAGTTCTCTTTGTTCCATGTTTGAGGGTTAACTTGCTCTCAGTCTCATCCTTGGAGGACGTAGGATATTGTACATTGTTCAAGAGGGAACATGTCTTTATTTACAAGGAGGGAGTGGACCCGGTGGAACTATAGTTGATCGGTGATCAAGTGGACAAGTTGTATATGTTGTGAGGACAAACTTCAGTGTATGATTCAGCGTCGGATGAGGAGCATGAGGAGGCTCCTAAGACTGCGGTGGGCCCAAGGATTCAGTCTTTCATTTCGAGAGAAGAGAGCAAGTCTCTTCTGAGCACCAGCAAGAGGCTCAGTTAGTGTGTTTGAACCAATGCTCAGGGTTGTGGATAGTTGTCAAGAGAATATCTTCTAGTTCGAGTTTTGTGCAAGTGTTGAGGATGGTTCATGGTTTAGAGGGAGCTCCTACTGAGCACAGTGTAATGGGACCAAATGATGGAGATGGCAGCGAGTACTTCCCTCGCTAAGAGGGAGTGTTATCTTTTTAGCTCGGTAGGTACTCCGCATATGTGTCTTGTATGCGGAAGTTACTTTGTACCTACACTACTAGACACTTGACTTTATAATGGGTTTTTATAAAGTTGTGATAAAGTGGTTCTTTTATTAAAGTGACTTTTTAATGAAGTGTACCTTCTAATATTAAAATGACTTTATTTCATAAAGTGCACTTATGTAATAAAGTGAAATGTACTATAATATTTTAAGTGACTTATTTTGGAGGGAATGAATCATGGCCTTTGATCTTGTAAAGGAAAGATTATATCTTGCCCTTTGGATTTAGGGTTGCGGAAGGTGAAAAGACACTTGGGAGGGAAAAGCTCATTTTCAGATTTTATAAAAGAATGCATTGGGTAGTGTGTAAAACAATTGAAAGGAGTGAGATTTCTAAGGAGAGCTTGAAGAGGAAAGTGAGCAGCGAGTTGGCACATTTCTCAAGAGAGCTAGGGCACAAATCCTAAGGAGGCATTTTTTGTTTTGAGTGTTGTTATGTTATTTGTTGGGACACGTCGTACTGTACAGATCTGTACATGTCGTACAGCAGCAAACTTTGGCATGGAAATCGAGGAAAGAGAAGACACGTTTTTCGAGGTAGTTTTAGAAGAGTTTTTTGAAAGAGGTCGGTCGTACAGGACGAAGGTACAACAGCTTGTTTTGGGCACATTTTACAAGGTGCCATCTTCAGCAAATCTGTACAATTGTATGGACTGTGGCATGGATTTCAAGGCAGTTTTGTGGTGGGATAGTTTTGTGTTGTAAGTTGTCTTTCTTGGCTGGAAAATGTATTGTGGATGCTGATAAATCTTTCCTAAAGCTAATAGAGTCTCTCTCTCATTGGGTTTCCCCACATTGGGGTTTTCCCTGGCATTGCCTAAATTTCTTAATTATTCATGGTTCATTGAATGATGTTCATTGTGTTTATTTCGCTGCATACTTACTTAGCAATGTGTATTTCTGCTTATGGTAATTTTTTAATGTGGGTTTTAGACATTTCAGAGTTCATGCAGACGGTTATCTCTAGGTTGCTAAGTGTATGATAGAATATTAGCTTGTTGATTTTGTCATTAAATTTCTACAGCTAGCAAGTCCCTGAGTCCCCAATAGAATCCCTTGCAATTTGGGTAAGTTTCCTAAGTGTCCCCAAGTCCGTGGAATGCAGAAACGACGAATACGCGAGTTTTTGTTTAGGGGGACAAGTCCCCGTGCAACATAGGTTTTGCCCAAATTCTATAGAATAAAATTATTTTAGTTTTAAAATGGCCCAAATTTTATAGAAACTATATAAAATACTTAGAAATTTGAGTATTTTTACAAAAATATTGTCAAACATTTTATAGTTTGCATATTAAGGACTAGTAAGATTCGCCAATATTTCTACATTTTGAGATAAATTTCTATCCTTAAAATCATCCCTATCTCTGGGAATGACATGTGGCAAATTTGGGGAGTGCTTGGATGAGTTAGCGCTAGATTGGCACGAGACATGATGAATGGGGCACCTACCTTTTTCCTCTCTTAAGGAGGGCGCCTACCTCTCTCACCCACCAAATCCCTCATTCCCACCGTAAATTCGTTCACCCTTTCCTCTCCATGATTCCCTCACTCAAGGGGGCATCCACCTTTTTCATCTCACCTAACCCAAGGCACCCCCCTCACACTAGCAAATTTGGGTCATTTTGCGATGGCTATTTCGACCCTCTTGCGAAGTTATGTCGTGGATATTGCGACGAATCTTGAGTCTCTCAAACGTCGTTTCATGTGACGTGGCAATTTCGGCGAACTTGAATTAACGTCGCAAGAGAGACGACCGTAGGGAACTTCTCACAATTGCGACAAAAAAAGAAATATCGTCGCCAATATGACAATATAGGCAAACTAAGTGAAACCAAATGTTCGTCGCAATTGCAACGACAATTTTCGTGGTCTATATAGCAAATTCGTTGCAGGATTTTTTATTGTCGTCGAAATTGCGACAACAACTTTTCTTGGTTTATATAGCAAATTTGTCGCAGTATTTTTTATTGTCGTCAAAATTACGACGACAACTTTTCTTGGTTTATATAGCAAATTTGTCGCAGGATTTTTTATTGCCTTCGAAATTGCGACGATGACTTTTCTTGGTTTATATAGCAAATTTGTCGCAGAATTTTTATTGTCGTCGAAATTACGACGACAACTTTTCTTGGTTTATATAGAAAATTTGTCGCAGGAATTTGTATTGTCATCGAAATTGCGATGACAAATTTTCTTGGTTTATATAGCAAACTCGTTGCAGGATTTCTGTGGTGCGTCGAATTTGCAACGAAAAATATTTATTTAAAAAAAAATTAAAAATTTATTTTTGGGCGAAATAAATAAAATTTTATTTTAGAGCAATCTTGTGGGAATCTTTAAAATTAAGGGTTTATTGGGGGAATCTTTAAAATTAAGGGCCATTCCATTTATTGGGAATATTTAGAAATATCATTCTAAGTACAAAGCTTGTGGGAATCTAGTTGGGCAAGGCCATTGTCTTCTTATTTGTTTAATGATTTATACACAAGGCTAATTTCCTTGCAAACTTACCTTTCTAACATTATTTTTTATGACTACATGAGAAATAGTTCACATTTGGGAAAAAAATCAATGTCAAAGAACGTTTATCCATCTTAATTTTTAAACTACATGTTGGAGGGTGAATTATCCATGACAAACAAACATGTTTTTAAATGGCATGTTGCAGGGGGGATCACAACATCCCCTCTTTACTTACCAACCAAACAAATCTTGAATCTTTGTTGAGAATCACAACACCTTTTCTTTACCCATCAACTAACCAAACCTAGTTAACATGGGATATTATTTAATTATATATTATGTATACAAGCACCTTTTTTTTCTAGGAAGAGAATTAAATTTGGATACTACAATGAGTTTGAGACTAGCATTGGAGAGTGAGGAGTTTTACCTTTGGTCAATGTTCGTATCTCATGGACTTCACCTAATACTTTGATCAAGTTCCAATTCCATTTCCATTGGTTGACCTCTATTAAAAGACCAAAAGGAGATTTCTATTTATATTATCTCTAGTCATTGAAAACATACAAGTTGATATTTGAAAGAGAACTAAAAAAATACAAGGATATATGACAGGGTGTAATATATATGTCTAATGAGGTCACCCTTTTGCAACTATTTAAAATAATGGGAGGAGAAATTGAAACTTTTGGCTTCAAATATGGAAGGAATCATTTTGGATTGATGAAATCGTAGATATCAAATGGTAACATTACATAATCCAAGTGCAATAGGGGTATTCGAGGGTGTTGAATCCATTTTTCTAGTAAAAACAACAAATTCATCAATCCAAAATTGCAATTTCAACAAAGATTGCCTAGATAGAATCTAGTGATGGAAAATCACAAAAGGTTAAAATCATTTAACATTTATCCTTCTTATATAATTCAGTAGCCTCTAATTTACCACATGTTGAACTTGAAATATCCTTTGTTATTGGAAGGGAATACTTCTCTATAACTAATTTAGTAAAACGTTGACCTAACAACTTAATCAAGAGGATAAAAAACTCAATGAAATAGAAGGACATATCCATCATAGTTTTGTGTGATACCTCATCTAATAAAATAATTAAATGAGCCAAAATAATGTTGGATAGAAAAAGAGATATATGTGTTAAGAGGGAGGCTTACTTGTAAGGCTTAATTCATTTTTTTTTAAGGTTGTTTAGTTGAATCAATTAAATTGTGATTTAGCAATGAATGAGTCAAAACCTACCATAACTAACACAAGTGGAACCCTTAATTCATTGTGGTATAAATTTTCCTTGTAAATCCTTGAAGCAATACATCCTAGGATTTTGATCCCCCTCACCAAATATGGTTATTATAAATGAAAATAAAAATTGAACTTGTATAAGGTACCATAACCACCTAAGAATTCCAAACATTTGAAATATTGTATTTAATTTAAGAGGGGCATTTCCATCAAGATCATCTTAACTATCATCGTCATTATATGACTATAACCTAGTTCATGTATAAATGAAGTCATTTAATATTAGTAACCCCACCCTAAAATGTTTCTAATGACAATGATAAAAGCACCACTAAGACATCATCAATATACTAGCAAACACCAAAACCTACTTGGCATAACCTACACTTTGATGGTGCTTCATAGGGATTGATAATAAATGATGGTCATCCAAGACAACCAAAGGGCGCACTTGGCATTGGAATACTTTGGTTAAATGTGCAATAAAAATTAACAATGAGGCTAAGTTCAAAACCTATTGCGAGATTTAAACTTAGAAAGGGATCATCTACAAATACAATATGTTATAAAATCACTTTCAATAGGTGTGTATTAGGACGGCAACAGGCGCATTTTCAATTTCAGATATATTTGATTGAAATGAGTTACTTTCATTATACATATTATTGGATTTGAGAAAAGGAGGCAAAGTCAGAGGATACTCCAAATATTTCTCAAGGATTTGTACTCCTTCACAAGCTGAGTATTCCCTTCTACAAAGTGAAAATGGATATAGTTTCTAGAAGAGCTTGCACATAAACCTCATAAAACATTTCATGAGGTGGAAGCTTATATCTTGTGTTGAAATATTAGATGGACTCCGCATCTTCCATGTCAAACTCCTACAATTTCAGCCACATGATAAGATTCACCATAAGAATTTTTTAGTGTTTATTTGAATTAAAACCAACTATGGATTGTTCAAATTGGTCGGACATTATACTAGTCTCACACTTTTCCTTCAAAATTGAATGGAAAGAACCTACAAAAAACATCTTCATGAACAATGTTATGTAAACATAATCTTGCATTCATAATTTATAATATGCTTAAATGTGGTAGTGTTTCCTTCACCTTTAAACTTCGACAAGAGATTTTCTACCATTCTTGGGAGTTCATATAAAGGCCCTTGCAATCCCAATGTAGTATTGGAATCCCATGCAAGTATTTGGAGTAGGGCATGAGCAATAAATGCAAACAACATGTATCTCTACACAAGCTACATTGTCATCCACTCTTCTTCTAGCACCAAAATGTTGGCATGGGAAAATGTTCTATGACAACCTCACAGGTTCACTAGGAAAAAGGGACCAATTAGACCTTCCACTATTAAAAATGGTGAACCCTTTGGTTATAGCTCAATTTTCATAATCTGGTTTCTTATTAAATAAATAAATGCAACTATCAAGCAAGCAAAATTGCAAATTAAATGAAAACTACTCTAATCATGTGGGAGTGATTTTAATAACTAATTGACATGAAACAAAAATATAGGTACAAAGAGTAGGTATAATAGTCCACCAACTATGGAATAAACACCAAACCCAAGGAAAAATATAAGAATCTAGAATAGACTACAAATCACCCATAGCATGCCTACTTCGTGTCAACTTTGATGTAAAACAAAGGGAGAATTACAAAACATCGGGAGTGTTCGAAAACACAGGTATTCCAACAGAGGACGAACACCTTCAGTAACCACTCACATAACCAGATCAAAGATCAACACACCGATGTTTTCACGTGGTAAAACCCCTACGGGGAAACATCCACGGCCCCAGCCAACGCGTCCACTTGGAGCA
>ML781080.1:513502-524651 GCA_009831015.1 Picea engelmannii
ATCATATATCTAAAAAACATAAAGAACTTGGATGACAATGGTTTTTGTATTCACACAAGAAGATAACTTACATTACAAAGAAAAATATCCCTACAAATGTGTACACGATTTTCCTTTATACAAAATAGGGAGACTCTCAGACCTTCCAAATGAATTTTAACCTACCAAGTGACCCTTGGTATCCTAAGTGACTCTCCACATTCTCTCTCTTCTCTCTCCTGAAATTTCTTTTTAGGACTAAAAAATAAAATTAACTAATAATCAAGTTGGTCATATTGGAAGTATAACAATTTAGGTGGGTGAATATTTCACTCAACATATTCTCATGTACATTAACCATACTCTCAACCCTTGCTATAGAATTCATTATATGCTCATCTTAGTCTTTCAAATTGCTTAACAATGAGCACTTTGCAACTTTCTATGACCGCCTCATTGATATCAAGGATTTTATTGGCATTAAGTTTCCTTGAGTCCATGCTCTAAACAACCATTTCTCTACTCTTTACCAACACTGCCCTCCACTATGGCACCATTTTTCTACTCTTTACTGACACTTCCCTCGAATATGCTTTGCCCGTCACATAGTTGAAGATAGTCATTATGGCTTGTGACCAAATTCTCTTTCTTTGAACATCCCTTGGGAATTGAGCATTCATATTATTAGGATTTGGATGTCATCTAGCTCAAAAAAAATTTACGTCACTGATTCCTAACTCCTCTTTTGGTAGATTAACCATTGGGATTTCATTTTCAATATTGGAGCTTTGTTCTAGCTACTTGGTAGTTGTGATAAAAATGGTGTCAAATGTTACAAAGGGCTTGATTGATGGCTTTAGATCCACTAGGGTTGGAGAAAAGACAACTTAAGTGTGCTTCCTTCTTCTATCTTCTACCTGCATAATCCAAATCTCTCCTATATAGCTCCTCTTGCTCATGCTCCCAATGACACAATCTCTAAACTAAGGATTGAGATACAAAGCATTTCTCAACGGCCACTTGATGAGGATCATTTACTTTGATCATGTATAAGAGAATATTGTATGTTTTATATTCCAAGGGTAATTTATCCCCAACAACCACGTCAAATATTTGATAATTGTTGATTTTTAGTGGCAACTTTGGCCAAAGCTCTTTCTTGTTCTTTTTTATTGTTTTTGTTGTCCCATGTAGAATAGATTAAAAGGTTACCTATTCTTGGATGAGAAATCAAATAGACACATTCTTGGGAAGTGTGTTTGAAGTAATTAATGCCCCATATATCCTAATATAACAGAATCTCTCTAGTAGGTACCAATAATTAATTTGCTTCAACACTTCAATGAACTATGGTGAAAAGCATAACAACTTCTCACCATAGATTCTTTCATATAAGGGAGCCAAAACAAAGTCAAATATAATGGAGTACTTTTGCATGGATTATCCACAAGCCTTGGAAATAATCATGTACAAGTGCAAAGGAAGGCTACTAGGTGGGCTTTAAACAAGAGAACTCTTAGCTCACACATACACAACACATAAGATAAGATGCCATGTAAAACTCAAGTGCACCACTATCTAAGCGAGTTTTAGCCTTTGGAATACATTGTGCAAGAAGATTAGATATGAAGTCTACCTAATAAAATATCATCCCATGCTTGAGCACCCCATGCATAATCAAAATCCATCTTAACCATATGTATCTAGTGCCTCGTCTACCATACAAGAGGTTCAAGATAATTGATAAGGCATGAAGTTCCATTTGCAATTGTTTTATTAAGTGTACCTTACTTGTGGTAGTTTGGAATGGCTTAACTAAAAGCCACCATGCCTTCACAATGTTATAAACATCATGCATTTTGCTAAAATTTTGCAACCACCAAAGGCTTACTGACATTGTGGGAGGTGAGAATCCATACATCCTTTGAAGAGTATCAATGCCATATTGCTCGATTATGTCATTTCTCTATGATTTCAATGTTCAACTTGTTACATACGCATTCTCAATCAAGGTATTTAGCATGTTTATGCATGGAAACAATTCCTCTTTGTATCCCACCTTGTGGAATCACAAGACCTTAACATTGAAATCCTTGGGTTCCTGTCCTTGGCTTATTTTTCTGCTCAGAATGATTTGTGGAAGGTTCAACATCATTGTACATATCATAGAGGAATGAATAAGTAGGCTTTAAGGCAATGTTGAGTAGCAACACCATGTCCATGACACAATGAAAAGAAGTGTAATGCTCTTTGTCATGTGAGACACAATGAAAAGAAGGGTAATGCTATGAAAAAATATTATAAAATGATTGACATGGCCATTTCCAACCCCTCATGTTTAATCCTTAAAACTTATTATTGCATCTTCCCAAAAAATTATTTTTGCATGTTGCACCAAGTTTAAAGTTTGCACATTGCTTGGAAAAAAATGCTTGTCACATGTCACATGTCACAAGACTTTCAAAGTTGCATATATCATGTCACAAGATTTTGGAAGTTGCATATTGCATATTCAAGTTCTATTTATTGTCTAGACTTCGTAGCCCAAGCACAAGGCATCAGGTCTTACTTGCATTCTCACGTCTTGAATCAAGGAGTATTGAATCAATATATACCAAGTCTTATAAGAGAAGCTGAAATTATCATTAAGTGTATAACAAATTACACTCACAGATATATACAAGCCATAGAAATAGCATTGTGTATATTATCAGATGAAAAAGTACCCATAATGTCAATGCATTATATGCATCATTACATGTTCAGCTACATAATGTACATCTAACTGTCTTACAAAATTATTACATGACATCATAAATTTCTTTTAGTCTTCTTTTGTGCTTTCCAGTTCTTAAGCAATTCATCCATCTCCATGTCTTCGTTTACTAGGTGCTCTTCAGCAGCTGATGTTGTTTCAGTCCTTTCACATCGAGTACGTCTAGTCTCGTACCCACGACGTGGATGTTGCTGTGAGGGGCCATCACCTAAAAAAATAAAATATATTAAATTTATATGGCCAATTTTTAAATATCATTAAAGTAGTTCATTAATATTAAAAAAAAACTCTGCAATGTAATTATTTACCTAGTCCTCTAGTTGGCACCGTTGGAATGGCTGTCAGCTTGTTCACCTGATCTTTAGGTCGAGGAGGATCAACTATGACATTCTCTGCCATTGAAACATCAAAATTTATAAGTACAAAATTATTAAGTATATGATTAATATATAGACATTTTATCGTCGTGGGCCTCAGTCACGGGAACATCTTGGGGCGGTTGTGGAGCACAATGATCTTTTGTCTGCGTTGCACTATCAACGCTCTGTTGTCCAATACTAATGGTTTCGTTGATAGTGTTGCTCACCTGATTAAAACAAAGTAAGACATTAAATTATGGACGATATCAAACATTTACGTATTTTATAAGTAACGAAAGGTTAATGTAGACTGATTTTTATTTACCTTATCCCGCAAATTGGATCTTGGGGTCTGCCCCATGCTTTTACTATGATCAACCACGACTTTATAACCGTACTTGTAACCAAGTTGGATTTCTTCCTCTATGGTTTCAGTTCCGAAGTCGCCGCCCTGCATTGCATAAGGGTATGGTTTTTTAATGTTTTTGGCTGCAATTACCTTAAAGTTGTAAGGTAATACAAATAATATTCTTAAGATGTTTGGGTACTTACGATTCGTAGTTGTAACCTCGAGTAGACGCCCTAGCCTAGCTTATGTTGGCCATGTTTGGCAATCCTTGCTTTGGTTGCCTTCGAAGTGTCAGGCAACCTATTATCAAAAATTTCAAGTATGTTATATATAACCACACTTTTATTTAGATCTAAATAAAAATAAAGTTGGTATTGAATTCAAAAAATTGTAATTTACCTTGGTGTACCAGTTATTTGTTCTTCTGATTTTTTCAAAATATTCTCTTTTGCATCATCAATGATCGTCTTCCACTCCCTCTCTGGAATTGAGGGAGGACGCTCATACCTAGGATTTCTTGTCAAGCTTCGTCTATAAACATCCCGCGTATATTTTAAATATTCACCTGTTGCAGATGTGATTGTTTTTTTATTGAACGTGTCTACTCCAAAGAAGCCTTCAAGACAATCCATAAGTTCATTTTTGAGGTTGGAATTCTAGAAATTCCACCTCATGCGTAAGGTTGCCCAAAAAATAGACAAGGTCTTGCTCTCTAGGTGCCTATAAAAAAGGTCGTTTCCTACACACACAAAAGATATGATCATTAATTTAAAATTAATAATCTAGATTATTGTTGTATGAGGACAACATTAAACGATTAAAATATGAATTAAAACTACCTAGGAGTCTTGATTGTTTTAATGGAAGTCCATTATCGTCGACCAAAAATGTGCATGGAAGGGTCCCTGTGCTTGTCACACGTCTGACTCCAGGAAATGAAACCATCTCAACCACATCACTATGATCCTCATCTCTGCCACCATCTCTAGACTTTGATCGAGGTGTGGATGTCTGCTGGTGCGTGTCATGGCTCCTATCTAAATTAGGTGTGGAAGATGGAGAATTAAATAGTGTTCTAGCAGTTGTATGATCGCCCGCATCAGGACTCTGTAGCGTCTTTGTAGCGACACTACTACCAACACCAGGCTGAACAGGCTCCGAAAATTCCTTTATAAAAAAGAAAAAAAAATTTCGTGAGATAATGTAAAAGTTAAAGAACAAAGTATCATAATTGAACATATGAGTACATTAAAAAAAAACAATTTAAATTGTGGTTATTACCTTATATGTGTTAAGTTGTGATATAAGGAGCTTGATCTTTGCTTTCACGTCGGGAGTTTGTTCTGGACGATCTAACAAGCTAGCAAGTTCCTTGTTAGCTTTAATGATTTTTTTTTTATTAAGACCATTGGATCAGCGCATGAATAAAACCCCTCCTCATCAGCTGAATTATGATCCACATGGCCTGTGGACTACATATAATTTCAACAAAAACAATGTTATTGCAATAAAATTATATAAGCAAATAATAAAAACAACGTAAAATGAAAGTGAAAATTGATAATCATTTACATGTTCTGCGGCTGGCCCTTTTCCACGATCATCCTGCCACATTATAATATAATTAGAACCCCCAAAAATTTAAATAATTGTTAATGATAACAAAAAAACAATGTTAAAGATAATATTTACAACAATGTTAAAGATAATAAAAAAATATAATGCGATAAGTAGAGGTTTCTTAAAGAGGTGTTTCCTAAGAACCTGCACACTATTACTTAATGTTTCTATTCGATTGAAATGGTAATCCACTAATAACTCTTCCCCGGGAGCTATATTTTCTATTGCGCACAGGACTACCCGATTCTCTTCACTTCCCTCATATATGCAATTCGGTTGTTTGTTTGTTGTCTCGGGTCATGTGTTGTTTATAAACCCTGCGATATTGCCGGAAGCTTTAGGCCTTCCATCAATATAGATAGTCCCTCTCTTATTTTTATCCTTGTTTATTAGTTGTATATAAGTTGTGGCGAGTGCATATCTCTGCATACTTCACATGTATCGGACCAACCGCATCCAATCCTTATAATTGTAACACGGTCCGACATAGTCCATCAATTCAGTTATTGTATTGTATTTTACAATTATTCCATCCATGGAAAATAGCCCCAAGCCATGCAGGGAGGATGGTGCAATGCGATATGTCCTATTGTTGACAACAAAGTCAACATATATAGGAGGTAGTTCCTTAGGTACCCCTTGTTTCACCAGATTCTTATACCTGAATGGAACATCTATGTCTCATATTCTCTCATCATCATAAGAGCATGATCCTCCTTCGACAAGAAAAAATTTCATGCCTCTACAAAATTTTATTCTGACTTTTTCACCTCTGGTCCTTATTTGCTTATCATATCTACTAGATGCAGTCGGATTTTCAGCCTCTATTTGTCTTAAGTTTTCCTCACTCGACGAAGAAATATCTGACAGGTACCTGTTTGGTTGTACCTTCAGTTTCATGTGCACGTGCTATTAGTTAGTAGTCCATCATCATATTCAGAGTTCTAAATAAAAAAATTATATATTTAGTTTTGGATGCACAATTAGACTAGGGTGCAATTACCAATATTAGTGGTCAACCACCTAATTTAATGTGATATCCCTCTTGATTTTGGACATATTAAGGACATATTAATGTGATAACACTAAGGACATGATAAATTTATCATATGGATCTAAGAAAAAAAATAGTAGTAAGGTTGTTGTTTGTTGGATTTGTGCAAATTAGAATTATTATAATAAATGTCCATTGAAGATGAGGGTCAATGCTATGGAGTAATAAATCCAACCATCAGTTGGTGTGTTGCAAATCTTGGGTGCTTTAGTTGGCAATATGTTTAAGGCAAGCCAAGAGTAGAACTATACAAATATTACTTTTGTTTGATACAAGAGTAGAACTATACAAATATTAGTTTTGTTCAAGCCAAGATTAGAACTATACAAATACTAGTTTTGTTCAATCCAAGTTGAAGAATAAGTTAGTTATGGCGATAAGAATAAGATCAGAATAACATTCTCCATTGACCTTGTGTAAACCATTCCATTTGGTGTTTTTTGCACTAAGTGTAAAGAACAATGTTGGAGAATTATAATGCGTAAGTTAGGTATGAGCTATTTGTTACCTCTTTATTACCTTTTATTTTAATTGTATCCATATTTTGTATTGATCAAATGAGGAATTAACCCGAAACTGATGCCATTAGACACAAACTCAATCCTAAGGCCAACTAAGGAGAAAAAACAACACATGCTAATTAATCTAGGAGTCAAGCATGCAAACAAACCTTCTCACAAAGAAGTGTTAGTTGGTGATGGAATCCAACATCACAGAATCGATACGCGAAGGGGTTGAGTTTCGACGAGTGGGAAAGTTACGTTGACAACCTACTTAACGAACTAACACTCTGGTGCAAGTTACCTCACCGAGCAGTGGGCAACCCTCCAAGGAGTCTGAGTGAGTCTAGCCAACGTCGATCCCAGGTACAACACCACCTTCCCTGTGTTGTCACCTTGTGTAGGAAGTCTAAAAGATTATGGCCTCAATGGTACCACCTACTATACCAAAGCAGAGGGGGGACAGTCGACACCAAGACCAACAAAGAAGGGTTGATTACTCTGAGGGCTCCAATGCGACCTCGTGATTGACCCTTGTGTTAGAAGGGCTTCCCAAATTCAGTGATATAGCCACTGGATTTCACTCCCTAACTCAAGGCTTTATGTTTGTTTAGCAGATTTGGAAAGTTATTCTCACAATCATATTCCAAAGCTCTACACCTAAGCTAAGATGGGTTTGAAGAGCCCTATAAAAGTTGCTAGATAAATTTTAACTAGCGCTTGATTTTAGGTTGTTGTTACTCAAACGAGTGGTCGTGAAATTGATGGAATTTTGACTCGACTCTTTAAACCATGCAAGAGGAAAATGAAATGCAAGATATTCAACTTCGATGAAAACTAGCTATGGGAAGGAGCAAGAGGTTTCCAATTCTGTATTTTTGCTCATATGGAATCCTTACTAATATCAAGCGTATGCAAAGGCTTCATGAATATTGTAAAGACATTGTGATAAAAAAAAATGTACATCTAGCAAAGTGTTGAAGAATCAACATTCAATATTGAACACATTTCCTTGAAGAATACTTCATATAATGTAAATATTTTTCTGAATTGACGTTGAAGATTGATAGGATTAATGGCATAATTATGATTTGCTTTAGTGTGTAGATTTTGAAGGACTATTTGATGAAGAGAAAGAAAGACAACTATTTATGAGACCCCCTGCTTTGCCTGGCTTGGTCGTGACCTTAAAATTAGATTATTATTATTATTATTATATATATGACCATTTTTCAAACATATTAGAAAATATGCAAATTTGTTGAATCCCCTCTTTTTGCATCATATATTGTCATATTGTAATGTTTAAGTATGGATAAAGAGACTTTGGTAGCCAAAAGGCTTAATGGTGGAGTCCATGTGTATTTTTTGTAAGGATTACATACAGGTGAATATTGTCACAGAGGAAGCTGCTAGACAAGTGAAACTCACTGAGGGTTTTCACTTTACCACTAATGGTTTTCATTGTTGGTCAAAGGGGGTGGTAAATCCCCCCACCAAAGTATAATTATATCCAAAGCATGTGGTATGTTTATCCCTTTGAAAAAGTGGGGCTATCATGGCCATGTAAGTGAGTTGGACAATTCCACCTCAATTTTGAGAGTCTATATTAAGTAATAAACAAACTTTATTACTTTCATTATAACTAAAACCTCTTACAAATGGACATGGATCATTAATAAAAAGACTAAAGGGAGGTAATTGGAAAGGTATTGATTACCCCTTATTTTGTATAGAGGTACTACTAGTGAATTTCTTCACTACCCCTTCTGATTTTTAAGAGCCTTGGATAGTTGGGGCACTTATTTGGTTTCATGGATTATGATGAGCTAGAGGGTTTTAAAACATGTTGATGGAACATATGATGTTTTATGGTTCCTCTTGAGCATTTGGCTTCATCCTAATTTTTGGGCATCTTTATAGTTCCCAAGGCAATTCACATTTCATAAGGCATTATCATGTATCCCAAGGTTGGTCAAAATAGTTTAGAGTTGTTCTTCATGTACCAAGACTTTTCATGCCATGCCATGTCCTAGATTTTGAATCACTCATTTAGAGGCTTTTGTCAAACGACTTCATGGGACATCCACCTTGGAGGTTGCATTGTGGAACTATTTGTCACATGTGGACTTATCTAATTCTCCTATGACTTGAGGAGAAAGTTGGCATGATTTGAGGAGGGTTGTTACACCTTGAACACCTCATCCATGACACTTTAGGAGCTGATTTGAAGGGTTCATCCACTCTTGAGGGGTCTTACTAATGATTTATGGAGATTTTTCACCTTGGAGATCTATATGTCCACCTTGGAAGATACCTAAAAGACTTTACTTGCATACTTTGAGGAGTTTGTTGAGGATCTACCCCTTTGGAGGCCTTTGGATGCTAGACATTACACCTTGGATTCACCTTCTTCCTTCATTAAGGGAGACATTACACTCTCTTGGGGCCTTTTCACTTGGATTTTTGTACATGTGGTTTGACCACCTCATTTTTATTGTATTTTTTGACTAGGTAGTTGGAGGAAGTAATATTTTATCCCTCCCTAGGCTATATATAAGGATTTCACATGAGACATTTCTATAGGCTATATATAAGGATATCACATGAGACATTGTTATTTTATTGTAAATGCAGTTGAGCAACACTCTACATGAAGATTTTTCCTTCCTCCTTATCACTCATGGTTGGATTTTTGGAGCATTCACTCCTTACAGCGTAATTGACATATCTTTCTTGGAGCATATGGTTGTGTAAAGGTTTCTTTCTTTGTAGATGATTGTTGTCAATTCTTTAAGCTCCTCTATTGTGGTTCTTTTTTGGTGCATAAAGATTAATGGTGAAATTTTCAAGTCTTCTACGAACTAATTACTAGATCAATCCATTGAAGGGAATTTTCTACCATTGGAGGGAAGATGTTCTAGGGTAATTCATCTCCTTCTTCCTTTGTTGGTTTGGTAAGTGCCTTGCTTTATCTATCCATATTGGAACCCTAGAAAGAAGTATTAAGTAAGAATATAAATCCATAGTTAATCTTGTTGTTGAAGGTTGTTCCCATGATGATCCCTTCTTGTTGGGCCTTCATGTCCATTGTTAATCTTGATTAGATGAGGGATTACTCTTCCTTTTTGGTTCTAATATCTTAGCCCTAATCCTTGAATGAAATAGACCAATTGTGAAGAAGGTTTCTTCTCGACTCCATAATCACCTTTGATTCACATTGACTCTATTTCCCATGTTGGATTGGGCATTGATCTCTACTTCCTTCCATCACCTTTTTTAAATCATAAAAACCCCAAAACATTGTTTTACTAAAGCTACTCCTTCACTGTGTGCCTCATTGCTTAGATTTAGTAATCCTAATAGGAATACTTCCCTTGATCTAGAGGAGAGCCAACCTAAAGTGAAGAGGATAAGTTTATTAGGTGACAGTGATGACCATCCTAATAGTTTCCCCTTGAGTTGTGCCTTGTGGATTAGGGATTTTATCGTTAAGTACAATTTGGAAGGTAACATTTTTGACGTTGTTGTTGGGGATAAAGTCGATTCACACAGAAATTTTAAGATTATGCTTCATGACACCATAGTGAGAGTGTTTTATTATATATCTCCTTATCCAATGGTGGCTCCATGAAGGGACAAAGCTCTTGTTCCTTACAAATTTTGAAGATGGTGTTGGGTGTAAAGGTGAGCACATCCAATCATTTTGAAGGCTCTTTGAAGAAAATATCATCTTGGGGACTCCACCTTTGGTATTGATATGAGGTTTGATCATTGTTCATTTCATATTTTATTTTCAACTTTGTATTGAAGACATGGAAGCAAAGAAAAATGGGATTGCCTCCACGGTTGGCCGATTGGCATGCTCCTTTTGATTTCTTAAATGTCTCGAGGTTCCCTCATAAAAACCCAAGTATATATGCAAGATCAATTCCAAATTTTTGTGGACATGATGATTCAGTCATACTACATATTTCATCTTTCATGGAATTCAATTTGAGCATGCCCATCATTCATGCAGATGTTATGATGAATTTTTTTTGCATTTAGTCTAAAAAATAGTGCAAGAGATGGTTTGGACATCTTGGTAGAGGAGAAGTGTTATCTTTTGCAAGATTTGTTGAGGCATTTTGTAGGAAATGGAGCCCTAATTATCATGAGAAATGTATTCCCATTGTTGAAAAACTTAAGGAAGTATATGGTGCACAAAACCCTATTGAACAAACTCCCAAGTCTCATCTTGAAGATGATGAAGGCATCATTGAAGCATGCTTTCTAAATTTAAAGATAGATTAGTGCTTGGCTTCTACCTCCAACATTGATGTAGGTAAGGCTGCATGTGGGTAGCCCTTAAGCACCCCCATCCCTCCAACATGACCGATCTTTGCCAAATATTAGGTATGGATTCCAAATTTCAAAGAAAATGCAAATGAAGACGTTTGGAATGAAGAGTATGATACATGTTTGAAATTCTATGATGAGGTAAGTCCTACTATCCTACATGATAAAGAA
>ML781081.1:0-29401 GCA_009831015.1 Picea engelmannii
TTACAAAACCAAGTAATATTAGAAAAATATTTTATTTTGATTATAGTGGGTAGCTAACAAATCCACATTAAAGGTTCCTCTATGCGATACGTGCTTTTGCTAATTTTGCATTATATAGATTGATTTGTAATGTGATTTTTCTCATTTTGCATTATAGAAATTGATTTGTAGTGATTTAATTTTTTTTATAAAATGTAAAATGTGAATTGAAAATGAGTATTATTGTTTTTTTTATTATTTATTAATATATTTCTATTTCAATACATACATGTGTATTCTTAAAAATATATACTTTAAATTTTTTTTAAAATTTAAAAATGTTGTCATCTCTTATTAACTTAGATCTATATTTATTTCTCTATTATAAATAATTTATTTACTATTCCATATTATATTTGTATATATAAAAAAAAAAAGGCAAAATAACTTTTTAAAATATTTAATTAAACAAAAAATAATTGTATATTTATATTCTTATTAATCAAAATTTTGAATAGTTATTTTAAAATTTCCTTCAATTTTATTCTTTACTTTCCTCAATATCACGACCTCTATCATATTATTAAAAACTCAAACTTCTCTATGTTTTCAGCATAAAACCTAATAACCTTTCTAGTGCATTTCAAAGAATTCCAATGCCAACCTCCATCAAATCCCTCCACAACCCCACTAAATTTAATTTGAATAATATATGTGTATATTATTTCCTTTTCTTATTATATTCTTACTTTTGAAAAAAAAAAAAAATTAATTAATTGTTTATTTTTTAAATTCGAAAAAAAAAATTATTTATATAAAAAAAAAAGCATTTTGTACATTTAAATTATACTTTCAAACATATTTGAATGGTCTTCTAATATGCTTAAAATTCCTTGTAAGAAAAAAAAAATCATATGGATCTTCCCACAAAGGGAGTAATGAAAACCCCCACTTACATTCAATATAGACCTACATTGACGACATTTAGAATTGTCACAAAATATCAATAGAAAATATGAAGAAACATAATCCATACAACTTTATACTAAGAGCTTTGTACATGCATACATTCCATGTTATACATAAGAAAATTTCAAGGTAAGCTATAACCCACTCTTCCAACAACAACTGGAAAACAACATCATCAAAAAGGAGGAAAATAAGACTTTGAAAAATTTATGCATGAAAATGTTTAGTAAATTCTGGAATATTGTCATCCCTTAATTTCGACATTGTTCAAGTGTCAAAATCCAATGAATTCCAAGTTTTGAGAGGGAATATGCTTCTTTTTTATTTTATCTGAACACATGAGAGAAAGAAATGGAGTTAAAGGCAACTTGAAACAATTTTACCTCCTCAAAGATGGGTCTTAAGAACAACTTTAACATCCTATTTTCCCCTTTAATCCATTTTATAATCAACATTGAGTCATCAAAAATTTGTATATGTGGAACTCATTTTTCTACAACAAACATTAATCATAGTTTTAGAGAAAACAACTCAACGTAATTATGTTCCCCCAACCCCAACAGTACCTTCAATTTGAAATAATGATTTCCATTTAGATATAGAATCCCTCTCACTCCACATGTTGAAGGGGAGCCTTGGCTTTCTCCAAAAAAAATCCCCAAGCTTTAAACTTGTCAATGGGAATAGGGACAATTTGTCTTTAAATAGGGAAATTAATCCAAGACCTAAAGCTATCAAAAGTAGCCTTATCTTGAGTGGTACATTGGATAGGAGGAAAATGTCACCCTTCAAATACACTTGCATTCCTTGCAAGGCATGTGCCCCAAAGTGTTATTATAGCGAAAACCCGCATAACCTGTGTTCCTTTTTCGTCGAGGTATGATAAGCCTAAATGGTATGCACATATTACGTTTGATCGAACATAGGAGGAAAACCCCGTGAAGTATCTCAGATGCCACGACATTATCCACCTTTGATTAAACCACGTGCGCATTCTGTGAGGACCTGCGAAGCCGCCAATGTGGAAGATCTTTATTTATCATTTCTTTTGACGAAATCTTTCGCACATCCACAAGCCACGAACCGCAAAGTTTATCTCCCCGCAAATCTATATTCTAAAAAGGGTGCTTAATCACACGCTTTTTTTTGCCTGTAATGAAATAATTATTGAGATTGAAATACATTTATGTCTTGATGGTTTTTAGGTTGGGTAGATGGTTGAGACTTGATCTTTCACATGATTTGTATTAACAACTAAGGGTATATGAACACAAAGTATTTATGTGTCATATATCTTAGTTCATTGCTTAAGATTTGCAAATTGAAGTTGTGCATTTGATAAACCTAAAGGAACTTACGTATTTGTGGATACTGCAAGTCGAAGGAGCAAGGAAATGTCTAAAGTTGTCGTTCGTAGAGTAAGAACTCCACAATTAGCCATGGCACCTCAAACAAGCAATACATAATCAAATGATAGTATCGGACACTGACCACAATATCGACCTTCGGTATTGTTGCAAATGGGAAGTGATCTAGGTGGAAATTGGTGGCCACCCACCTATTCCATTGGCTCAAATTATAGTTTTCCCTCTTGGCAGTTTTTCTTTTGGGTCCCAAACTTATGGGGCCATTTTGAGGTCCTAAATAATGTTTTTTTGGCTCGACAACGCCTAGAAAACAATCGAAGGTAGATGCTAGGCTTAACAGAGTGTGTTTTCCTCAGCTATACCTTTCTGACGAGGTATCGAGTGCCCCAAATGAAGTTCGTAATAAAAATTTACACCCTCGGGAAGTTGATGTATCAACTACCCCCATTAGGGCCCACAAACCTTTGGTGTTTCGTCTCTCGGGGTTAGGGTTTTCTCATTTCTACTTGATGTTAAAAAGGCCTTTGGAGCCTCATTACAATCAACTTCTTGCAAATGAGCGTAGTCGACACATCTCTTCTCATAGATAAGCTACTACCATTCTAGCTAACTTGTGTGCTTTTGCATTTTACATTCTTTTTGTATTTCAGACAATCATTAATAGAATTTGAGATTTATTGTATTATTGTGTTCCTTGCCATATCTCTGTGTATTTCTTTGTTATATTTCTTCCTTCATATCATTCCCAAAATAATATGGATCAATGGTATCAGAGCAGTCTTCTCCTTGTCGTTCCTAGTGCATGTCCCTGACAAGGTCAGGGTATAAAGAGTTGTGTCTCGAGCTTGTTTCTCTTAATGACAACCACTCTCGCCCACCCAAGCAACCTACCATGGTGGAAGAAAAGAGGGCTGAAGGGACAGGAGATCCTTTCAAATTGTTTCTTGAGGAATCCCTCGCGCAACAGAGGAACAAGATGATGTATAATTTTTCCTATATCCTTCAAAGGCTGCCAACAACAACAGAGACACCTTCAACCAACAGTCACTTTGTAGGTGCGACACCCTTTAAGGTATAAGTTAACTTTGATATTTCTTTATTTGAAGACCAGATAAATGTTGATTCTTTGGAAAAATGGTTAAGTCTACTAGAGGGTTATTTCTATGTCCACAATTTTTCCAACAGTGAAAAGATCACCTTCGCGCTCCTTAAGGCCCTTCCTCATGTCAGAGATTGGTGGGAGACTTATTGTGAGAAACAAGTCAAGGATGAGTCTACAATTTTTGGACTGGGACACACTTGGAGGGCTTTTGCCGATGCCCTCAAGGAACAATATTACCTTTTTGGAAGTTATGATGACCAGTACATGAGATGGAATACACTACACCAAGAGAGGGGTCAAACAATGTCGAAGTTCACAAATACCTTCCATACTGTGTATCAAAGACTTTAAGCAGCATCTGGTCCTAAAATGCCATGGTGCTCTAAACAGGTACATCCAAATCAAAATGAAGTTTTTGGACATATCATCATTCAGATTTGCTTATCGATATTTTTTCAAAATCGAGCAGAAATTTAAGCAATAGAACAAGTGAGAGTTTGGGTCTGCAAATCCCCAACAACCAAAGCATGGTAAGGGTGGCCCTAACTCCCAGGCCAAAGGACAAATCAAGGATGGCTATCCCCAGGATAACCAGCCCAAGCCACCAACAAAGAAGGGTAATGGGAAGTTGAAGAAGGACACTGGAAAGTGGTGAGAGTTCCACGTCAAAATCCCTTGGCACAATCCTGATGAATGTCGCTCCAAACAGTCGTTGATGGCTGAGACAAAATCCTCCAGGTCATATGTTGACTTAGAATCTGATTCAAAACCGGAAAAGGGAATACAGATCATTGATGTAGAACCCAGTGTCACCATCTCTACCACAAAATTCCAGCTAAAGGAATCGGAGGAGCCTGAAGAAGGGAGCGCCTCTTCCACTCACAGATGTGGGTGAAGGGGAACCCACTACATTTAATTATTTAAAATGGTAGTCAAAAGAACCTGATCTCATCATAGGTTCTAAGAGTTTGAACTTGACAAAAACGTCACATCATCAATCATACACCATCGGTTGGCTCAGCCAGGGATGGGACATTCGCGTCAGCGAACAATGTCACTTGCACTACGGCAACAAACCCTTCAAAGATGAGGCATTGTGTGATGTTTCCCCCCTTGAATTTTGTAATTTTTTGTTAGGACAACCATATATGTGGAAGCGTCATGTTGTTTATGAATCTAGGCCACAAAGTGTCATTATTACTTTGGGAGATCAACTCTACAGGGTACCGGAGGTAATCCCAAATGTTGAGGTTTCTTTGATCTTCGTGAAGCAATGAAAAAAAGTGGTCTCTCAGACCGAAATATTTTTCCTCTCTATGGTTCGATCATAAGGTGAATAGAAGGTCACTACAACCACCAAAACCTCTCCACGAGGTCTCTCTGCACAACAAAGACAGATGGATAGAATAGTAGAGGAGTACAAAGACATGGTCACCTCGCCTACTGGGGTTCCTATGCATTGTTAGGTAAAGCACTCAATTGATCTAACACTCGATGCTCCTCTGCCTAATGGCCTTGTATATAGGAATTATGTTATGGAGAATGAATAAATCAAACACCAAATCCAAGAGCTAATTTTGAAGGGCCACATTAGACCAAGCTCCTCACCTTGTGAGAGCCCAATTGTTTTGGTATAAGAGAAGGATGGGACATGACGAATTTCTATTTATTACAGAGCCTTGAACAATATCATAGTCAAGAAACGGTATCCAACTGCCTAGATTGATGATCTTCTCGATCAACTCAAGGGAGCCAAGTTTTTCAGTAAGAATGATCTGAAGTTAAACTACCACCAGGTGTCGATTGAGAAAACAGATGTGTGGAAGATAGTATTCAAGTCTAAAGAAGGTTTCTTTGAGTGGTTGGTCATGCCTTTCATCTTGACTGACACCTCGACCACATTCATGCAGACGATGGATGATATATTACGACCATTCACAAACTCCTTTGTGGTTGTATATTTGGATGACATCCTCGTATTCAACAAAGCTTGGGGGGAACATTTGGAGCATATTCAACATGTCTTGGGCACCCTGTGACAACACCAGTTATATGTCAATTTGGAGAAGTGTTCCTTCAGCATGTAGATAATCCAATATTTAGGGATACATCATGGATAAACAAGGTGTGCATGTGGATCCAACCAAGATCCAGGTCATCTGTGATTGGCCGAACCCAAAGACAATGACTCAACTCCGTAGCTTCTTGGGCCTCACCAACTTCTATTACCAGTTTATGTTGGGGTTCTCTCATATTGCTTGGGCCTTAAGCCAGGTGACCAAGGGTGGAGCAAAGACCAAGGTAGTGTGATTTTCACCTCAACATAAAGCATTCAAGGATTTGAAATACCACCTCTGCTTGGCACCAATCCTTATTTTTCCAGACCTGCAACAACCATCTGAGATTGAGACAGATGCTTCAGATTATGGTATCGGTGCAGTCCTCACTCAGCATGGGAATTCGGTAACCTATCACAATGAAACTCTATCTGATGTTGTTCGCAAATACCCCACCTATGACAATGAGATGTACTCCATTGCCCAGGCATGTCGACAGTGGAAGCATTAAATTCTAGGGAAGGAAACGATCATCCACACCGATCATAGGCCTCTGAAATTCATGTAGACACAAGGAAAGTTACAGAATGACCGCCATCATAAGTGGTCCATGCACTTGCAACAATTCCACTTGAATATCAAGTACAAGAAGGGTAGCACGAACCATGTCGCAGATTGCCTTAGTTGACCCCCGGTGGCATCACTAACCACAGTTCTTAACTCCTGTGGACACAAGACATCTAGATGGCCACAATTATACAATAATGACTCTGACTTTGATATTGCCTATCAGACATTGAGCGCGGGTAAATTAGTTCCATACTTTCATCTCCAGGATGGATTGTTATGTCAGTTGAGTTGTCTCTCTGTTCCTTCAAGCGAGCATGCAAAATTGATCTGGGAAGCTCATTATAGCCAGACAACGAGACATTTTGGTGTAGAAAATACATAGGAAATACTGCAAAAACATTTTTTATTGGTCGAATCTTTAACAAGATGTTCGCAAGCACATCAAATCATGCACTACATGTGCCATTTCCAAGATCACCATCAAGAAACGAGGGCTATACACCCCTCTTCCTACTCTGGATAAGCCTTGGGAGTCCATATCCATGGACTACATGTTTGGTTTTCCTTCAACCAAGCATGAGAATGATTGTGTCTTCGTTGTCGTTGATCGATTCTCTAAGATGGCACCCTGCAAGAAGAGAATCATAGCTGAGGCCACCGGCAAGCTCTTATTTACACATGTTTGGGTTCATTTTGGGCTCCCATAAAATATTATCTCTGATTGAGACAGTAGGTTCCTAAGCACTTTTTAGTCCAGCCTATGGTTGATGATGGACACCAAGCTGACCAAATCGACTTCCTTCCACCCATAGACCGATGGAAAAACATAGGTAGTCAACATGATGATTGTCCATATCCCGAGGATGTACAATTCCAAACATCCATGCACATGGGATGAAATTCTTCCTTATGTTCAACATATCTACAATAGAGCCATCCATATCTCTATTGGCCACAACCCTTTTCAGCTGTGCTTGGGGTTCCAACTATTGGCCCCCATTGATGTAGCTCTTCCCATTACAGTTGCACATGAAGATTCCTCCCATGCTCAGAATGAGGTTGATCGGGAAACCAAATTTGTTGAATGCATCCAGCACATCCAACAATAAGTTCATGATATTGTGAAAAAATCCAATGATAAGTACAAGCCGCGCCACAATCAACATCGAGTTCCACACAAATTTTAGGTGGGAGATAAGGTGTGGTTGCATTTGCAGAAATATTTCCTCACAGGACCCCATCAAAATATTTGCCCACTCTTATATGGGCCTTACACTATCACCAAGGCTGTGAGTGAGAATGTTTTTGAATTAAGTATTCCTCCTTTCCTTGGCCCCTATAGAACTCAATCCTAAATGCATCAACCAGGAGACAGTTGATCAAATCATGGAAACCAAGACAAAGGACACCTGCAAGTAGACCATCCAACTCTATCAAGTCCTCAAAGCAGGGAAGTTTCTTCATTAGGGCAAGTGGCTCACCAGAAGACATATTCAATAGAAGTTTCCCCATCTGATGGAGGAACTTGACGCAATGGATACCATTGCTTCCTAAGGGGGAGGAATGATACATGTGGAAATTGGTGACCACCCAACTATTCCACTGGCTCAAATTATAGTTTTCCATCTTGGCAGATTTTCTACAGTTTTTTGGGTCCCAAACTTCTGGGGTCATTTTGAGGCCCTAAACGATGTTTTTTGTCTCGAAAGTGCCTAGAATGTATTGAAAGGCAGATGTTAGACTAAATGGAAGGTGTTTTCCTCAGATATACCTTTCCTATGAGGTATAAAGCACCCCAAATGGATTTCATATAAAAATTTACTCCCTCGGGAAGTTGACGTATCAACTACCCCCATCAGGGCCCACAAACATTTTGGTGTTTCATCTCTTGGGGTTAAGGTTTTGGATGTTTATGGTTTTCTCATTTCTACTTGATGTTAAAAATGCATTTGGAGCCTCATTGTAATTATCTTCTTGCGAATGAGCGTATCCAACACATCTCTTCTCAAAGATAAGCTACCACCATTCTAGTTGGCTTATGTGCTTTTGCATTTTACAGTCTTTTGTATTTCAAACAGTCATTAATAGAATCTGAGCTTTACTATATTGTTGTGTTCCTTTCCATATCTCTATGTATTTATTTTTTATATCTCTGATATATTTCTACCTTCATATCGTTCCCAAAATAATCTGGACCAAGAAGAGATATACATTATGTTTTGCAATGGGGAGTTCCCATAGAATGACCCATACCTCAGAATATATCAGAACATACAAAAAAGTGGCATTCACACAATCTTTGCTCGACCTGCAATCTTACCCTACAGTGAAGTTCCCAGGTGGGCTTACAAGAATGTAAACACACATGCATAGAACATCACCAATAGGAAAGGAAACACTATAGCCCCGTTGAATCCTGACAGTTTTCATAGGATATACAATTTGTCGAAACCATTGGTATTTCTGAATAAGGGATTCCTGGAAATTTTCGCTAAAGAAAATCCGAAGCCACTAGAGATTCTTCAGGATTGGTGGGATGAGGAAACTCCCTTTATCTCTAAGCTCAACATGGTAGACAATACCCAGTATTTCAAGCCACCATATTAGTTTCTAATTGCTATGATTTGCAGACTGTATGGGGAAGAGAATTGCATACACTTTAAGCATGAATGGACAACCATGGCTTGTGCAGTGGAATAAAAGGGAGAAGTGTTCAATTGGGTATCGATCTTATTGACCAACATCTTCCTCAACATCCAAGAGACCCACAAGGACACATAATCAGGTTTTTACATGTCTTCCTTTCTCATTGATGTTATTTGTGCATACGACCCTAACCCAAAAATGAATTGGGACTGGAATATGGAATCACCCACTATTCATGTATATTGCTCTGAACTATGGACAAGGGAATATCACAAGTACTTTTATGAAATATGTGATTATTTTACAACACTGCATTACCAAATTTATTTTGCCCAGACCCTACAGAAAATAGCAACAGAAGCATTAGAAACCCTGCCGAAAATAACATATTAGTACCTAGAGAAGAACTACACCTACATTTGTGTCTATGGATGTAATGCTCCACCACATATGTTACCCAGGTACGTCTTGGATAAAATTTTGGCCTGTGAGGTGGTATATCAAACGATGGAAGTTGGCATAGAAACTTACCTGCAAACTGCTAACAAGATAAGCTAGACCTGCTTCCCAATCAAGCTAGGGAAATTCATGTTAACAAACATCCTGCATGCGAGGAAGGAGGTCACATATCTTAAAGATATGATTTTTTATACATGGATAGTAAAGAAACATGACCCCATAAATGTCAAGTATAACCATTACAAATCCTTGAAGATGGTGCCCCCCTTCGAGCACAAAATAAAGGAAGAGGAAGAACTCTTCCACAAGGCCAAATCATGCAAGGAATTGTTGGCTTGCGTAGAAGGTACACACTAGGTTGACTCTTTTATGGAAGAACATGAAGAACAGGAAATCCAATTTCATGAACACCTGTAGAAAGTAATAAGGGACACTCGAGAGAAGATGGATGTGGATGAAAGAGCCCGAAAAGAGAAAGAATAAGAGGCGTTGAAGAAATTATTTGATGTGGAAGAAAGGGCCAAACAAAAGAAACAATAGGGGAAATCACCCGAAGAAGTTGAAGAAACCCATCAAGCACGAAAGAAGCCAAATCTGTGAAGGAGTCACAAGCCCGGAAGATCGTGGAAGACAAAAAATCCTACAAAGTCGCGAAAAAGAAAAGAGAGATATCCAAATAAGCTACCTGCAAAGTTGCTAAGGAACATGAAAAGATTGCAGTAGAAGCACACAAAGATGCATATTTGAATAAGAAGAAGGAAGAAGAGTAGAGAAGTGGAATTTCCACCCTCGGATCGACCAAAGTAGTGTCAATTTTAACCTCTCCCCTGAACCTAGGGACTCCCCTAAACATGATATCTTTCAACTTCTCATATTCATCCCTAAAATTGTTAGACTTCAACAATGAAGTAATCGTCGTAGGGAAGTTCTACTATAACAATTTAAAACAGGGAATCATGAGGAGGCCATCAAAATGAAAAAGAAATGGGGAGACCTCTGAACAAAAAAGATCTAAAAGAAGCATTGATTGGAGTGTAACTAAGGATAACTCACAGAAGAAATTAGCCATGACGACAGTAGCTTTACATGCGTTTACAGGCACAAACATTGCCACATTCAACGAGTTCAACTGTGGGGTAGAAGTATATAAGAACAAAGTAGAAGGCCTAAAGAAACAACTACAACTCTAGAGACAGGAAAAGGAACACGAATTCCAAGTCAAAGCAAAAGAGGCAGACCAGATACATGCAGAGGAAATTGAGAACACCATGCAGAGATATACTCATGAGATATCAGACCTGAAAATGAAAGGTCGAGAAAAGGACCAACTACATGAACAAAACAATCACAGGGTATCTATTCTAGAAGAAGAAACGAGGGTAACAAGGAGGGAAATAAATTCATAGCCATGTTTAAAGAGGAAGTTGCTAAACTTAATGAGCAACTAAAATAAGCACAACTCAATTTCTTCATGGAGTTGAAGGACATCCAAGCCTACAATGAATAACTTGCAAAACTAATTGATCAACTAGGAGAGATTAAACGCCAATACAAGGACATGGAACAAGCATTCGAAAAGATGAAACATTGGCAAAACGCATACAAGACATCCCTTGCAACATTTCTCAGGATTAACAAGAAGGAGCAAGACAAGACCCAAATGTTGTTGAACATACGGAATAACACTTGCCGTGATGTGCAAGATACACTAAGGAGTGCTAAGAAAGAATGTACAAGGATGTGAACTACAGTTGGCAAACTCCTGGAGATGTTCCACATGTCCCTGAATGAGGAACTAGATGTAGCAGGACTAAGTGAAACCAGTGCATAGAAAGAATCTGGCACGAGAGAGAAGGTCAAAAAGAAAATCAAAGTATTGGATAGAAATGATAGGGAGACCATCATCCCATACATGATCCAACCAATGAACTGTGCATTAACGATAAACGATTTTATAAAGAGCACAACAAAAGACTTGAAGAGAGAGTTCACCATAGGATATGCGATGGTGAGTTGGAGCTTGAGGAAAGAAATTTAAATAGGATAACAGGATCATCTGAGCCTATGAATCATGCTCCAACTTCACAGATCCTCTAAATTCAGGAAATGCTTGGCATTCCCACAATTTGTAAAATTTTGTAATTCAAAAGTCCAAGTAACTCAAAGTAGGAGAATGGAAAATGAAAAGAGGCAACTATCATTTGAAATGATGACAGTTATGAAATGTAAAGAGACTCTCTTATCCTATAAAAGAGAGCTCCTAATCAAATAGAAGGACTTTTGTGGATTGTACATATAAATGATATTATTATCTCTCTATGGATAAGAAGCAGAAGGCATTTGGGATCAAAATTGTTGTCAAATGTATTAGGGATTTTTCTACTTATATGTTTGTTGTGGGTTTTTCTGAATGTATTTCATATGAATTATTTCTATGTGTTGTGTTTAGGATTACTTATACTCTTATGATTCATGATGAAAATAACATTGATGTTACAAGTTTTATATGCAATTAATTGTGATTAAATCTGTGATTTCATTATGTTAATGTGTTGTTGATTGGTATGAACTATTTCATCTTTCAATAACACTATATTTTATTGTATTCATTCTTATTAGTATTGTTCCTGATCAGGGTAGGTTAAAGTAGAGTAGATATAAATATAACTTTTGATTTCATTTATGCTCTAGATAATTAGATCGGGATTTAGAAAAAATTGGTGAGAAGAAATCCAATTGCCTTCTCCATCTCAAATAACGCATTGGCAACCAAGCCCACATACTGGTTAGAATTTTTATTCCAAATGAGAGTGAGCCTAATTGGGTCTTGCCATCAGGCACTCTCCTTTACCTTCTTGACAGGCCAATTCAACCCGCCAACACTTTCATTCTCTCCTCACCAAACAATGGCTTTTAACCTAATTTTGGGGTATAGAACCCTAAGGGAGAGTTTTGGTCCAAACTAAGGTGTCTTCCTCCTCTTTTATTCTAACATGACTACTCTTTATCTTAATTACATATTCTTCCCATTAAACTCCTTCATTTCCTTCGATTCCTAGAAATCATGCACTTTTCCATTCTTTATGCCAAATAATAGTCATTTCTGGAAAGGTGACCTATGAAATATTGTAAATACCTTTCTCATGAAGGGATTCGACTAGATTTCTAAACAACCTAAAACCATCCCCATATCCAACCTATGGGTATACTCCTATCTTCACCCTCTCACCATTCCCTACTTCCCAAGCAAGCCAATTTCCTATCACAGGGAAATCCATAACCATTTCCTTCCATATAATGGAACCATTGTAGGTCAATTTATTAGGCTTTCTGATCCAATCTACAAGGGAATCTGGTTCAATATATTTTTGGATTTTCTCCTTGCTCCATATCCCCTTATTTGAAATTAACCTCCACAAACATCCCAAAATGATGGATGTTTTAAGGCCCCATCCACCAACTTCCTTGGCGTTTGATATGGACTGCCACTTAACTAGAGGAATGTCATCACTATCTGTTTTGCTTCCCCAGATAAATCTAAAGCTAATCCTCCTGATTTTCTCCAATACCCCTTATAGAATAAATGACAAGGAGTTCTAGAAGACTAAAATTGCCTCCATAACAACTTTAACTAGGACTAGCCTCCTCCCTCTTTATAACCACCTATTACACCATAATTTGATTATTTTTTCCATTTTAGCAATTAACCACCTCCAGTCATTGATTCCATTGTCATCAAGATCAATGAAAAAACCAAGTACTTGAAACCCTCTTGAAAATTGATGTATTGGGAGGAAAAAGTCTGATAAATTACCTAATTAGTTCATCATCTACCACATAAAAAAGAAATAGAGGTTTTTGCATGTCAACCATCAAACTAGTCTTTGAAGAATACAAATCTGAAATTTCTTTTAATTTCCCGACATCTCTTCTAGATCCATCACAAAATAATAAAACATCATCTACAAAAGGAAAACAAGTTAGATATACGGTTTTTCCTAGCCTTATATATTTCAGAGCACCAATTCTTCTTGCATCTATAATAACCTTGCTAAGTCCCTCTACCACAATAAGAAACAAAAGTGGGGATAGAGGGAAACCTTGTTTAAGTCCTTGAGATGGTTTAAAGAACTCAAAGGTTGAACCATTAATCAAGATGGTAAAGGAGACTAATGTCAAACAACCCATAACCCAATTTAAAAAGTGCACACCAAACCCAAGATGATCATACAATATAGGCTTAAGATACAACCAATTTGCTTGAACATAGGCTTTAGACAAATCCAACTTTAACACCATAGTTGATAGTTTCTTAGTTTTAATGTTGTGCATTACCTCTTGAGCCACACCAATATCATCATGGATATGTGTGCCATGTAAGAAGCCAAACTGTGCTTTTGAAATTGAATTTGAGGACAACATTTTGACCCTCATAACAATATTTTTTTTTCTATGATCTTAAATATATGCAGTTGCACAGAGAGATAGGCCTAAAGTCATTAAAGGAGCTAGGTTGTTTTTTACAATGGAGATATAGAAGTGGATTTGAAGGTCCCCAACATTTTTCCTAGAAATCATTGAGTCCTCTACCACCCTCATTAAATATTCTACTAACAATTCATAAAAACCTTAAAACAACTTCACAATCCATCCATTAGGTCCCATACTCATAATATCCTTTTGAAAACTATGGAATTTTGATGTTTCCTCCATCAATCTCTCATTCCCTAGATCATTAAAAAAACTATGAAAGAAATATGTCATCTTCACAATCTCAACAATATTTACCCTTTCATCCCTTTTACAAATTTGACCAAAATGCTCCACTCCTAACTCAACAATGTCTTTGAAAGACTGAGCCTTGGTCCCATTTGTTAGCTCGCTTATGCACATCCTTGCTAACACTGGGGAGTTGATGACCTAGGGTTCATCAAGAGTTAACCAACAAAACCCCAAGGCGTCAGCATATCAACCTTTAGTCAAGGATTGAAGAGGGTCTCACCCGAGACACCATGAGAATCACATAGACCATCTGGTCTTGTGTCAGAGATGAAGGAATAAATCATACACATAAACCATTCAGGATAGCATTCATACATTCTAGAGACGCCATGAGAATCACAGAGACCATATGGTCTTGTGTCGGAGATGAAGGGATAAAGCATACACATAAACCATTCAGGCTAGCATTCATACATTCCATCACAGTTCATTAACATACCAACAACATACACCATTAACACATTCAGCCATTAAACTCAGGATAAACACAACCATGGACAAAGAAAACTGCATCTTCATATTATCTCCATTAAATGGTAAAACACATACATCAACAAAATCATAATGTAATGGGAATATTGTCCTGTGTTCTGATAGATTCTACAAGTGATGCACCACAATGTGTTATGCACTCTCTATTTATATTTTGCATATACTACTAGACTAACTCGATTACATAATCTCTACAAGACTGTTCCAACCACATACAAAACTGTTACAAAGATTCATGACATGGTTCATGCGAAATACCGACTTCTCTTCTAATGTAGACCTCCTACTCAAACTACTCTCTATGTTTCTTTGTTGCTCCTCTTCCTTCTTTTCTCTTCTCTGACGCTTTGTCTCTTTCACCTCTGCTCCACCGACTCTAGTGATCAGCAATTTTTCACACTTTTTCCACCCACATGCAACCTAGGTAGCCTCTTTGGAGTGTGGCAGTCCTAACAAACTTGCCATCTTATCCATCATATGCCCCATCATCTCTTATGCTTTCTAGGTTCATGATTCAGGAAGATTCCTGGAGATATTTTTTTGACTCAACGTGCATAAAATATATTTCTGATCTTTTAGCACACATTATAGAACTTTGATTGGCGTGTGCGCCTTATTCCATTCGTCGTGCAACTGCTAATGTGCACACAAAGTTGAAGTGCATGCATAATTGATCTGTGCATGTGCACAAACTTACCCAAAACTTTGGGTGCCAACACCATCATTTCTTTGGACTTTCCAAATAATGTTTTTATTCTTCCTATAATTTTCAAAATTACAAAAAAAAAATGTGTTCTCATCTCCTTTAGAAAGGCATAAAGCTTTGCATTTCAATCTCCACGCTTCCTATTATCTGCAAGAATATTCCTCTTAATATTGGATTGATATAGTGTCAAAGCTTCTAAAAATGAGAAAATGATCCAGCCTTTTAACAACTTGCTCTTCCCCTACCCTTTGACTCCTCCATGTTAGAAACATCTTGATGGGTTCTACATCTATCCATCCCAAATACTCCAACTTGTTAACAAAACAATTTACCAGGGGATCCACCCTTGTTGTACTTCCTCTTATTTCAGCTCTGCTAAGGGTAAAATTTAAATTACCTCCTAAAATAATAGTATGCTTGTTGGAGAAAATTTATATTTTTGACACACTAGTTCAGTGGGAGTTAACTAACTAGTTCTATTTTAGACTTTCTATTTTTACCATCACTATTATGCATGCATGCATTCCTAAGGAAAGCTAACTGCTTGATTGATTTTCTTAATTATAGAATGTTTTTCCCTATATATGAGTGTATTCCACTCATTCATTGTATCATATTGATCATGATCTATGTATCAATCATCAGCTCATTGGAGTAGTGTGAATATATTTTCTCATTTTTCCATATTGAATCTCTCTTCCTTTCTTGATAAGATTTGTTTGTACTTGCTTTAGCTAGATCTCCTGTGCAGGTTTCCATGAAACACTAACATGGTATCAAAGCTATGCTGCTTGGAGCAAGCCAGACAAGCCAAAGAATAAGGAAAATCGGGGTTTCAGTGAGCTAAATTTGTGGTCGTAACTTTTAGCAATTATTCCTCCCAAAATATTACGTTTTAGAGGAAACGGTCTACAATCAAAGTAAATCGGCCCATTTTGGAAGTGGGTTTTCAACCACTTGGCGATATTCTTCACCATTTTCTCAGAAAGTAAGCCGCAAGATAGCCTCCTGAAACTGATAAGAATCTGTGGTCGTACCTTTCTACATTCATTGTTCCCAAAATATTACGTTTTGGAGGAAATGGCCCATGTGGAAAGTAAATCGGCCCATTTTGGAAGTGATTTTTCAAGTGTTTGGCGAGATTCCTCACCGTTTGCTCAGAAAGTAAGTCGCAAGGTCATCTCTTGAAACTAATACGAATTTTCACTTAAACTGCCATTTCTGTCATGATTTCTTAATTTTTCACTTGTAGATTGAGAGTAAATTTTTAGGGGTTCTTAGAAACATTGGGAGAGATGGATATGACAACTATTATATAGTCAAACTTGGTGGTAATCCTCACACCATACAATTATTTTGATTGGAATCCCAAGGCGACATTCCAACTCAAAAAAAATGAATATATAATTTGACAATGGCGACATAAACAAAACCTACATCAATGATTGAGAAGATGAGATGGGTGAACCATAAGAATAAGGCCACTGGACTACTTCTTGAGTTAATCTCCACTTATTTGTGGTTTCATGTTGCTGCATGCAAGACTCCAAACGAGATCTGGACCACCTTGGAAGGACTCTTTGGAAAGCAGGATGAGATGCGAGGTCATATGCTTGAGGTAGAGTTGAATACCTTAGACCCTAAAAGTTTTGATAATATACAAGATTTTTTTACTAAATTTAAATCTTTGCTATTGAGCTTGGGTGAATGTGGTATTGATAAGTCTACACAAGAGAAACAACTTATTCTAACAATCTTGGTCAAGCTAGGACCATAATACACTGTATATGTCTCCAATTTCCATTATGGCAGATGTCTTTTTGGAACAAATTGGAAAATGCCTACGTTGGCTCAATTCATTGAGTCTCTTACATAAGAGCAGACAAAACTCATACAAATGGGCCTCATGAAAGATCCCAAAGCACGTGCACTCACCATGCATGATGGAAAAGGGTCATCCAAATAGAACAGGAAGGAAGGATATTCCAAACCCTTTAATGATTCTTCAGGTTCAAAAGACTCTTCAGATTCAAAGAAGGGAAAGCAGTGCACTTACTGCAATAAACCGAATCATGAAGAATCCACATGCATGAAGAAACAAATCGATCTTATGGCACAGGCACTTCAACAGAACAACCTTGGAAACTTCATTCCAGAGGGAGTCAAGAAGCGGAAGGAAGAAGTTCATGCTCCTAAGAAAGGTAATCATGATGCTCTGGTTGCAATTAATTCCTCATCTGATTAATGGATTATAGATTTTGGTGCATCCCATCATATGGCAGCGAAAGAGGAAGTTTTCTCTTCTTAGAGTCCATGCTCAAGACCCCCTGTTCTCATGGGGGATGACACTCCAGTAGCAGTAGCAGGAGAAGGGAGAGTGGACCTCCATAATGGGAGTTTTGAGAATGTTCTACATATTCCAAAGCTTTCTATGAATCTTCTCTCAAATTATCAAATCACTCAGAAAGGTAAAAAAGTTGAATTTGCATTAGATTCAGTTTCAGTAATTGACATGCATGCAATTTCATCATTGCAATTAGTGAGGTGGATCACAAGTCAAGGTTGTATAAATTCACTAAGTTTTCTGACGATGACTCCTCTATTCTACTTACACATAAGGAGAGTACTTTGCATGCACCTCCAGTGCAACATGCATATACTCTTGTTCTTCCATCAGTTTCAGACATCAAAGATGATTCCATACACTCAAATTATGTACATGGAAATAAGCAGGTAGTACAACCAGATAAGAAGCCAACGTCGAAGCTTCAGCAGATGCCCAAGAAGGAAGAGACTACACTTCAGGTAGCAGGAAACCTTATAGGGAATCCATTGGATTCAAGGATGACTCAATCTCAGCATGAGGAGCCTTCTCATGTACTTTCAACTTCAGAACCTACAGTGCCCATGCATTTCTATATGGTACAATCTACTGATCCATAGAATTGTTAGAATATAATGGATGTGCTCATTTTACCATTGACAATATCTCTATTTTCACCCAACCATAGGCCGAAGCCACCCTCTGAGCACCTTAACCTTGATAGAGAATCAATCCAGAAGTAAACCCTAGGCTAGATAGACAAACAAAGGGTAGCGCACTTTTCCCCAAGGATAGTACACCAACAAGAGCTGATCAGATAGTCCAAACCCTAGCCAAGAGATATTCCAAGCCAAAACGTAACTACTAGCTGCATCAACTGCACCGACATCTCTCCTCCAAACCTGCACACAAAACTGGGAACTGCAGTGCATACAAGTGTTGCTCTGCAATTCTGAGACTACCTGCTAGAATGAAGACTGACCTCCTGTATTTATAGTAATTATGGCTAACTGCCTAGGCCGACTTCTCATTCTAGGTATCTATCTATTCATTATATTATTATTTCTTCTGGCCAACTTCTTCTTATTGAGGCTAATAACCTAATATAAATTATCTTCTTGAGCCAACAAGTCTTCTAGGGTTATTAGCCAACTCATTAGGGTTTATTCTTGCTTCTCGAAGTATTCTATTCTCGTCAGGTTTACACATGGAGGTAAATACCTCCCACAACTACCATAATATCAACACTCCCTCCTAGCTAGGGAGGTATTATAGGTAATGGTCTTGAGCACAAAACATACCATTCACCTGGTAGCATCAACATAGTCGTCTAGACTATCTCATGACTAGATCATGAACATCATCATCACCATCGGTGTCATCATTTGCATCATCTCTCAAAACCATACTCCATCTGAGTAATCAGATATGATGTTGGATAAGTCACTCACACCACAGAGTGATACAAGAGCCATTATTCTAATCTGGACATATGTCCTAGAAGAGTAGATGTTCTGAACCATTTTCCGTCTGGGAAATATTTGTCCTTTAATCATTCATCTCACTGATAATTATTTACCAAATTGCTGATAGTCTTCAAGGTAATCGGAACAAAATAGAACACAACTTTGTCTATCCATAGTAGTACATAACTACAATCCAGTGGTACACTACCACACCAAGCAACAAACAAGTACTTGATCAGTAACGTATAGTCACGAATAGTGGAACACATCCACCATAGTAGTATACATCTATTGTCATATAGTCTTCATAATAATCATCTGATATCAACCTGCACAGAAACAATGTTATGATATAAACTGAATCATCTGGGCCAATCTTTCACTCACATCTGTGAGATCTGAAAGAATATATTCCCTCATAGTAGAACATCAACGAAGGGCTATCTACCTTATTCTTCTGAAACAAGGAAGAATGATTGTTCTAATTTCTGAGCCTGGACCATTCCTCACCCTGGGCCATTCTTCCGACACTAAACAAAGTGTAACCTGGAGAGAATGAATCTTCCCTAAGGAATGCCTATCCCTGATTGTTGAGCCTGGACCATTCCCCACCCTGGGCCATTCCTCCGGCACTAAACAAAGTGCAACCTGGAGAGAATAAATGCACCCTAAAGAATGATTGTCCGGACCATTTCCTCTATTAACCACAAGAGGAAACGACTGTCCTGTACCAACCTCCAAAACGAACCATTCCTCATGTCAACCACAATGAGAAATCCCTGTCCGGTGAGGCAGGCCAGTCTTCTTGAGTAACCCTCAAGAAGAGAGACTTCCCTAGACCATTTCCCATGTTAACCACAATGGGAAGTCATTGTCTATGGTACATCAACAATCTGGACCATTTTCTGAACTGGAAAATGTCTATCCGTCAGAAATCTCAATCCACTTTCCGAACTGGAAAGAAACTGCTCATCCTGGACCATTTTTCGAACTGAAAAATGACTGTCCATCAATCAATAATACATCAGTGCTCCCTCCCAATCTGGGATTCATCTCTTCATTTTTCAATAAGGAAATCGTCTCCATGAGCTCCAGCTTGAGTATGCAAACTCTTTCATCTTGGACAGAAGCTTTACCAAAATGTATGCTTATCTGCTCATCTATGGAGATATGTATTGGAGAACCACTTTCTCCTTTCTGGATTTCATGCTTGATTTCAAATGTACTTCGGTCTAGAACACTGGTTTTCTCTGAAGGCTTCATGTAGCTCTGATCAATAAGGTATATCATTGTTTGGAAAACTGGAACATATCCATGTGGCACTTCTTTTGTCATCATGAGATCTGATCTTCTGAGTAATCATCTTGATACCATATCTTTGTTATAGAAAATATTCACCACGCTTCTGCTATGCACTGGAGGTTCTCCATCAAGTTCTCTTCTTCCATCTGCATACAAGGGTCTCTTTTTGGTATGCCTCAAAATCTTGAAGTCACTCTTCATACGCTCTTTGTTCAATTTGATCTGGAGAACAGTCTTTACATTCATCTGATGTAGAACTCCAACCCATGGATATTGCGGATGATATAATGACTCATGTAGAGGTATATCTGGTTTACTGGAACAAGTAATCATCATAGTCTTCTTCGTCCATCTGGGATAACCCTTAGTTTTGGATCTTGCAATGCTTGCATGTATACATTGTTCTTCATCACAACTTTCAGTTCTTCTGCTTTATTGCTTTTAGTGGTTATTCTGGCTTCTCTTCCTTTCTTGGAATCTTCATGTTCTTCCTGATGTTTTTCTTTAGTTCTTGGGTCCATGGAGTTTCTTATATATACCATGCCCTAAACATTCCATTTCTTTCTTTCATCATAGGATCACAGATTTGGATGGACAACCAAGGATACTTTTAAGGCTTCTCTTCTTCTAGGGTTGAACTGAACACGTACTACTTTTCATGTTTGCTACCATGGATATATGCTTCATTGTCTTCAATGGATCATAGGAATAGCTCCCTCCTAATCCTTGCTTCATGTATGAATGCATGCTCTTCATTTAGGTGATATATAATTGGCTCCCTCCATCTAGGAGAGTCCATGCTTCCATCTGCATCCTTATTCCCTTCTGCAAAGTGTTAGAAGTCTTTCTCCAATTTCTTTCTGTCTTTGCTTCTTCTAAGTCTCTTCATGATTGATTCTGATTTCGGCTTATCTTGTAATATCTTCCACATGATTTGTTTGATGTATTTCATCCGTTCATGTGTTTTATCTGACTTGTATAATGATATCAATCCTTATCTTGTTGTTCTTCCATAGGTATAGTTCTTCTTGGAACACATTATCTTCTAAGAGATATATATACAATATATGTGTAGAGACTATGCAAACACGATATGTACAAGAATTAATAATAGTATTGTTACCTTCAGAAGAAGAAGTCTCTTTCATCCTACTTAGTCTTCTTTGTAGGTTCCTTTTCTTCAGCAACTGATGCTTCGTGTGTCCCCTTCCTTTTCTTTAGCTCGAGACAATGATTCTTGTAGTGACCATACTTTCGACAGTTGAAGCATTGTATTTCTCAAATGTCTTTCTCTTGATTTGGCTTCCTCCTTGAGCCAAACTTCCTTTTGTTCCTGAAATTCTTGAATCTTGTTGTGAAGGCTTGATCATCGTACTTCTTTTGGGGTTTCTCTTTTGCACTAATCCTAGATTCTTCTTGAGCACAACTAGTCTAAAGTTCTTCAAATGTAGGATACTCCTTCCTTGTGTTCATGCTTGCGGAAAATGCATCCCACGTCTTGGGAAGACCATTGAGCACTATGTTTACCAATTCCTTCTCTGAGATGATCTCTTCAATATCTTGTAGTTGATCTCTTAACTGAGAGATTCTCACAAAATATGATGTTATGTTGTCCTCATCATTCATCTTCATGTCACGAAGCTCATTCTTCAGACTCGTAACTTGTCCAATGTTTCTGACCAAGAAGAGATTTGTTAGGGCATCGTACATCTTCTTCGATGAGTCAAGATGGTAGGTGTAGGGTATCAAGTGGTCTTTTTTAGATTCCACTATGATACTCATAGCATTGATGTCACCGTCTTTGAACTTCTCCGTAACTGCAACGTTATGTGGTTCCTTCTCTTTTCCTTCTTCAAACATTGGTTCCACGATCTTTCCTTTCATGATATTCAACACTTTATTCTTGGAAAGGATGAGGTCGATCCTTGTCTTCCACACTCTGAAGTTAGAAGCTCCATCTAACTTGTTCTCTGACTTCATAGAGTAAGTCATGGTTTCTTTGACTTGGTTAACCCTAGATTTGACCAGAAACTCAAACTTCACGTCTTGGCTTGCTGAGAGTACCAGGAGATGCACTAGGCTAGGGCGCATTGATATATCCAGAGATTAGGTCAATCCCTTCACTTAAGGTGCCTCAACGAGAGGATTAGGTTTTTTGCAACTACACCTGCTAGTAACCCTAGCGACAGTGCTATGGTGACTGCTCCTGCTAGAAACCTTAGCGACATTTCTTCAACAAGCTTAATATGCTTATGACTATGTTTCCTTCCAGCGGTTAGACTGAATGAAGGAGGTGTGGGCCCATAACCTGTTAGAATATAATGGATGTGCTCGTTTTACCATTGACAATATCTCTATTATCACCCAACCATAGGCCAAAGCCACCCTTCGAGCACCTTAACCTTGACAGAGAATCACTCTAGAAGCAAACCCTAGGCTAGATAGCCAAACAAAGGGTAGCGCACCTTTCCCCAAGGATAACACACCAACAAGAGCTGATCAGATAGTCCAAACCCTAGCCAAGAGATATTCCAAGCCAAAATGTAACTGCTAGCTGCAATAGCTGTACCGACATCTCTCCTCCAAACCTCCGCACAAAACTGGGCACTGCAGTGTGCACAAGTGTTGCTCTGCAATTCTGAGACTGCCTACCAGAATGAAGACTAGCCTCCTGTATTTATAGTAATTTTGGCTAACTGCCTGGGATGAATTCTCATTCTGGGTATCTGTCTGTTCAATATATTATTATTTCTTCTGGCTGACTTCTTCTCTTGGAGGCTAATAACCTAATATAAATTATCTTCTTGAGCCGACAAGTCTTCTAGGTTTATTAGCCAACTCATTAGGGTTTCTTCTTTCTTCCCAGATTATTCTATTCTCGTCATGTTTACACGTGGAGGTAAATACCTCCCGCAACTACCATAATATCAACAAGAACTACAATAGGGTTGTGGAAAATCCATTATGGAAAGAAACCATGCAGAAGGAGTATGACTCACTCCTACAGAACCAGACTTGGAATCTGGTTCCACTTCCACCAGAAAGGAATACTTTCAGGTGCAGAAAGGTCCATAGGATCAAGATGTACAAGGCCCGACAGATTGCCAAAGGACTTCATCAGATCCATAAATATTTATACATCTTCACAAAGACTTTCAATGAGCTGAAGATTCAGACTTTGTGGGATCGTCTTGCAGTGAAGAACACAGTTGCCTAACAGCTACCATTTTCTTCTTTTGATACATTATCTTTTGAGGGGGGTATTTTTTACCATGTGGTTTTCCCTCTTTCCTTGTTTTTATTCAGTGTTCATTAGTTGCGTTGTACATGAGTACCTAAAATGGCCTAGTAGTCGGGACTCATTTTTTACTCCATAGTGATGTTCATGGGGGGTGTTGGAGAAAATTTCTATTTTTGACACACTAGTTATGTGGGAGTTAACTGACTAGTTCTATTTTAGACTTTCTATTTTTACCATCACTATTATGCATGCATGCATTCCCAAGGAAAGATAACTGCTTGATTGATTTTCTTAATTATATAATGTTTTGCCCTATATATGAGTGTATTCCACTCATTCATTGTATCATATTGATCATGATCTATGTATCAATCATCAACTCATTGGAGTAGTGTGAATATATTTTCTCATTCTACCATATTGAATTTCTCTTCCTTTCTTGATAAGCTTTGTTTGTACTTGCTTTAGCTAGATCTCTTGTGCAGGTTTCCATGAAACACTGACAATGCCTTCTAAAAGAAACATTTGCAAATAGAGCCTCCCAATAAAATACCATATTTTCATAGGATCTATAAATGTTTTCCACAAAGAACACTTCCACTGGCTTGAAGGATGTAAGCTCTGCTCCAATTCTTGAATCGATAAAAATGGAGCTAGTTAGACTCATAGTGTGCTTTCTCCACCCCGTGATCAATTCCTCGGACCTATCTATAGATTTAATTGAGAGGAAATCCCAATCCTTCATGCAATTTGATATTTCCCTTGAAATCTTAACCCCATCCTCCATTGTCTCTTGTAACAAAATTACATCAAGATTGCAACTCAACAAGCCTTCAGAGGGTAGATTTATTTGACTGGATGCCTAACCCTTACACATCGAAAGACATGATGATCATGGTAAACCCTTCATCAGGGCATGGCCTCTAAGAGGCCCCAAATGAGTTTTCTTTTTTCCTTGATGGATTTCCTTCTTAACCTTTCTCATAAGTAAAGAAACATGGGATTTTTGACCCCTCCTCTCATTATCTTTCCCCTTTGTATCAACCAGACTGAGCTTCCCCCTCATTCCTAGACTCTACTCTTCCCATCCCTAGTTTTCTAGGTCTCAAAGTATATCCTAATACTTCAGGAATGTTGAGCATTTCTTGTGAATTCAAGGGCCTATGATCTTTATAGTCTCCTGACTTTTCCTAGGTAATATTCTTACTAAGATCAAGATTCTCATCTTCCTTAACCCCTACATCACCCAAAATAGATTTGGGAAGAAAACCCTTCACATTAACTATATTCCCAAATTTCAGAGGGAAAGGGGATTGAAATACCAAACTATTTATTTTTGGGCTCAATTCACCTCCCAAATCCTTTATGGATTCTACAAAAATAAAGGAGTAGGAGTAGTTGAAATAGACTTGCTTGAATGAATCATTTCCATGATTTTAGAGGATGCAACCATTCCCTCTACCATTCCTTCATAGCCTAAAACCCTCTTCTTGACATCCTTACGCACATCCATGACATAAGCTTTCTCCCTAATGACTTTCACTTCCTATTTTTTATCAAGAAACCTTTCCTCTACTTGCATAGGACATATTTTTCTGAGTTGACTTCAACCACTTTTTCAATCTCCGAAATATTTATTATTATGTCGAGGACCCCATTGCCTCGACCTAATGGTTTTTCTAAATCCTCCCCCCTCCATATTTTCCTAGTCAATTGCAGTGCACATTTTGAAACCACGTGGCCATATGCAAGGCACCTCACACACCATAAGGGAACCCCTATGTAGTTCAAGATCCGACAATGTTGTCTTCCCTTAAGCTCAATCACCATGTATGATGTCAAACTTTCTCTAAGATTCACTTCGATAAGAATCTATGTGATGGAACATACATGAGAGTTATGGAAGCTATAATCTACCTCCACAAAGGAACTAATGGAGTTCCCAATAGCCATAAATATATTTAGATCAAAATTCCAATGGTAGACATGGAAGTTAAACTTAGATTGCTTGAATTGGAAAATTTTCAAGCTTAGGGTCAAAGAAAGGGCTCCACTTTTTTAGCAGGAGTGTTGAATGCTCACATCTCCATCTAGCATTCAATATTTTTTGAGCTTCCCTTTCCTTGAAGTTAAAAACCAATCGGTTTTGGGACAATATATGGAAATTGGAATATTCCCTAATAACCACACCCAAATCGATGACATCCACCCCTTTACAGAAACCTTCGACACCTTGTGTTGAAATAATCTCCTAGTTACAACTTGTTGAGCTAGATTAACCACTTGATGGATCTTCACATATTCCATTACGACCACTTTTACCCTATGGTTCCTTTGTTCCACACACTTCTAGCCTCGACTTCATTTCCTACACTCCGCCTCACCCTTTTCCTTCCCAAAACAATCAATTTTAGATGCAATACACTACACCTTTTTATCCTCACCTTTGACTTCTTCACCTTGTAGCATAGGGTCATGCCTTGGGCACACTTCTAAAGGTTTTACAAAACTACAAAATGAATTTAGGAATGCCTGATTCTCCTTCACCCTTGTACCATATTAAGCTCTTGAAATAACTCTGCTAAAGGAGGAAGACAATGGATGATTTTCCAAATCCCTAAAAACGTTGATGTTTGGACCGTCACTAGTCCCATCACCATGCAAAGGTACGGTGAAAATAATGATTCTATAAGGCGACTAATGTTCCCATCAAAACTTCCTTTGATAGGGGACTTCAGCCTCAATCCACTCCTATGGATTTTTAAGTAATTTTGAAATGATGGGAACCCTAACTCTCTATATTATTAAATTTTGAAAATGAAAAAAAGACTTTTTAACTTCATATATTACTAAATTTTGAAAATGAAAAAAGACTTTCTTAATAGAGGAATCTATTTCCATGAGGAAGACCTTAACACTTTCCAAATTTTGAAAATGAAAAAAAAACTTTTTAACTTCCTATATTACTAAATTTTGAAAATGGGAAAAGACTTTCTTGATAGACGACTCCAATATTTCTAAAAACATTATGAATTTTAGATTGTGAAATATCATAATCTAAATAGGGTAAATTCTAGTTTCGATTTTTGAAAACTAAATAGGCTAAATGGGTATATTACTAAATTTTGAAAATGAAAGAATATTTTCTAACTTCTTATATTACTAAATTTTGAAAATGAAAAAATACTTTCTTATAAGATTAAAGGACTTCATTTCCATAAATAAGACCTTAATACTTTCCAATATTTCTAAAAACACTATGAATTTTAGATTGTCAAATATCATAATCTAAATACAGTGAATTTTAATTTCCAATTTCAACCAAACCTCTAATTATCCTACCTAAATATTTCTAAAAAAACATTATGAATTTTAGGTTGTGAAATAACATAATCTAAATTGGGTAAATGTTAGTGGGCAATTTCAACCAAACCTGTAATTATCCTGCCTAAATGATTTGATTGTGCTTAACCTTCACGAGCTACTCCTAAATTACATCCCAACTAACCAGTTGGTAATTTGCAAGAAGGTCAAAGGATTTTAGGTTTGCTGTGAACGTCTTAGACTTTGTAGCTGTTTGATCCGTTCAGCATTTAAAACAATTATTATTTTTTGGTATTTATGTACAGAAAATAATACAAAAGCGTGGGAGAGGATTGCCAGAGAAGCAAAAGAGATAAAGACAGGAATTAATTATTTGTCGAGATAAGACCAGAGTTTTGAGTGTATCTTTTCAGGCCGCGTCTCCGTCAAGTAACGTCATAGATGACTTGTAAGCCTGTCTGTTGCTCTGTGTTGAAGGAAGAAAGGGGATTGGGAAGGGACGTTATTATAGTTTGGAATGGCAGCGGGGATGTATAATACAGAGGAGGTATGTATTCATGTGTAAATCCTTTTACAATTTAGCCTCTCCCTCTTTTGATCTCTGAAGTTTTAGTTCGAATTTTCAATTCAGCTTCTCCCTCTTTTGATCTCTGAAGTTTTAGTTCGAATTTTGGGGGGTCATAGCTGTCTGTGTTTTTCCCTGTCTTGGTTTATTGTTTTCTGAGAAGTCTCTTGATTTTGGGCTCATTCGAACAGTTTTGATATTCTGGGTGGCGGATTGGTTCCTCTTTTGAAGACAACTGCCGGTTTATTTTTATTTTTGGCTCCTCTCTTTGATTAAAATTGGATACACATTGAATTTCGTTTGTTAGGGTTCCGAATGCTGGAACAGTTTTGAGTGATTTGATCCTTGGTAGGGGTTCGGTGTAATTCTGTAACTAGTAGATTGATTGTGCAGTCGAGTGGGGGGATTGGCTGTAAAGGGTTTCAATTATTTGGGTACCAGAGCCTGCATATTGGGTTGGCTTCTTTCTTGATTTCTTTCATACCAAATGGTTAGTTTGAGAATTTTGCAAATAATGGGGGCATAGTTTGTTCATATGGTATAGGTCCCGGGTACGAGTTCAACAGTGCGGGGAATCAGGTGAATCGAAAACCCTCAATGATCTAGGGACCACTGGAAAGTCCGCTTACCACGGTGGGTGCCCGATTTTGCAGTATAATTGCAGAATTGTTTTTGTTTTTCGGTTCTTTTCAACCAGACTGTGATCATGCTTTGGATCTGAGAGTGGAAAATTACTCTGAGCTGTTTCTTTTTTGATTTACGGTCTTTTGTGGATACCCTGCATCGCCTGCGTCATTCCATAACAAGGTTTTCACCGTCTGCAACCATGTTTCACAATGACCCATCTCCGCTTTCAGTGAGAGGGTCGTCACAGGCAGATCAGATCTTTCGTCAATTGTCCGCGTTGTTGTTCCATATTTTAGAATGCCCGCCTTTAGAATCCCTGTCTGGGTCTTTTGGCCGCGGTCGCGTTAGGAAGAGCCATATGACTCCTGTGGGCTTTGCTTCTCTTCTATTTGGGATAGCCTCGACTCTTATGTTCATCGGATCGACTGCATTTATGATTGGTGTTATGATGATGCCTCTTGTGGCTATGGTGGCCATGGTTTTCTCTGTCATCGCCATTGTTGGAAATCTAGCTGTCCCCGGAATGTGGCCATGGTGTCAAAGTGAAAGAGTCAATAAGGAAGGCCGACAGGAGGATTGCATCAATGACAGTTTGTCGTAGAAATCTCCAGGCCTTCCGTGTGGCCTGTTCCAGAAATTGAATATAAGCAAATATCAGAAGACAAGCTGAATAGAGGTCAGAAATGGTTCAGCAGAAGCTGAAACCCGTATAGAGTTTTATCTTATTATGGCAATCAGTGGAGTACACAATAAAGCTATACTTTCGTGATTTTTGTTCTTGAATCCAATAGTATTTGGTGGATTGGAAATATAAGCTTTCCTATAATATTTTTTATCCCTGCAAGTGGGGTAGTGTAATATAATGGAAGTTTTCAAAGACACTATTTCCATCAAATTATTATTTGTTGTTGAAGATGCAGAGTTGGATTTTTATAAGTTGCATCTATCATCAGAAGACTTTCTGGTGAAGTTGGCTTCAAAGTCCATATTTTTAAAGACTTTGTTCTACTATAACTTTTCTCGGGTTTATGTGGCTTAGTTAATTGTTGTAACTTGTAATCATGTTCTCTTAAAACTGGGAACTGCTTTGTATAAAGATTTACGTTCAGATATATTTTCAGAGTATTGGGAGTAAGTGGATGTTACTCCATAGAACTAGAGAAAGAGTTCTTTCATATCATTTTCTTCTAATCACATTTCACCTTTGAAGGGAAAGAAATCACCACAATTTCCAGGCTTGCCTCAGAAACAAAAATGAGGCCTCGGCTTCTCTAGCGAGTGTCTGTAATTTGCATTATTATCAGTTGTCTCTCTAATGCATTAAGAGAAATATACCCTTCTCGAGAGAGTACTATATTTTTCAGGGGTATTTATTTTCTTATTAGACTACAGTATTTAAGTTCATTCTTGAAAAAGTAACATGC
>ML781081.1:29501-46026 GCA_009831015.1 Picea engelmannii
ACAATTGGTGCTGAGCCCTGAATCTACCAGAGATGGCACATGTGCTGGTATTGTTCGAGTTTGCCTTCTCCTTCCTCCTTCCCCTCTTGTAATTATTTCCATTTTCGATGAAGATATTTTAGAGTTTTAGCATCTATACCAGAGTACTCGGAAGTTCCTTTATTACTTTTTCTGTCAGTATTAGTAATAGTTGGCATCGTCGATGGTTTTTGTTGCCTTCCTCTGTTCTAAGTGTTAAACATCCAAGGAATATAAAGCAAGATTAAAATAATATTTTTGTGCAAGTCAAACTTTATAAAGGACTTTATTGGGCTGCAAGGTTCACCTTGCTTGAGGCTCGTAAAATGCCTACTTGTCATTTCTGTTCAGGAGATCATGCAATTTTTGTGAGATACTGGCATAATCTGGACCTTGTTACATTCCTTAGGTTCTGTTTCACTAAATTCTATTATCGATTATGTAATCTGTTGTCTCTGCAATCCGTGCCTTTGAAACATGCCCACACACCTAAACACCCAAGCGCTGGCGATGTAGCAAACCTTGCCGGCTCTATCAGGTCTGGTTCTTCAGTGGCTAACTCTAGGCCAGCCAAATCCGAACTAGCCGAGACTTATAGGCCAGCCAAATCCGAACTAGCCGACGTTTGAGCTGATACGACTTTCAATGTTTTGTCATTGAGCTTATCCACTTTTGTGCAGTTTGTTAACACACCAACCAATGCAGACTGCCCCTATCTCCCGGCATTGAACCTGCTGAACCGTAATTATAGACGTGATATGGGATGCGAACGAGAACAACACGGCGGCCTTTCTGCACTCAACAGTTGGTTGAGAATCGAGTGCAGGCCCAATCGGCATTCGTGCACTGGACCTTTTTTCGATTGAGGGTGTCGAGCGCATAAATGCTATCTCCCTCGACCTCTTCGACCGGTCGAACGCATGACCAAGATTTGAAACAAATAGCTGTACACTTTTATATGGAGTTGTTTATTTTTTTTGGGGTTAGAATTGAATTTTTTTTTGTAATTCAAGGTAAATTTGGACGAAATCACAATTTTGAAATTTTCTGTTGTTTAAATTGTATTTCTGAATGTATAAATGGATTCAGTATGTTGAAAAACCTTTGGAGCACTTGGATTATATAGTCTTAATCATTCAAATCTGCGGATCCAACTACCAACTATCTCCGCTGCTGGATTTCGAACAAAATTAAACAGAATATACCCAATAAAAAAAGCCAAAACATATAATGTTTAGACCAGCCTTTTATATAATAGTAGGGTAATGGATCTGTGATTGAAGTGAAAGTTATAAATATAACCGAGATCAAGATGACTAAGGACAACTTGTAATTATAATTGTATGCAAAATATCACTTTACCTTGAAACTTTCTTGAATCTTCCAATTTCCTTGGTTCGTTGTCAACTGAGGCTCCTAATTTATACTTGAAATCAATGCAATAACATCTTCTGTGGCATTTAAATGTACTCTGACCTTGGAACAGCTTCTGTAAATCTGGGAAAAGAATCTGCTTGCGATTTACTGGCTCCTCTCGTGTGACAATCCAATGTTTAATGCTCTGATGGACATTTTCCCATTAAGTTGCCTTTAAAAGCTTCATTACATTTCATGCAATAACATCATTTGCATTTTTAACCTAAAAGCTTAATTGCATTTTGTTGCCTGTTTTAGTGCAATTCCAAGTCCTTTTAGTTCAGCCCTACCATTGGCAAGCCTGTCAAAGGAATTGTAGTAAATCAGTTCATAAATTTTGTGCAATTTGTTATCTGCATAGTTAAACATCTCATGGCCATTACAAACAAACCAAAGTTAATGCTGTGTGATAAAAAATATGGGAAATCCCAGCTTGATCATTTGAAAACCCAGAAAACCCAGAAATAACCTTTTATGAAATCTGGATGCAATCTTTTCTGGTATTTAGTAGAAATGTTTCCGATCTCTGGCAAGAGCCTTCTTGGAAATCTACACCGAGTTCTCTCTTCAATACTCCAGAAATGATGAAAATTTTAGGGCAGGGTCTTCCTCTAGTGTGGAGGATTCTCTGGAATGTAGTGTGTAATTTCTGGGAATAATATTGATTCCTCCATTTAAAATAGCAACATTTTACAAGATTATAATTTCCTTTGCAACAACATCCAACAATAAAATTTTAAGAAAGTTAAACAATTATCTCGAGTGTACAACCAAATCGGTGGAGAAAACCAGTGCACAGTTCTTAACAAATGACATTCATAGACAGCAGCTGTATAATATAAATACAAAGACAGATCATACACTATGCAATAACGTTGCTAAGCATTCGCTGTTATAAGCTTATGTCCAAGGGTTGAATAGCAGAGTAAGAATTTAAGCATATTGTAACGGTCACAACTGTAAAAATTGAACAGGACTCCATTTTTAATATTGTTAAAACCCAAAGATATTGAACATGAATTTGAAAGTCTCATTTATTGAAATGATGACTTATATATATCTGATGGAGTTTACTGGAAATGACCTATATATATATATATATATATTATCTGATAGAGTTCACTGGAAATGACCGGATGCCTAACCGCTTCTTTAGATGAGGGAGTTTGTTATCTCCAAAAAGAGTTTCTTTAGTATTTGATTCCAAAATAGATGACAGTGAAACTAAGGACTTTGCGAGAAAATCAATGACTCTACTTGAAAGTACTCGCTGAACATTGTTTAGGACAGTAAGTGCCAACAAAATTTTTAATTGAGAAACTGTGTATATGATGATGAACTACTTGTAAAAGCCAATGCAAATTCCTGGCGAAACACAAGAATGAGAACCCCAAAAACAACACCTATGGCACTTGAAGTACTAGGGAAAACAATTAATTGAAATTAAGCTCATCTTCCTTTTCCAATGCCTCATTTTTTCAAGAATGAGAACCCAAAAAAACGACACCTATGGCATTTGAAGTACTAGCGAAAACAATTAACAGAAATTGAACTCATTTTTCTTTTCCAATGCCTCATTTTTTCACAACCTTCATGCCGCATTATCAAACTCAAAATTACAACAATTCTATTTAAAAGAAATTCTATCTTAACAAATATTAATAATAATTAGTATTTTTCTCATATTTTATTAACTTTATGATCTAACAAACTGATTCATAAATGAGGGATTTATAGCACACTCGTTTTACCAAAACGTATCCTATGTGGAGGTATGTTTCTGATGTCTCTTTCAGACTTGCACATAGAGCTCTATCTATAGAAAAGCCACTAGGCCTATGTTCCTTTGCCCTGTACAAGGATCTCGTTCTTTTGATTCTGTAAGGCCTGTTCTCTGTGCAAACTCTGCTCTGAATGATTGGCTGTCTCCTTCTTTGTGTAACCTGTACACATGAATCCAGGGTACAATGCAATCGAAATCTTTCATTCCCCGAGTAATTTCTATCTTCAGATCTAGTTTACTGCTTGGTTACTTAGTTTGTTTACTTATGATGCTGAGGCCATTCCAACCAAGTTCCAACCCCATGTATGGGCTGAATTGATATGCTACTCTCCCCTTTTAATCTGCAAAACAGAAAATTCAAACAACCAATCTATTCAACACACAGATATATGTTCAAATTCAAATTGCCAAGAGAAAGTAAATTTCTATTTCCAAGCTTGACTACTTGCAATGCCACTTAAATCGTAATTCAACTTAGCACCTCATATCCACTGGTTGATTATAAACTCTGTTATCGGAATGTGCTCTCATAACACTTGACACTTTGTGTGCACGTTACTCCTATGCATTGCATTTGAGCTTGAATTGGACTAAGAGCTAGCTGTAGCATACCTATACAATGCCTTGGGTGATGAGGCCAAAAACACTAACAAACCAAGCACCGAGACTATCGCTCAGTGTGGAAACCAAGGTGGCAATCAAAATGATTCAAGTGTCGTGGGCTCCATTTGAAGGCCATGCCCAATTGATTCATCTAGAGCCAAACAGATTTTGTGATCGCTGTGTTATAGCCTTAATCTCCACCCTATAGGTTAGAGAGGAAGCGATTAGTGGATAGAAGCCTTAATGCAACTTTTGTTTGAGGTTTGACCCTTTCCAGAGCATTTTTGGAGAGCCTCGCATGACACCTAGCATGCAACAAGCAAGGCTTCACTAAACAACAGTGGCTCAACAAGCGAGGCACTGTCAAAATTTTAGAAAATAGGAGTTACGAGGCGATGGGCGAGAGATGAGTTGGATATTAGTGGTAATAGCGTAGGAAATTACATCATTCGAGTTTCTAGTGGCCTCTAGAAGATCTAGAAGCTTCTCCTAAGCCTCCTCCAAGAGCTATATAACAAAGGCAAGCCTTGGACAAGGGAGAAATAATTCAATAGCAAAGTTATGCTGCCAAACTGTAGAGGTATTCAACCAGAAGTCATTGGAGCCTAGCATGACCAAGGTGTTGTAAGGAGAAACAAGGAGCAAGGAGATTGAAGGATCCTACATCAACACTTAAGGTATGCAATTGTGATGTAAGTTTCCATTTATAATTAATAAAAAAATTGGTTTTCCCCTACAATTGTTTGTAGTTGAATATCAAGTGTTTAGCTCTGATTCATACTGTTATAGATCTGATCGAAAACTAATTAGATCTAGGATTTTAATCCTAAATAGGAAAGTAGAGAAGTTTTTGTGTGTCTTTTGTATACAGGAAGCAGGGTGTCAAGCTTGGAGTTGGTCCCCTAGGACTGCAACAGCCAAAAGATACGAAGGACCACCTCTTGAAAGGTGTGCATATCTTCTCCTTTCTATAGGATTATAGTGAATTCATATCTTTGAATCTAGATCTAGCAAACCTTTTAGAAGTCTACCCCCTCTTGTCTAGGATATCTAGGCTTATCCTAGGGAGATTTTACTGATCTATTCAATGAGATCCATGTTAGCATTTTTCCCATAAGAGATTGGCAACTCCATTGGGGAGAATCAATTGTTTTTGAATCTCTTTGCCTTGCTTTGCCTATGTTTTTGTGGTTTGAGTCTTGTTGTCTTCCATTAAGGGTTTTAGGGCTCATGTCTAGTAGATCTGAGAGGTCTTGTTCAAATATGAAGATATGGAACATTCCCTTCCCTCTCAAAAATTCAAAATTTTGACAGTTCTCGCCTGTTGCACCACTTATGTCTTGCAAGGCCCCCTCGCATGTTGCCTTGTTTGTGTCCCACGAGGCCCTCCCAAATCTGCATTTTTGCAGTGCTTAGCCCAAGTCTGTATAGTTTGAGACCTCCTCTAAGCTTGCAGAGCTTTTCAATATCCTATCTGAGTGTCTTGGTACCCTTGCCACAAAAATTGGCGTGTCACATTGATCATTTTCAAGGTTGTTGAGTAGATTGGTGTGAAAGGTTTTGATTTGTTTGGTTAGTCTTTTTTTTTCGTTGTCTGAACTTTCCACTTTCAGATCTCAGATCTCAGAAGTTGAACTCAGAGTTCAACAGATCTGAAGAGATCTAGGACCTTATGCCATTGGTTGCATGTTTAATTTCATATGATCTTTGTGTATCACTAGATCTCCCCTCCTAGGCAAGTTTTTGAGTGTGATCATTGTAGTGACATTAGAGCACGCTGATCTAGCCTTCTCCCTGATATCCTACACGTTTTTTGCTTGTTGTTTTTGTTTTGTCCTTGTTTGTTTTAGTCTTTCTTCTTGAGGTCAAGATTGTTCTATATTGCAAATTGAAAAAAAACTAAAAAAAAAAAATCCCTTGCATGCTTAATTCGCTTTTGAAGCATTAGTGTTGTGAGTGTCATAGAAGAATTTGTTGCTCTTGGATCTTTTGTGTATGATTGGATGATTGGTTTGTTTGAGGATCTATTTTTGACATTGAAAAAGAAAAAGGAAACAACTCTATCCCACCCATAGCTACCTTTTCATCGAATTGAAAGATTTTTCACTTGCATGCTTGCATTGCTTGGTTGGGTTAAGAGTCCTCACATCATACAAAGTTTCATCCATTACCTTTGGACCTAAGCAACAACCTCTAAAAAGAAGCGCTTAAACTCAAATTAATTAGATGTTTTCCTTTGATAGCAAACCAACACTAGATAGGTTTAGGGCCTTGGATTAGGATTGGAGAGTAAAATCTCCAAGGCCACAAAACTCAACCTAGAAGTCATTAATGAGTGCTAAATCCATTTTTACAACTGGTGTGTCGGGAAGCTTCTCTAACACAGAAGTCAAGCACGAGGTTGCATCAGGGCAAGTAGGGATGTTGAAATTAGTGTCGCTGCAAGAGCCATTCTCCGAGAGGATGACATAATACCCTAGCTGAGATCTAGGGGCCCCATTGCACTCCTGGAGTTCTTGGTTTGGGACCAACCAGTTAGAGCCATGGCAAAAGACCCTAGTGAGGGCCCCCAGTGTATTTCTGGGGTTCTTGGTCAAGGACCAAGCAGTAAGTCCCTGGATGTGTTCTAGGGCCCCTGGATGTGTTCCAGGGAATCCTTTCTCGATGCTTGGATTGATCCTTGGTGGTTGATGATGTAAGTCCCTAGATGTGTTTTAGGGCCCCTGGATGTGATCCAGGGAATCCTTGCTTAAAAGCTTGGGTTGATCCTTGGTCTTGTACCTTGGTGGATAAAGACCCTAGATGTGTTATAGGGCCCCCAAATGTGTTCTGGGGTATCTTGATCTGGGACTAGATGGTTCTTGGTTGAGTACCAAGATGTGATGATGTGTGATGTTCTTCTTCTCTCCCAGGATGGTCCATGAGACCTAGGAGCAGCTAGAAGAAGGACATGGCCACATCATTGGTTTTTCCTCTTATGCAGGGATGATAAAAGCTTATAAGTTATCATGATACATATGTGGACAATTTGCCATTGAAGAAGACTCCTTTGACTTTGTCTTGTAGCCTCCCCTTGCTTGAATCTCGTTCCCCATCTTGCTTAATGCGGTGTTGGTATTTTATAAGTCACTTTGACTTATTTGACTTTCTTATTAATTATTTTATTTTTAAGGTTTTTAATTAAACCTAATCCTAACCCCTTCCTAAACTATAAAAAGAACCTACCCCTCACTCATTCTTACACTCACTCCTCATTATTTTCTCTTGCTCTTTTCTTGGTTTGATCTTGCTGTGACTACTTCAGCTTGATTCTTTTTGGGGTACGACCTCCTTGGTGGAATTTCTCTTCCTGTCTAAAGTGCACCCCCCTTGGGGTACTTGTTTTATGATGGTACAAGGGTACGACTGCCCTATGATTTGTCTCCTTCTGTTGTGTTGAATTGTGCGGCTCTCTCCTCTTGTTGCCAATGTGCCACAACCTCCTCCACTGCTCCTTCTAGGTTGCTGCTGGTCTCTTCTAGGCTTTCGCTAGCCTCTCCTAGGCTGCCTCTACCCCTTTTAGGCTACTGCTAGATTCTCCTTGGCTGTTGTTGGTGTATTTCCAATGTTGTTGCTGTCACTTATTGCTTACAAACTCTAGGGCTTGTTAAGACAACCCTAAGGCTGCTATTCTGAGCTGCCCATTTGTTGTAGTAGTTCCTTATAATTTGACAGTTTTTTTTGCTTAGGTTGTTTGGGTTTTGTCATTGGGGTTTATCATATCAGCCCTGTACTTGATGCTGATTGGTTTTCTACCCTAAATTCTTCTTGGCAAAACTGTTCACTTAGATCATGATGAGATCAAACCCTTGAGGGTTTGATCCATGACCATTATAACTTTTTTCTGAGCATACAGAAAAAGGACAACTACACATCAAGTACTTCTGTTATATTTTTTTGCTAAGATAATGTTCAGATTTTGTTTTTCTAATGTTTAAATCCGCATCTAGTTCGAGTTAATATTCAGAAATGTTTTCTTCTGTTCATGATCAATCCTAGTTAAAGATTGGTTCTCTTTAACATGTTCAGATTTATATTTTCCGTGTTTAATCTACTTCATAAATTTTCGTTTTGAGTGCTGATCTATATCTACTGCAGAGAATAAAGTTAAAAGATATTTCTATTTTAGTTTTCCCTTGAAATTCTAACATGGGATCAGAGCTTAGGGCATGAAAAGAGCTTAATTGTGGCAGACTTTTGAGCATGCGTAGATTCACATCAAGAGTTTGTTTCACAGATTAGCAGTGAGCTTGTTTTATAATAGATATTGTCTTCAATATGGCTTCATCTTCAGACAAAGAAGAAAATAGGCTTGAAGGGGCCTCAAACTTCAATGCTTGGAAAGCTAGGGTGTTTAATATCCTAGAAGAAGGTGAATTGGATGAGCTAGTTACCAGGGTGATAGAATAACCTACTTATTGAGGTCAAGATTGTTCTATATTGCAAATTGAAAAAAAACTAAAAAAAAAAATCCCTTGCATGCTTAATTCTCTTTTGAAGCATTAGTGTTGTGAGTGTCATAGAAGAATTTGTTGCTCTTGGATCTTTTGTGTATGATTGGATGATTGGTTTGTTTGAGGATCTATTTTTGACATTGAAAAAGAAAAAGGAAACAACTCTATCCCACCCATAGCTACCTTTCATCGAATTGAAAGATTTTTCACTTGCATGCTTGCATTGCTTGGTTGGGTCAAGAGTCCTCACATCATACAAAGTTTCATCCATTACCTTTGGACCTAAGCAACAACCTCTAAAAAGAAGCGCTTAAACTAAAATTAATTAGATGTTTTCCTTTGATAGCAAACCAACACTAGATAGGTTTAGGGCCTTGGATTAGGATTGGAGAGTAAAATCTCCAAGGCCACAAAACTCAACCTAGAAGTCATTAAAGAGTGCTAAATCTATTTTTACAACCGGTGTGTCGGGAAGCTTTTCTAACACAGGAGTCAAGCACGAGGTTGCATCAGGGCAAGTAGAGATGTTGAAATTAGTGTAGCTGCAAGAGCCATTCTCCGAGAGGATGACATAATACCCTAGCTGAGATCTAGGGGCCCCATTGCACTCCTAGAGTTCTTGGTTTGGGACCAACCAGTTAGAGCCATGGCAAAAGACCCTAGTGAGGGCCTCCAGTGTATTTCTGGGGTTCTTGGTCAAGGACCAAGCAGTAAGTCCCTAGATGTGTTCTAGGGCTCCTGGATGTGTTCCAGGGAATCCTTTCTCGATGCTTGGATTGATCCTTGGTGGTTGATGATGTAAGTCCCTAGATTTGTTTTAGGGCCTTTGGATGTGATCCAGGGAATCCTTGCTTAAAAGCTTGGGTTGATCCTTGGTCTTGTACCTTGGTGGATAAAGACCCTAGATGTGTTATAGGGCCCCCAAATGTGTTCTGGGGTATCCTGATCTGGGACTAGATGGTTCTTGGTTGAGTACCAAGATGTGATGATGTGTGAGGTTCTTATTTTCTCCCAGGATGGTCCATGAGACCTAGGAGCAGCTAGAAGAAGGACATGGCCACATCATTGGTTTTTCCTCTTATGCAGGGATGATAAAAGCTTATAAGTTATCATGATACATATGTGGACAATTTTCCATTGAAGAAGACTCCTTTGACTTTATCGTGTAGCCTCCCCTTGCTTGAATCCCGTTCCCCATCTTGCTTAATGTGGTGTTGGTCTTTTATAAGTCACTTTGACTTATTTGACTTTCTTATTAATTATTTTATTTTTAAGATTTTTAATTAAACCTAATCCTAACCCCTTCCTAAACTATAAAAAGAACCTACCCCTCACTCATTCTTACACTCACTCCTCATTATTTTCTCTTGCTCTTTTCTTGGTTTGATCTTGCTGTAACTACTTCAACTTGGTTCTTTTTGGGGTACGACCTCCTTGGTGGACTTTCTCTTCCTGTCTAAAGTGCGCCCCCCTTGGGGCACTTGTTTTATGATGGTACAAGGGTACGACTGCCCTATGATTTGTCTCCTCTTGTTGTGTTGAATTGTGCGGCTCTCTCCTCTTGATGCCAATGTGCCACAACCTCCTCCACTGCTACTTCTAGGTTGTTGCTGGTCTCTTCTAGGCTGTCGCTAGCCTCTCCTAGGCTGCCTCTACCCCTCCTAGGCTACCGCTAGATTCTCCTTGGCTGTTGTTGGTGTATTTCCAATGTTGTTGCTGTCACTTATTGCTTATAAACTCTAGGGCCTGTTAAGACAACCCTAAGGCTGCTATTTTGAGCTGCCCATTTGTTGTAGTAGTTCCTTATAATTTGACAGTTTTTTTTTCTTGGGTTGTTTGGGTTTTGTCATTGGGGTTTATCATATCAGCGCTGTACTTGATGCTGATTGATTTTCTACCCTAAATTCTTCTTGGCAAAACTGTCCACTTAGATCATGATGAGATCAAACCCTTGAGGTTTTTATCCATGACCATTATAACTTTTTTCTGAGCATACAGAAAGAGGACAATTACACATCAAGTACTTCTGTTATATTTTTTTGCTAAGATAATGTTCAGATTTTGCTTTTCTAATGTTTAAATCCGCATCTAGTTCGAGTTAATATTCAAAAATGTTTTCTTCTATTCATGATCAATCCTAGTTAAAGATTGGTTCTCTTTAACATGTTCAGATTTATATTTTCCGTGTTTAATCTACTTCATAAATTTTTGTTTTGAGTGCTAATCTATATCTACTGCAGTAAATAAAGTTAAAAGATATTTCTATTCTAGTTTTCCCTTGAAATTCTAACATGGGATCAGAGCTTAGGGCATGAAAAGAGCTTAATTGTGGCAGACTTTTGAGCATGCGTAGATTCACATCAAGAGTTTGTTTCGCAGATTAGCAGTAAGCTTGTTTTATAATAGATCTTGTCTTCAATATGGCTTCATCTTCAGACAAAGAAGAAAATAGGCTTGAAGGGGCCTCAAACTTCAATGCTTGGAAAGCAAGGGTGTTTAATATCCTAGAAGAAGGTGAATTGGATGAGCTGGTTACCAGGGTGATAGAATAACCTACTTCAAATACAAGAAGGGCATCATATAAGAAGAGGCAGGCCAAAGCTAAGAGAGTCATATTTGACTCAGTTAAGGACATCATGATGCCTCTTATTGGTCATTTGAGAACAACTAAGGAATGCTTTGATGCCCTAGCAAATCTATATGAAAAGAAGGCTCCAACTCAAAAGAGGATATTGAAGAAACAACTACGTACATTAAAGATGGGGAAGGATAAATCTATCTCTGTCTTCTTTTCCAAAATTGCTCAAACAAGAGATCAACTTACAACAATTGGTATTGCAGTGGATGATGATGACCTTGTACAAACAAAAGTTGATGGTCTCCCTGACTCATGGGAGACATTTCTCTCTTCAGTCAACAGAAGAGAAGTTCAATCCAACTTCGAGAGATTATGGCATGATTGCTTGGAAGAAGAGGGTAGACTTAAAAGCAAGAACGAACCCTCAACGGTAAGAGACCATGCTCTTTCAGTCAAAGCCAAGAGATTGAATAAGTTTCCTCAGCACAAAGGAAAAAGTAAGAAACCCCAAGGTAAACACTTTCACTTTCACTCTCATTTATCTAAAATAAGATGCTTTAATTGTAAAAGGCTAGGTCATTATGCAAAAGATTGTAGGAGCCCTCCTTCACAACAGAAGCAGAGAGGCAGGTTCCATGCTTCAGTTGCAACTGAGGAAGAAGAGCCTCAAAGAAGAAGAACCAGAGCTGCTACTAAAGAGAAATAACAACGCATATAATGTTATCTTGTCTCATCCCTCTTCGGTACTGTCACCAAGTTGGAATAAGTTTGGTTAGTGGACAACGGGGCCTCCAAACACATGACATGTTTCAAACAGAACCTTGTGAACTATCAAGACAAGAAGTTCAATGTGAAGGTAGAATTGGGTGATGATGGAATTTATGACATCAAAGGGTTTGGATCAACATCTTTTTAGCTTCAGACATGTAATGTATTTTATATCAATGAAATTCTTTATGTTCCCGGATTAAAGAAAAATCTTATCTTAGTTGCAGTGCTAGAAAGCAAAGGGTACTTAATAGCCTTCTCCAAAGGAAAAACTCTTATGTGGCCCTCAAATGAGAGTTTGAGCTCATCCATGACAATCAGAACTCAAGAGGGTGGACTTTACAAAGTCTCTGGACGAGTTATTCAAGCATTAGCTCACGAGATGATCAACCCCTGCGAGCTATGGCACAAAAGGTTTGGACATCTCAACTACAATGCTCTCCTAGGTTTGCAAAATATGGTAACATGTATGCCAGTTTTTTCATTTGAGCATGATAGTGTTTATAGAGGCTGTCCTCTTGGTAAAAATACAAAGAAAGCTTACCCCCATAGTAATAGAAAAAATAATGGCATATTATATCTTATTCATTCCGATCTTTGTGGACCTATGACTGCTCCGTCTATGAATGGTTGTCTTTATTATATCATTTTTATTGATGATTGTTCTCATAAAAATTAGATTTGTTTTTTGAAAACTAAAGCTGAATCTTTCAACAAATTTCAGGATTTTAAGAATCTTGTTGAGAATCAGACAGGTAGACACATCCATGTTTTCAGAACTGACAATGGAAAATAATTTGACTTCCACAAGTATGATGATCTCTGCCAGACTTCCGGGATTAAGAGGGAGTTGAATGTGCCTTATAATCCTCAACAAAATGGGGTTGCAAAAATAAAGAACATGACGATTTGTGAAGTAGCCAGAGCCATGATGTATGATCAGAATCTTCCGTTGTCTCTTTGGGCCGAAGTTGCAAACAATGCAGTCTATATTTAGAACATGTGTGCTCATAAAGCCCTAGAAGAGAAAACTATAGAGGAAGTATTCACCTGTAAGAAGTCTTCAGTTGACCATTTGAGAATCTTTGGTAGTCATGTCTACATTCATGTACCAAAAGAAAAGAGGACTAAGTTAGATCCCTTTAGAAAGAAAGACACTTTTGTGGGATACAATGAGACCTCAAAAGAATATAGAATTTATATACCAGGGAAAAAGTTTATTGAGGTTAGTAGAGATGTGACCTTCCATGAGGAAGTAACCTTTCGTCGTTTCATAGAACTTCCATGTGATATAGAGGAGCAGGAAGCTCCATCTCCGGAACCTTTAGATACACCACTTCTAGATGACCAGGGGGAGGAGGCCGGAGAGCCTTCAGTGGATCCCATAAGGGATTGTGTTGAATTTCCCCTAGAGAAACCTCCTGTTAAAAGGAAGCCAGCTTGGTGCCAGAAAATTTTAAAGGAAGCAAAAAATCATGGAACACCTAAAGGTACCTTTAGAGAAAGCAAGAAACTAGATAAATACTCAGGTCTGATAGCACAGTTAAATCTTGTGATTGACTTAGAACCTTCCACCTTTGAAGAAGCTGTCAAACATAAAGTATGGAAGGATGCCATGATAAAAGAGTACGAGTCAATCTTGAAGAATGATGTATGGGAAGTGGTCCCAAGACCTCAAGGGAAATCAATAGTAACCTCTAAATGGCTCTACAAAATAAAACATGTAGCAGATGGCAGTGTTGAAAAATTCAAAGCTAGATTTATGGCTCGTGGATTCTCTCAGAAAGAAGGAATTGATTATGACAATATCTTTGCTCCTGTTTCCAGGTATACCTTTATGATAATCACCATCTCTCTTACTTTAGTTTTTGATTGGAAACTTCACCAAATAGATGTTAACACTTCCTTTCCCAATGGTGAAGTTGAGCAAGAAGTTTATATTGAACATCTCGAGGGTTTTGTGATCCATGGGAAAGAATCTCATGTCTGAAAAATCAAGAAATCCTTGTATGGATTGAAACAAGCTCCGAGAGCTTGGTATGGAAGAATTGACAGATTTCTTCAGAGTCTTGGGTTCTCCAAGAGTATATAAGATCCTAATCTTTATATAAAGATTGTGCAGAATCATCTTGTTATCTTGGTTTTATATGTGGATGATTTGTTCCTTATTGGAGATGAACATCTAATAGCTTAGACGAAGAGGGAGTTATCTACAGAATTTGAAATAAAAGACTTAGGTCTTATGCATTACTTTCTTTGCTTATAAATGTTGCAGAAACTAGGTGAGATCTTTCTCTCACAAAGCACGTATGCAGTTGATGTGCTTTGCAGATTTGGCATGTTGGACTATAAGTCCATGACCACAACTATGATTTCCAATCTGAAGAAGTTACACAATCAAGCTACAGGTTCAGATCTAGAAGACCCCACCATATATCGTCAGATCATTGGGTCTTTGATGTATCTAGTACATACTAGACCAGGCATTTGTTATGTAGTGAATGCCCTCAGCTAGTTCATGTGTGAAACAAAACATATTCATATGGTTGATGTTAAGCATATTTTCAGATATGTCCGAGGGACTATATCCTATGGGCTCATATACACTTCTAGTGAAGTTGTAATGTTTCATGGATATACAGATTCAGATTGGATGGGAAGTATAGTGGACCGGAAAGACACTTCCAGATATTTTTTCAGTTTGGGTTCAACTATGATCTCCTGGTCCAGTAGGAAGCATGGATCCATAGCCCATAGCACTACAAAGGAAGAATACATTGCTGCAAGTGCTACTAGTAGAGAAGCAGTGTGGCTCATAAAGCTACTCTCAGATTTGCTCAGTGTTGAGATGGAACCCACATTAATTCACCGTGATAACTAGAGTTGTATAAAGCTCTCTGAGAATCTGGTGTTTCATGACAGATCAAAACACATTGAGATGAGATATCACTATGTTTGGGACATGGTGCATAAGAACATTCTCAGTATTCAGTATGTTCTGAAGACGGAACAAACAACATATATTTTGACCAAGCCTCTTTCATTAACAAAGTTTGTGTACTTTCTAGACAATCTTGGTGTTGCCGAGAATGCCTCTCTCGAGAGGGAGTGTTGAAATTAGTGCAACTGCAAGAGCTGTTCTTTGGGATGATGGAATAAGACCCTAAATGATATCTAGGGCCCCCAGTGCACTCCTAGGGTTCTTGGTTTGGGACCAAGTAGTTAGAGACATGAAAAAAGAACCTAGTGAGGGCCCCCAATGTATTTTTGGAGTTCTTGGTCAATGACCAAAAACTCCATCCAATCCTTGCTCAGTGCTTGGATTGATCTTTGGATGTGTTTGTTGGTGGTTGATGATGTAAGGCCCTAGATGTGTTCTAGGGCCCTTGGATGTGTTCCAGGGAATCCTTGCTTAAACGCTTGGGTTGATCCTTGGTTTTGTATCTTGGTGGATAAAGACCCTAGATGTGTTCTAGGGCCCCTAGATGTGTTCTGGGGTATCCTGGTCTGGGACCAGGTGGTTCTTGGTTGAGTACCAAGATGTGATGATGTGTGATATTCTTCTTCTTTCCCAGGATGGTCCATGAGACCTAGGAGCAATTAGAAGGAGGACATGACCACATCATTGGTTTTTCCTCTTATGCAGGGATGATAAAAGCTTATAAGTTATCATGAGACATATGTGGATAGTTTTCCATTGAAGAAGACCCCTTTGAATTTGTCTTGTAGCCTCCCTTTGCTTGAATCTCGTTCCCCATCTTGCTTAATGTGGTTTTGGTCTTTTATAAGTCACTTTGACTTATTTGACTTTCTAATTAATATTTTTATTAATTATTTTATTTTGTAGGTTTTTAATTAAACCTAATCCTAACCCCTTCCTAAACTATAAAAAGAACCTACCCCTCACTCATTATTACACTCACTCCTCATTATTTTCTCTTACTCTTTTCTTGGTCTGATCTTGTTGCAGCTACTTCAGCTTGGTTCTTTTTGGGGTACAACCTCCTTGGAAGAATTTCTCTTGTTGTCTAAAGTGCAACCCCCTTGGGGTACTTGTTTTATGATGGTACAAGGGTATGACATCCCTACGATTTGTCTCCTTGTTAAGAACCAAATATCAATATAGCATAAAAAACCATCAGAAAAAGTACTCAACGCCTTGAAAAAGAGATAATTTCAGATAATAAGCCTCTTTGAGGGGGCAACCTCCTTTTACCCCACTTAAATGTTCAATTACAAGATGATTCAAAATGAAAATGTCTCCTTGGTATATATAGGAGACTAGGAGGTATAATTACAACTAATGGCCTAAAGCCGACATAAATAAAATAACATTACTAATATAATATGCCCCAATTAAAGTGTAATGAGCCAATATTAGGGCTTAACATGCCCCTCACCTTGAGACAAGTGCTTTCCACAACGCTTGAGTAACTCTGGATGCTTCTGTATAAAAGACTCATCTTCCCAAGTGGAATCTTCAGTTGGTAGTTTCCTCCATTTAATGAGATACTCTGAAATGGATCTATTCCTCAACTGGCGAATTCTTGTGTCAGTGATGGATTTAGGCTCCAATATGATTTTTCCTTCCTCGTCAAGTTTTGAAAATATAGTTTGAATTGGGATCTTGTGGCCTATAACCTTCTTTAAGCATGAAACATGGAAAACTGGGTGTACTCGTGAAGATGCAGGTAACTCCAATTTGTATTCCATAGTACCAATCTTTTGCAACACCTTATAAGGGCCATAGTACTTTGGTGATAATTTATTATCCTTCTTGGCTTGCTTGAGGGACATCTGTTTGTATGGTTGAAGTCTTAAAAACACCCAATCCCCTACTTCAAAACTTCTTTCACTACGATGTTG
>ML781081.1:49161-69444 GCA_009831015.1 Picea engelmannii
AAGTTGGAGTTTATCCATTCTTGATTCACCTTCCTTGTGTCCTCATCATGAATTTCATGGGATGCATTTTCACTTTCAGGTGTCTTCTCTATTATGAAATTTTTCAATACTTCCATGATCTCCCCTTTTAAACCCTCCATCATTTCTTGTAGTTCATATTTTGTTACTATATTCTTTTGTAAATCATTTATGTCCCTACACATTTCTTCACCTTCATAAAGAGTCCAAGTAAGATTGTCTAGAGGCTTATTTGGTGTAGAAGTTCCATTTTTGGGTGGCATGTTGGCCAAGTATCACTTTTGAACCTTGATTTTGAGGTGGTTCTGCTAGACAATTTTTCTTCTATTGTATATCCCAAGTTTCGGCCCTTCTGGGTATGATTTTTTTTTTTATGTAGTTCTTTGATATTTCTTCTCTGCAATGCCACAGGTCTGATCAAAATTGGATGTGCCAAGTGGAATTTACAGTAACTTCCCCACAACTTGCTGATTTTTGGCCTTTCCAGGAGATATCACTTGTATAGCGTGCCCCACACAAAATAATTGATATAAACTTCTGAAACTCATACCAAAAATACTATAGACTTTCCATGATCCAATGAAACTAGTCCCACTCAATTTGGATACTCTAGGAAGAAGTTATGATTGGTTTACCTGGAACACCTTCTTGAGACTAGTCAATAGGACTAGTGAGATACCCTATCTTACACAGGGTGTATCTATAAATTTAAGATGAACCAGAAGATGAACATTTTACAAAAGATACCTTACTAATTTGTGTGAATATCCTCTAGAGTTCAGGGTCTGAAACATTACATAAATTTTTTTATAGCATAAATTCCACAATGACTCAGTTCAGGATGATTCCAGAGCCCTATCTTGTACAGGCTGTATCTCCGAAAGTATAAGGTCTCAGGAGATGAAATTTGAACCCAACGTACCTTGATTTGTCTACTAAATATCCTCCAAGAAATTCCTTCTGAAACATTGCAGAAAAAAAGTTACAGTGAAAATTCCAAGGTGTCTCATATGTAGCAGCGAAACCCCAAGACCTTGAGCTCTGATACGATATGTTAAGAACCAAATATCAATATAGCATAGAAAAACCTCAAAAAAAGTACTCAATGCCTTGAAAAAGATATAATTTCAGATAATAAGTCTCTTCGAGGGGGAAACCTCCTTTTACCCCACTTAAATATTGAATTACAAGATGATTCAAAATGAAAATGTCTCCTTGGTATATATAGGAGACTAGGAGGTATAATTACAACTAATGGCCTAAAGTCGACATTAATAAAATAACATTACTAACATAATATGCCCCAATTAAGGGGTAATGAACCAATATTAGGGATTAACACTCCTCCTGCTATGTTGAAGTGTGCGACCCTCTCCTCTTTCTTCCAATGTGTCGTGGTCTCCTCCACTTCTCCTTCTAGGCTGTCGCTAGCCTCTCCTAGGCTTCCTCTTCCCCTCCTAGGCTACCACTAACTTCTCCTTAGCTATTGTTGATGTATTTATAGTGTTTCTTTTGTCACTTCTTGCTTACAACCTCTAGGGCCTGTTAAAACATCCCTAAGACTACTATTATGAGCTACCCATTTGTTGTAGCAGTTCCTTATAATTTGATAGTTTTTTTGCTTGGGCTGTTTGGGTTTGTCATTGGGGTTTTTCATATCAGCCATGTACTTGATGCTGATTGGTTTTCTACCCTAATTTCTTCTTGTAAAAATTGTCTACTTAGATCATGATGAGATCAAACCCTTGAGGGTTTGATCCATGACCATTATTGATTTTTTTTGAACATACAGAAAGAGGACAACTACACATCGTGTACTTCTGTTACTTGTTTTTGCTAAGGTAATGTTCAGATTTTGTTTTGCTAATGTTTAAATCTAGTTCAAGTTAATATTTAGAAATGTTTTCTTCTATTCATGATTAGTCCTAGTTAAATATTGGTTTTCTTTAGCATGTTGAGATTTATATTTTCTGTGTTTAATCTACTTCAATTTTTTTTGTTTTAAGTGTTGATCTATATCTACTGTAGTGAATAAAGTTAAAAGATATTTTTGTTCTAGTTTTCCCTTGAAATTCTAACAAGGGAGATTAACCCTCTCTGCTTGTTGTGTTGTTTTCAGTACCGCTTCGTTTGTTACGTATATGGGGGTTCTGTTGGTTAATGCCTTCATAGCTTCAGGCTTAGCTACCCTACCCTTACGTGTGGTCAGAATTGCGATTGTTCGCCCGACCATTGATTGTTAGGTGGTAGCCTTAGTGACCTTTCCTAGGGATCCACATAGGTCACTGCAGGTGGGAAATTCCTGTATTACGTGGGGAAGATGTTCATTCATGGTCTAAGTGCCCCTTGAGGGTGCCCACTTTAATAAAGGGTACTTGCACAGGTCAGGGCTATTTCACGTCGATCATCGTAACTGCTCCTCACACCTTCACTAGTTAATCCGGTGGGGACTTCATCTCCCCCACGAGGTTGGTTTTTGAAAGGCCCCTGAGCCAATTGATTTTCGTGTTGTTGCGTATATTTGATTAGGGGTGTTCTCTTTGAGTTTGAGTCTAGGTCGACCATAGGTTGATTTGTGTTTGGAAAGTAACATAAATTTATTCACCGTGGCTGAATCACCGCATCGGTCCTGTTGACTATGAGGACTCGAGCCTAGTACATAGGTGAAACCATCTCTAAAGCGACGTGTAACAAGTGAAAAGGAGTTTGAAGGGTCTTATATTTGGTTTGACAAAACTGGTTTAGTCGAAGTAGAAGTGGTCGACGAACATCCTCTGCGGAATTTTAATCCTTCTTTGATTGAATTATATGCCCCTTTACTAGTCCAAGTAAAGGAAATTTTTAGTGAGCCTTTTTCTTTGTTCACACATTCTCCCACTATGTCAAGACCAAGTGTCTCGTCCAGTGTAGCTGAGACTAAGAACCCATCCCCACCTAGGATAGGGGGAAATTCCCTTGGGGCATCCCAACAGTGTCCTCATTGCCACCTCTTAGGTCCATTGGACCTACACCATCCACTCCTTTTGTTTTTGGTTCCTCCATATAGCAGACATCAGCCACGTCATCTCTGTCCATTAACATACCTATCATCTCTGAGCCCATCCCTTCCATGTCAATTCCCACTTCCATATTCTTTTCTAGTGGGGGGGCGAGCTTTGGTTTTAGCATGGGAAGTTTAACTCCTTCAACTTCCACCAATCCAACGAGTAACTCAACATCATCAATTGCGGGTGTACCTTTTGGGTGGAGTATGCCTAGTGGGTTTTGGGTTTGTCCCTAGTCAAACTGAGGGAAGCAATGCATCTAGAGGTTTTAACTTTCCTTGGGTTAGAACACCTTTCCCTGGGGGCACATCCATGGGGAGAAATTTTTCGTCATGGGGAGGTTTTCCTTTTGTGTCCACATCTGGTCCTGGGGGTTTCTTCCCTGGGACTAGCTTTGGAAACATCTTTCCTGGAGGGTCCACATTTTCCCCTGGGGGAAACCCCCTAGGGGGAATATTTGGTTCTGGGAGTAGTCATGCTCCTGGAGGTGCCACCATCCCAACAATAACTCACTCTTCAGGAGCTCCCCAACCCTCTAGTAGTACAAACATAGGGGTACCGCAAGGTCCATTTGGGATAATAGAGACTTCACCTCCCTCCTAGTCTTCATTTGCATCATTTCCTTTCCTTGCAACTCTTGATTTACCGGATTTTTCATGGTTAGAAAATGACCCTATAGCCCATGACCCTTCATGGGCGACTATGCAGTCCAAATTACCCTCAAACTTTCCTAAGTTTGACAAAAAGCTGTGAGAGGACCCCTCTACACACATCATGACTTACCACTTGTGGTGTTCATCCAACTCGTTGATGGATGATAGTGTAAGGTTGTGCATTTTTCAGAGATCCTTGACTGGAGCTGCCGCCAAATGGTACATTGAACTAAAAGACAATTCCTTTAGAAGCTTCAACAACCTGGCGATGGCGTTCTTAACACATTACCAATTTCCCATCTGGTACGAGATAGGAATTGAGATCTTGACTTTTCTTCATCAAGACAATTCCACCCACATCTCCGATCATATTCATGAGTGGCGTCGATGGCGTAGGATGATTAAGACTCACATTCCAGACAAACTCCTTAAAAAGTGGTTCACTAAGTCCCTCGTACCACCCATTGCTAGAGATGTAGCTATGGTCGGGGATGCCACCGAGGCGTAAGCTATCATGTGTTCCCAACACTTAGACTTGATCTACTCGCAGTCGGGTACTCTTTATGATATCATTCCAAATGCTCCTCGATTCTCAACAAATCCCAGGAAGCCAAACCCAGGACCCCATGTCGATGGTGTGGTCGGTTTTGTTTCCCATGCATCTATGAACCAGTTAGCTGACCAAATGGGTCATATGTCAATTACATCACACCCGTCGGCTACTGGCACTAGTGCTCAAACTGCTTCATTTCCCTCTTAGACCTCCAAGGTGCATTCAGTGAAATCCATGCAATCGAAGAATCCTCAACAACCTAGAGGAAAAGAGAGGAACAACAAGAAGAATTCCACTAATGAGAAAAGGACCGCCTCTACCCAAAATGCCCAGGAGGGGGGTACTAAGGAAAAGACGAAGAGTCATTTTCCCTGCACCATTTGTTGGGAAGACCACCCTACTCACTAGTGCCCTAGGAAGGATGAGGTCCACAGATTTTTGGCACAATAGCACCCCCCCCAACAACCTACTGTCTTAACTCATCCTTTCCCCTCTCAACCTCAAAACATGGTTGCTACAAATATTTCCATTTTACTAGGGTACATCGCAGGTACCCCTCACCATGAAGGATCTCCATCAAATGCTTATATTCTCATCTATGAACACATAGTCAATTTGCAGACACGAGCTAAAAACTACGACATTCTCGTGCCTTCCAATGCTTCCTTCGAAGCAACGTATTCATCTCAACCTAGTGGCCCTCTCCAGATAGAGAATTCATTTCTTGATGCACCACTTCGCCCCTCGAAGGGAGTTCTTCGACGTACGACACATAACTCCAGCTGCAATATTCCTGATACAATATATTATGCAGAACATAAAATATCTAACAAGAAATGACAGAATAATAATGATAGATCCAAAAAAATATTAGAAGAACATCAGAATTACACCCGAATAATCACTAGGAAGAGAAAATTTATTATGATAGCAATGTTCACTTGTCTCTTCGAGGGGGAAACCTCTAGCAGAGCATATCTCTATTACAATAATCTCCAAGACAAAATATCCAATGCCTCCTACTCTTATTTATACTAGTTTTACCTTCTAAGGAAACTTCTAGAAGAATATATTTCTAGAAGCGGAAGTTTCTATTAGGTATTCTTACATGAATTATTCTTCTTTATTTATTAGGCCTTATTAATTAATGTCAACCTTTATTAAATAGAAAACATATCCTATTAACTAATGACCCAAGGGGATTTTGGAATTAACAAGAAGGGCCAATTTGTAAGCCATAGAACCAATACGCTTGATGATTTGGTAGGGTCCATAAAACTTAGGTGCCAATTTTTGATGTCCCTGAGCTTCGAGAGATGTTTGCTTGTAAGGTTGGAGCTTGAGAAACACCTAATCACCTTCCTGAAAAACCCTTTCTGAATGATGTTGGTCTGCTTTTTGCTTCATGCGATTTTGGGCCATGTGGAGGTTATCCTTCAGTGCCGCTAGAGTGGCTATACAACCTTGCAACATTGTATCAATAGATTGGATCTTGGATGTGCTAGGAAGATAGCTAGTGACGATCGTTGGTCTTTGGCCATACACCGCTTGATATGGGGTCATTTTAGTGGTCGTATGATATGAAGTATTGTACCACCATTCTACGAAAGGAAGCCACTACACCCACTAGTGTTGTTTTTCTGAAGAAAAACAATACAAATATGTTTCCAAACATTTGTTGACTACCTTTTGGTTGTCAGACTGGGGGTTATAAGCTGTGCTCATGTTCAGTTGGGTGCGTTGCAATTTAAACAACTCTTGTCAAAATGTGTTGGTGAAAGTTGGGTCACGATCATATACAATAGAGGTTGGCATGCCACATAACTTGAAAATATGATCAAGGAAAACTTATGCTATGAGTGATGATGTGAAAGGGTGAGGTAAGGGACAAAAATGAGCATACTTGGAGAGGCGATCAACCACCACCATGATGATAGAGTTGTTTTTGTCTTTAGGAAGGCCCACTATAAAATCCATGGATATTTTTGTCCACAGAGAAGTTGGAATGGGTAATGGTTGTAGGATGTCTGGAGACTTGGCCGTTTCACCTTTATTACGTTGGCACACCTCACATTCTATGACAAATTGAAGTATATCCTTCTTCATGCCTTCCCAAAACAAAGAACGACGAGCACAAGCATATGTATTTTGAAATTCTGAATGAACTGCTATAACTAAGGAGTGCAACTCATTTAAGAGCCTGGGCTTGAGTGCTGAGGAGGGTGAGAGAACCAGATGATCCTTATATAGAAGAATATTATCCTACCAAGTGTAGCCAATAAGAGGATTGGGGTCCTCCTGAAGACACTGAATTAATTTGGAGGTAGTTTGGTGCGTTAGCCACTCTTGGCGTGCTTCTTCAATCCAATCAGGGACTGGTAAATAGAACACAAAGAGGGAGCCTTCCTCCTCATGTTGTCTTGACAATGCATTTGCTACTATGTTATATTTTCCCTTTTTGTAGATGATTTCATAATCATAACCCAACATTTTTGTCATCCACTTATTTTGTTATGAGTATGATAGTCACTACTCCAAAAAATATTTCAGGCTATGGTGATATGTTTTAATTTGAAAATGACATCCCAAGAGATATGGTCGTCAGTTGTGCATTCATGAAGAATGGCCATCATTTCTTTTTCATATGTAGATCGACCCAGGTTGAGACGACTCAACGCTTGGCTAGTAAATTCCAAGGGTTGACCATATTGGGTGAGCACAACACCTATACCTATGCCTGAAGCATCTGATTCCACCACAAAGGTTTTGTTGAAGTCATGAGCTGCTAGGACAGGGGTCGTGCACATGGCCCGCTTTAACTCGGTGAAGACTTGCTCAGCGATAGGTGTCCAATGAAATGCATTTTTCTTAAGGAGGTAAGTCAAGGGCTTATCAATTTTTCCATAATGGTTGACAAATTTCCTGTAATAGCCTCTGAGACCCAGAAAACCACTTAGGTTCTTTAAGGTCATTGGTCGTGGCCATTTTTGCATAGCTTGTATCTTTTTTGGGTCCACTTTTACCCCATCACTGCTGACAATGTGCCCCAAGTATTGCACTTCGTTGACGCCATATGAACATTTGGTCTTTTTGATAAACAATTGGTTTTCCTGCAACAAGTGAAAGAATTTTTCCACATGAAGAAGATGGCTATCCCAGGTGCGGCTATAAATGAGGATGTCATCAAAGAAAACCAAGATAAATTTTCGAAGGTAAGGTTTCAATAGTTTATTCATGAGAATTTGGAAGGTGGATGGAGCATTGAAAAGTCCAAAAGGCATGACCAATAATTCATAATGTCCCTCATGAGTTCTGAAAGAAGTCTTCGGAAGATCTACCTCCTTCATTCAGATTTAGTGATAACCGGATCGAAGATCTAATTGGTGAATACATAGGCACCTTGTAGTTCTTCCAACAAATCATCGACGACAGGAATGGGAAATTTAACTTTGATGGTCAGTTTATTCAAGGCACGAAAATCAGGGCACATGCGCCAAGTACCTTCTTTCATTAAAACCATCACCACTGGTGAAGAGTATGGGCTAGTACTAGGGCCAATTACCCCCACCTCCAGTAATCCCTGTATCATATTTTCTATTTCATTTTTCTGAGCAAAGGGGTATCTATAGGGACGTACATTAGGGGGTTGAATTCCCGACAGGAGAGGGATGTTATGATCATGCTCACCCCTAGAAGGAGGTAAGGCTGTAGGAAGCTCAAATATCTTGGGGTACTTGTCCAAGATGAGTTGCAGGATAGGAGGAACTACCTGAGAGACTTGTTCAATGACCTAGATGACATTAAATTGAGAAAAAAAATTGTGGTGGCCTTTCTTCAAGAGTTTTTCCATCCTGTGAGAGATTATGATTCCTGGAGATCCCGCTTGGAGACCCTTGAGAGTGTAGGGGTGATATTCTTAGGTGAATCTCATATATAATTCTTTATAATCCATTGTGATCGGCCCTAGAGTGCGAAACCATTCCACGCCTAATAAAATATCACAACCACCCATGGAAATAGAGAACATGTGGGTTTTCAGATGGTAATCACCCATTTGGACTTTGACATTCTAACAATGTCCCCCACACTTCATAGTACCACCATTAGTGATGAGGATTTGAAAATTAAAACAGGGCATACAAAGAAATGGATCTCATCAACAAGTCTGCGATGAATAAAATTATGGGTACTACCACTATCAATCAACACCACAACCGACCTATGTTTAATGTAGCCCTTGATCTTCAATGTTCGTGGGGCCGAAATACGCGAGAGTGCATGAAGCGAGATGACCGGTTCCATGGATTCCATTAGTGTGACAAGTGGATCTTCGACATGATAACTTAGCTGAGCCGCCTCTTGGTCTGAAACCTCACCTGATGGGATGTTTTCATAAGAAGAGGAAGCAAATGCATCAATCTGAAAGAACTTTTGTTCTTTACATTTATGCCCTGATGTGTACTTTTCATCACAATAGTAGAAAAGGCCTTGCTTGCGACGTTCTACCATTTCAGCAGGAGAGACCTTTTGAACCTTCAAAGTTTGGGTCGGAGAGGGGTAGCCCCTGGGCAAGGACGGTTGGTAAATGGATCCTTAAGGGATGGTGCCTGGAGGATGGTATCTGATTCCTTGACTAATTGACATGCCTATAACCAGGTAGTTAGATGATGCATGTTCACATGAGCCTTGATATCTTCTTTTAAACCAATGATAAAAAATTCTAGGTAAAATTCATCAGATAAACCCTCAGTACAAATAGCCAACTGTTCAAATGTCGTGATGAAGTCTGTGACAGATCCAGTGTGGCGCAGTTTAGTGAGTTGACCCAAAAATTGTGATTCCCGATAAAAATGGACACAAAAAACTTTGGAGAACATGTTCCAATTGGGAGGTCCTAGATAACATTTATTATGCCATTACCACCATTGCCAACATTCTTGATCCAAGTACAAAACCCATACATGGATTTTCTTCTCATCATATTGAATATCATGAAGGGAGAAGTATTATTCCATTTGAGAAACCCACCCGGCTGGGTTGGAACCATCAAATTTATGCATGTCAACTTTGGGCACCTTAGTCCAAGAAGGTGGAGAACCCCAAGGGGAGCGGGAGGAATGAGTATTTCATAATGAGAAGAGTGAAGTTCTTTTAGGTTTGGCTCAAAATTCTTACCCTTGAAGAGTTGCACCAATTTTTTGAATTGATGGTAAAGGGTTGTAGTGAATTCATTGCAGAGGGACTCTATGTTTCCATCAATGTCTTGTTCCGGTTGGGCCACTCTATCCTCCAAGGTTTCTTGGGAATGAGAGTGAGTGGTAGGCATGGTAAAGGCTTAGGTAGTAGTGGAGGTGTCAGGATGGAAAAAATGGGCTTAAAATGATAGGTACTCAGGTGATTAGGACAAAGAGAGGAATCCAATGGGATAAGTCTCAAGAAAGATGTCCCAAAGGGGGTTGGGTTTGCAGGAAAAAAAAGGATTAAAATTGAAGGGTACCACTGCGAGAAGAATGAAGAGGGGAATGCAATGGGCTAGGTCACAAATAAGGGTGCTGACATGCCCATATTTGTTTTTAACACTCCCACGAAGTTATACTCTGAATTGAATAATACTGCAGAGGTGGAATGCCCAAATTCTTGACAAGACAAAAAATGTAGTAATTTCGCAACCCTAATGCATATGACAAGGTTGCACTGGAATAGATCTTGTCTTTTCTTTTTCTGTTCTGTTCCCAAGGGTTAGGGTTTGCATGGGATCTATAGTCAAGTCTTTTCCCTGTGCTATAGCTCTCTTATATATGTGCGAGGTCCAACAATAGTACTCGGCCCAATATCTCAGGGAACCAACTAAGGAGGCTAGACCGTACACTTAGCCATACTACTCGACTACCCAGGTACTAGAGAGTCACTTCCCGAGTGTTGTTCTCGGTGACACTATAACAGTGAGGTGATCGATCAATTTATCTATGGAGGGCTTCAAGATGCCCAGACCGATCCACATACAGGTGTTGTCTGATGCGTTACCACTCGAAGGGGTACCAACATGGGTTACAAGGGTGGCCAACAGATGTGCACTTAAGAACCACTTGTATTTCCTACGTGCATGACTCCTCGACTAGGGGTTTATGCACATAACGACAGATCTCTGTAGCTTAAAGATGTCAGAATACATCTCTACCCTGAGTTTTTTTTATCCCACAAGTCTTTCCCTGGAAAGAGATCTTATACCACTTTCAATATTCCTTATACAATATATTATGCAAAACATAAAATATCTAGCAATCAATGACAAAATAATAATGATATATCCATAAAAATATTAGAAGAACATCGAAATAACACCCGAATAATCACCGGGAAGAACAACTTTATTATGATAGCAATGTTCACTTGCCTCTTCGAGGGGGAAACCTACAACAGAGAAGAACTCTATTACATTAATCTCCAAGAGAAAATATCCAATGCCTCCTACTCTTATTTATACTAGTTCTACCTTCTAAGGAAACTTCTAGAGGAAGATCTTTCTAGAAGCATAAACATCTATTAGGTCTTTTTACATTGACCTACACTTCTTTATTTATTAGGCCTTATTAATTAATGTCAGCATTTATTAAATAGAAAACATATCATATTAAATAATGACCCATGGAAAGGGGTTAGGATCAGATCCTAACACCAACACACACGCTTCCCACAACTACAGTATTGTGGAAGATTTAGCCTAGGCACCTTGTGCCATGTCGGTGCTTGAAGTTCTCCAAAGCTGCCCTACGTAGTGGAAAACTTTGCTATCAACTATAGGTGGGGTTGATCCCTCAGAGTTGAGCTTAATTACCTTTGAAACTACCCAAGTTACTGATAGGCTCTCCCACCCAGTAGCCTTTCAGATTAAAGTGAAAACAATGCGTAAAATCATCTTTCGAACTGTCATGGATGAAGGAGCTTCGACTTGCATCATGTCTATTTCTTTTTGGAAAGCCTTGGGCTCTCTTAATATTGATATGTTTGCCACACTTTTGAAAGTCTTCGATGGACACATGTTCCAACCCCATGGAATAATCACCGCCTTACCCATCGAGTTAGGTGGTAAGACTGTCTCCATCGCAGTGGAGGTCATTGATGCACCACTTGAGTACAATCTGTTACTCAGGTGCACTTGGTTCTATGAGATGACTACAATTGTCTTGTCTATGTTTAGGTCCTATGCTTCTGTCACAAAGGGAAAATCATTACCATTGATCAACTTGTGTTTTGTACCCTAGACCTTGGATCCAATGCAGGGTCTAATGTACCCTTTGTCGATGATACCACATAGTCTTCTCTCAACATTGGTGCGGGGACATTCAAATATCTTTCACTTATGGGTATATTCCCCCTTCCCCCACCATCTTCTACTACAACCATTTTCCCCATCAACATGATTTCCTCATCTACTAGTGGAATTGGGTCTTTTGATCCTTGGGTGGTACCTCGTCCCGAGGATGTTGATTCATATAGAGAATCCATACTACTCAGTGCGGTCAATATTGTCGATCCAACAATCCCATTAGCATCAAATGATACTAGTAAGCACCTCCATCCTCATATGGAGTGTGACCAACCTACTCCTCTTGAACAGGTTGTTGACTCTTCAAGTTCACATAACATCCTATATTCCAAGTTTCCTTCGCAAGAGAACATCCTGGAAATCATGGCTTCCATAGAAAATCCAAGGGATGAGGTGCTTCATGAATCATATTATCCTCATTTAGAACTGATGAGATTTTACATGATGAGTCTTGACCTGATATTGGGGGCATTTGCTTGAGAATCAAGTGGAACCCCTAGTATCAACCCTTTTCCGTCTCGGTTTTCTTTTTTAGAGCTTGCCACTGAATTATCTGTTTCCCCTTCCATCGAAGATTCACTTTTTGTACCCCCTTTACGCCTTTATGGAGACCATCAAAGAGTTTCCCTATCTCGTGAGACTACTCACAATGAGTATATTCATATGTGGAAATTCGGTCCTAGGTGGCATGGCCCCAATGTGGTGAGCCATATGATGTCAACATCGGCTCATGAGCTCATTTTTTATGAAAAAGATCCTTGGCCCGAGCCTTGCAATAGGCTCTACTTTTTGTAAACCATCAAGATGTGTAGTGCCTTGTACATAGGTGTGTGGTGTGTGTGATTTTTTTTTGCATATATCATATCCAAAAAATCCAAAAATATTTTCTTTTTTGAGATTTCACTATGTGTTTTGACCTTGGAATCTAGTTTACATGTATTAACATGATTCTAAGGAATTTTTTACGACAATGGCGACATATCCTGAACTTGAGGTATATGTTTCCTAAAATGACATATAGGGATAGGTGTTTCCCTGCATTTCCCACCTTGCATTATTAACCATCCATACTGCGAGGGTTATGCCTTAGGTTCGAACCCAACTGGTTGCGACCTTAGCCATTCCTTTGTGCATTCCGTAATTGGTTGGTAGTGCCTACCCTTCATGGGCGCCCTAGTTAGCACCCGAAATGCCATATGGTGACCATGCTGTGAGTTTCCTGTAGACCCAAGAGCCCTTCTTTAGCCTTGCCATGACTCGAAGATTGAGCCTCATTCTCCTCTCTTTGCATTTATTATGGCCATTTCCCATGGGGGTTTCTGTTTTTTTTTTTGTTTCTTAATGGTCACCTATGCATTTGCTGCTTGCGTCATGCCTCCCATAGTTGCGTTGCTATTTTCCCATATCCAGCTTACAACTATGCAACAACCTTGACCATACACCTCTTTCATTATTTGGCGTGCGCTTTGCATATACCCACCTAGGGAGAGAACATCTGCTAAGGGTGGACCTCACTTGTCAGTGCCAGTTGCATTCTTCATTACTTAGGTTGGTTCCACATGCTTGGAACATAGGAGCATGCTGTTAAGCCATTCATTCTCTCTTGACGAGTATCCTTTAAGCTCTTTTCAGACTCTTTAAACATGAAAAGATTGTCGAGAGAGATTGTTTTCTTTCACACTAGTTAAATGGTTTGAAAGGAAGTCTATTGGGTATAAGTTTAACCCTTTTTTAGGCCGGATGGACTACTTACGAAAAATGAATACTCTAGGCCACCTGGGCTAGAAGAGTTCTCCCTTGTATTGTTTTATACTTTTTCAGGCTTGGTGGACTAAATTTACGAAAAAGAGCATCAAAATTACTTGGGTAACTTTTTTGTGCTCGTTAAAACATGAAGGAGACCAAAAATACTTGTGTCATTATTTCGTGCTCGTTAAACCATAAAGGAGACAAAAAATACAAAAAAAAATTCGAAAAAGAGTGGGGGTTTTTCACCATTGGTCTATTCAAAAAATGGCAGCGTCGGTCGAGTCACCCTTGAACATGGCACCTGTTTGAGTCCTCATCATTCAATTGGGTTTTAGCTTGCCTAGGAGCCATCCCAGTAATATGAGTCAGAGATACTCCTTCACCTGGTTACTCTTCCAGTCATCATGGAGAGTGCTTCAATTCCTCTTGCGTTGTTGCACTATATTCATCCATCTCTTGTGTATTGCTACCAAGTCATCATTGTGTCAGGATATATGTTCAAGGGAAGTTTAAGCCTTAGTCAACCATCTGCTATTTTGTTGACTTTTTGAGCCAACCATCTTCTGTTTTGTTGACTTTCTGAGTCAACAATCCCTTTTTCAATTGTACTTTTTGATACTCTCTCTTCACATAATCTCTCGGTGTATGTTTCATGTCGATTGATGGGGGATACATCAAGACCCTCCTTTGATAGATCTCTTCCTATCGACTTCAATAAATTATCTAGGCTAGGGATCTAGAAACTGTTGGGTATGTGTTATATTCTTTGCACGAGTAGTAGACTTGTCTAAAAATTCTTCTGCCTTGGGAAATGTGTCACATATTTAGGTGGTTTTTCGGCACATGGTTTCGTTGCTGATGGTTTTCTATTTTTGGTTAAGGAATCCGGGTTGTTGACTAATCCAGGTCATTGGGTTAGGGTTTTTGGATGCAGTTGGATCCTATATGTATATTGTATTGTAAACAATGTAACACAATGAATGAATATAGAATATGCTGGTTTTCTCGATTTGAGTTTCCAAGGGAAAAACCTCTGTGTATTGAAAATCTGTTTGTAGGAAATATTGTACAAGGTTAAAATCTACAGAAACTATCCAGTACCTTGGAGCTTGCATTCATCAATGGCGAGCCTCCTTACGATTGACAGTGGGTTTCCTTCATTGAATCACGATCGATGATTCTAAGAGTGTTCTACACCAGATCCTCTATTCACACTCACTAGATTGCACTAGGTACCTTGGGGTCCATATTCATCATCGATGGATTCTCTCGGGGTTTTTAATGATATACATAAATGACTGATAATTAGATGTTTCCTACCATGCTCGACATCAACTCATCTATTCGCATGATGTAGATTCGTACCATTGGAGTTTGGGATGAAGACCTTGGGTTGGGGCCATATCCTTCTTTTACATCATCCCCTCCCAAGTTGCATTGGAGTATGTCACTTGTATATGAAGACTTCGGGGGAACTCTCCTCATTGCTTGATGTATTACTGACATCTATATGTTGTGTCATAGATCCACATTGTATCTTTTGGTGGCTATGATTATTTTTCTGACATAGATCCACATTGTATCTGTTGGTGGCTATGATTGAGTCATGACGTAGATCTACATTGTATTGTCTCATGGATAAGGTCTTATTGATGACACGGGTCCATTGTGTATTATTTTGTGGCCATGATCTAGCATTTCATTTCATGGATCCACATTTTATTGTTTGGCAGCCATGCTCATTCTGAGTCTGAGTATGTCTACCTAGGGGATTGGTCTATATATACTCATCCTTGGTGTTTGAATGCAGGTCTTCTTTGGTCTACCTAACCTCCTTTTCTCTCTCCTTGTGTTGCATGATATGGACACTATTGTAATGTATTTCGGCCATTCACTCCTTTCCCATCCTCACACATTAGGGGGAATCTTTTATAGACTTAATCTTCACCCTATAGGTCAAAGAGGAAGCCATTAGTGGATATAATCCTTAATGTAACTTTTTCCTAAGGTTTGACCCTTTCCAAATCATTTTTGGAGAGCCTTGCATGACACCTAGCATGCAACAATCGAGGCCTTGCTAGACAACAGTGGCTCAACAAACGAGGCACTGTCAAACTTGTAGAAAAGAGGAGTTACGAGGCGAGGGGCGAGAGATGAGTTGGATCTTAGTGGTAATAGCCTAGGGAATCACATCATTCAAGTTTCTAGTGGCCTCTAGAAGATCTAGAAGCCTCTCCTAAGTCTCCTTAGACAAGGGAGGAAGAATTCAATAGCAAATTTATGTTGCCAAACTGCAGAGGTATTTATCCAGAAGTCATTGGAGCCTATCATGACCAAGGAGTTGTAAGAAGAAGCAAGGAGCAAGGAGATTGAAGGAGCCTAGATCAACACTCAAGGTATGAAATTGTGATGTACGTTTCCATTTATAATTAATAGATCATTTGGTTTTCCCCTACAATTTTTTGCAGTTAAATAAAAAGTGTTTAGATATGATTCATATTGTTATAGATCTGATTGAAAACTAATCAGATCTAGGATTCTAATCCTAAATAGGAAAGTAGATAAGATTTTGTGTGTCTTTTGTATACTAGAAGTAGGTTGTCAAGCTTGGAGCTGGAACTCTAGGACTACAACAACCAAGAGATATGAAGGACCACCTCTTGAAAGGTATGTAGATATTCTCCTTTCTATAGGATTATAGTGAATTCATATCTTTGAATCTAGATCTAGGAAACCTTTTAGAAGTCTACCCCCTCATGTCTAGGATATCTAGGCTTATCCTATGGAGTTATTACTGATCTATTCAGTGAGATCTTCGTGAGCATTTTTCTCGTAACACTGTGCCAAAACATGTAAGAAATGAAGAAGAAACCACTCTTGAAATTGCAATTAAATCTCAAGCTTCTCAATGTTGATTTTAGATGTAGAATTTTTAATGAGTTCCTTTTGTGGCTCCACCTGGTTTCCCATTATTAAAGAGAAAACTGTATTTGCTTCTACAACATATTCCCCTATTATTTGTTTCAAGTTCCTTGTTGTCGGATCCAAGGTAGTTTTCCACAATTGTAAATGCATCATCAAAACAATAATGAGCTTGCCTACCCCTCTTAACCTTGTATGGTGGTGGAACTCCTACATTTATGTATCCTTTCTAAAAAAGATATTTTTTGTATGTGAAAAATAATGTTTTACATCGACCAAGTAGTGAAATCGACCAACAAAGGAATGGATTCGACCAATGATGTAAAATCACCCAAGGAGATATGTGAAGTCATCTAGGCATGAAATAAAATGTTCGAAAAGTGTGAAGTCATCCAGGCAGGTGGGAAATGACCCAGGTAAGTGGAAAGTGTTAGCACAAGATTGGTTTATGCCTCAGCGTTGCATAAGTGGCGCTACCTATAGGCGCTACCTAATATTTCTCAGAGAAAAAAATCTGCATTTCATTATTCATTTTGGCAAATGAATACAATTGTTATGGGATTTTTATTTGTTTTGGGGAAAATTGAAATTATATTGAGTTATTCCCAATATCCAAGTTCAAGCATCAAATCACCCACGGATTTATGCTACCAAATTGCATGCAGAAACATATTCGGGCGCTACCTATAGGCGCTGCATAATATTCTAGAAGAGGCTAAATTGTGCAGAGTTATTCTGCCAGTTTTGAGTCACTAATTTAAAACTTGGGTTATGAGAAGTTGAGGATGTATTTTTGAAAACTGGAGGAGGTTTTTGTTCATAAAATTCCAAATAACAAAAACCTCTCTTAGTTTTTCAAAATGTGTTTTGGTTTGAGAGTAATTGGATATAGAAGTAGGCACTATGTACTCTGCACAGTGGCACTGCGTACTAATTTCCTGTAGCGGTCACGGTTTTCATATTTGCCTTGTTGGGAGGTTGCCACATGTCAAGGAGGGTTCGAATGACTTCTCAAGGATTAGTTAGATGTCAAGGGACACCTGAACCTAATATTTAGCTCTAGCAAAGGCCTCATGCATGAGGTAGAAACAATTTATTAATGACTTCCAACAAATTCTTGAAAATCAACAGTTTGTTGGATTTTAGTCTCTTTGACTGTTGCCACCTATCTCCAAGGCTTAGAATCCAATGGAGGAGATGTGATTCGACCTCCTTAGGTTATTTGGATTCTATTTTATTTTTAAAGAGGGAGATATCTCTTGGAGAAAGGAGATGGATGAGCCAAGAGAGGCTAGAGAGAGTAGGAGTAGGCAATTTTCCTAATTTTATGATTATAAGCATTACTGCTATTGGAGACTCATGAGAGCTGTGATTTCAGATTGTAAATCTTCTTTTATATTTCTTCTTATTTAAATATATTGTAGATTTGAAGATCAAAGGCTGTCAATGATCTATGGATCCCTAAGAAGCAGAGGATCTGCTGTATTTTGTCCATCAATCATTGTTTATATTCAAGTATCTGTTGATTCATTAAATTGAGAGGATATTTGTTTAGTGAACATTCTATCTTATGTTTTCCTTCTTCATTCTTCCACCTATCAACATATAATCTTGTTTTTTGTTGAGCATCTTTTGTGCCTTCGATGAGTAGGATGTTTGTGACTCCATTGCCCATTGGTGTAGCATACTGATCTGCAGCTTGCAACCCTCTCTCTTTCTTTCTCCATCTTGCTGATCCACCTATTCAAAACCAAGTTATATTTTACATTCTGATGGGTACTGAGCTTACACTTTATCAATCAAAGTGTGACTTTCAGTGCTAACATTTTTGGCGCCGTTTCCCGGGACGGATTTGAGTAGATTGAAAGCTCCATGGGAAGAACAACATTGCACAACTCCAGCTTTAGATGGTGACTGAAGTTGGACACCTTCAAGACTGCACATTCACCATGGCGACTCCATTGTTCATAATATGTTGGTGACTCCACTGGGGATGAGAAAAATCAAATGGATATGAAGGCTATCCTGGCCAGGAGGTTTTCCCCACTCAATTTCTCAACCATAGATGGTTATCCACATCTTGTGCCTCAAATTGATGAATGGAAAGATCTGCTACCTAGATTTTATGAAGGTGATGATGACAACCCTTTTGAGCATGTTCATGAATTTCATGCTTTAATGTAGCAGCTTGATATCCATAATGAAGATATATTGATGAAAATGTTCATGTATTCATTGGAAGGCGATGCGAGGCAATGGTATAGAACAATCCCTGCTTCTAGTATTTCCTCTTTGAAGGACTTTCATGATGTTTTTCATTCTCATTGCAAGATAATTTATCCAGCTGAAAGACTTTTTGAGAATTGTTGTGAGGGGTATGCATCATATATTCAAGATTCAACAAGTGATTCCTCTAGTAGTGATGATGAAGGGGATGATTATAGAGATTAGGACTTAGATGATGAGTTTCATAATGCTTTTCCTAAATTTGAAGAACAAATGAATCATTCATGTCAAAATCTAGGTCCCCAAGAGAAAGATCAATATTGACAATCCATCATTTCCTTGTCTCCTCCTTTTCTCGATTCTTTAAGTCAAGAGGCCATCTTAGATTCAGATTTATTTTATCATGAGAATAATGTTGCAGCTTGTCATGACCAAATTCTTAGCTTATCAGTCCCTCCTATTGTTAATGAACTAATGTGCCATGATTTGCCAAGTTTTGATGACTATGAGGATGTTTTCCCTGAGCAACCAGTTGTCCCAGCTATTGTACTAATCCCCTCAGGCATTAATAGTCAAATGGTCATTGATTCCACTTTGTATGATGATTATGAAGATGATTTCCATGAAAAATCTGTTGAAGACCTTATATCATAAAAGCACCCTTCCCATCAAAGCAACAATAGCTTGTTTCAACCCTCGTGTCATATTTTTGTTGCTGAAAAAGAAGAAAAAGATGATAATCTAATTTTAAAGGGTGAAAAACTGAGAAATTGGGACCATAAGCCAAGCTTTGATGAATATCCCTCACAATCAGAAGATAATATAGAAGAGTTTAGTTTCCCTAGCACTTCTAATTGTGAACTGCCCTATCAACCCCCTATTCCTCTTGAAGACACAAGCTCAATTTCATCAAGAAACCAAGATCAAATGCCATGTGATCAGATGAGAAAGGTTGAAATTAAAGAAAGACAAGCATCACTAAGCCTTTTTCCTAATACACCTCATGACCAGGAGTGGACCAATGATCAGAATCTGGACCAGGGGTCTAAAAACTGCTCAATTTTCAAAGTGCTCGGAATGCGACGAAAACAGTGCCATTGCGTCCGTCTCGTTCTCCTGATTCCGGCGGTATATTTACTTTCGCAAACGGAGTCCGTATGGAGAAGTTATCGAGGTCTGTTCGCCGAGCCAAACAGGTAAAAATAATGATGATGACTGGGCAGGCCGTACTGCCACGTGGCAGAGGCCGTACAGCTGACTAGGCATCCATACCTGCTGACGTGGCATCTGTACGCTGACTTGGCATTTGATGACGTGTCAGTTTGGTGACGTGGCACATTTCTGTTGGACGGTGGTCGACGAATTATGGAACGACACGTGTCAAGTTTTGAGCAAATGTTATGAGGACACGTGGCCCAATCGGAGGGCGCCACGTGTCCCCTCATTTTGGTCTATGTTTGGTTTATTAAAACTATATGGAGGCCGAGGGGTTCGACCCTCGGACCTCCCCTCCGTTCAAACGCCTTCACAAAGTCCGCCAACCAATACACCATACATTAGTTCTTATAATATGTGCGCATTTGTATATATTTAAATTGACATTTGGTACATGGCGGGGAGTTGGTACACGGAACCCATGGTTCCATTGCACTTACATATGACCACGTTATATTTTAAAAGGTGTGCGCGCGGAATGGGTTCAAAATTCAAGGCCCGAGGTTTCATATGATAATGCATATGACCATTGGATAATTTTAAACGGGCGCGTTTGATATGTTGGGTTTGCAATGT
>ML781081.1:69494-151628 GCA_009831015.1 Picea engelmannii
ATGCATTACACGATATTGTGGGAGTCAACTCTTCAGACGAAATTGCTTCTACGTTTTCATCTTGAGATGGTTCTTGTTCTTGTTGTTCTTCCTCTTCACAATCTATGTAGAATAATTTCTTCTCACCACACTTATGTCCCTTAATGTACTTGCTGTCACAATTAAAGCAAAAACCTTTTGATTTTCTTTCCTCCAATTGTTGAGGTGTCAACCTTGTAGGTTGAGGTGTTTTAGAAGAAGGAGCATTGTGCTTTCTATAGATGTTAGGATTGGTCCTTCTAGTAGCCATAGCCATATTTTTACTTTCAACATTTCTTGCCACATTAAATGCATTCTCCAATGATTTGGGTTCCCAAAGGTGAACCTTATGTTGAATGTTATCCTTTAAAGTTCTTATGAATACATCAATAAAGTGATCATCTAGACTATCGGTTACCTTTATATTCAATCTTTGGAAGTTCTCAATGTGCTCGGTAACTGAACCCTTTTGCTTGAGATTTATCAATTGGCTACAGAAGGTATTGCTCCTTGTATCCTCATAGTATGCTATCATTTCTTCCATGCAAATTGTCCAAGTGACGAGTGATTTGCGAGAACAAAGCCATCAATACCATACAAATTGATTAGGTTCTAAATACAAAGAAGCAATTTGTACCTTTTGTGTATGTGGCATATTATGGAGATCAAAGAATTGCTCCATCTGAAGTATCCATGTGATTGGGTCCTTGCCATCAAACTTCCTCATATCGATCTTAGGAACATGGTTGGTCTTCAAACCAAAGTTGGAGTTTCTCCATTCTTGATTCACCTTCCTTGTGTCCCCATCATGAATTTCATGGGATGCATTTTCACTTTCAGGTGTCTTTTCTGTTACGAAATTTTTCAATACTTCCATGATCTCCCCTTTTAAACCCTCCATCATCTCTTGTAGTTCATATTTTGTTACTATCTTCTTTTTTAAATAATTTATGTCCCTACGCATTTCTTCACCTTCATCAAGAGTCCAAGTAGGATTGTCTGGAGGCTTATTTGGTGTAGAAGTTCCCTTTTTGGGTGACATGTTGGCCTAGTATCACTTTTGAACCTTGATTTTGAGGTGGTTCTGCTAGACAATATTTCTTTTGTTGTATCTCCCAAGTTTCAGCCCTTCTGGGTATGAAACTTTATTTTATGTAGTTCTTTGATATATCTTCTCTGGAATGCCACAGGTCTGATCAAAATTGGATGTGCCAAGTGGAATTTACGGTAACTTCCCCACAACTTGCCGATTTTTGTCCTTTCCAGGAGATCTCACTTGTATAGCGTTCCCCACACAAAATAATTGACATAAACTTTTGAACCTCGTACCAGATATACTACAGACTGTCCACGATCCAATGAAACCAGTCCCACTCAATTTGGATACTCTAGGAAGAATTTATGATTGTTTTACCTGAAACACCTTCTTGAGACTGGTCAGATACCCTATCTTACACAGGGTGTATCTACAAATTTAAGATGACCTAGAAGCTGAAATTTTTACCAAAGATACCTTACTAATTTCTATGAACATACCCCGAAATTCAGGGTATGAAACATTATAGAAATTTTTTTATAGCTAAAATTCCGCAATGACTCAGTTCAAGATGATTCTAGAACCCTATCTTGTACAAGATGTATCTCCGAAAGTATAAGGCCTCAGGAGTTGAAATTTGAACCCAACGTACCTTGATCCGTCTACTAAATATCCTCCAAGCCATTCCTTCTGAAACGTTTTAGAAAAAACGTTATAGAAAAAATTCCAAGGTGTATCAGATGTAGCAGCGAAACCCCAAGACCTTGAGCTCTGATACCATATGTTAAGAACCAAATATCAATATAGCATAGAAAAACCTCAGAAAAAGTACTCAATGCCTTGAAAAAGAGATAATTTCAGATAATAAGCCTCTTCGAGGGGGAAACCTCCTTTTACCCCACTTAAATGTTCAATTATAAGATGATTCGAAATGAAAATGTCTCCTTGGTATATATAGGAGACTAGGAGGTATAATTACAACTAATGGCCTAAAGCCGACATAAATAAAATAACGTTACTAATATAATATGCCCCAATTAAGGGGTTATGAGCCAATATTAGGGCTTAACACTCCTCCTGCTATGTTGAAGTGTGCGACCCTCTCCTCTTGCTTCCAATGTGTCGTGGTCTCCTCCACTTCTCCTTCTAGGCTGTCGCTAGCCTCTTCTAGGATTCCTCTTCCCCTCCTAGGCTACCACTAACTTCTCCTTGGCTATTGTTGGTGTATTTCTAGTGTTGTTGCTGTCACTTATTGCTTACAACCTCTAGGGCCTGTTAAAACATCCCTAAGACTACTATTATGAGCTACCCATTTGTTGTAGCAGTTCCTTATAATTTGACAGTTTTTTTGCTTGGGCTGTTTGGGTTTGTCATTGGGGTTTTTCATATTAGCCATATACTTGATGTTGATTGATTTTCCACCCTAATTTCTTCTTGGAAAAATTGTCTACTTAGATCATGATGAGATCAAACCCTTGAGGGTTTGATCCATGACCATTATTGATTTTTTCTGAGCATACAAAAAGAGGACAACTACACATCATGTACTTCTGTTATTTGTTTTTGCTAAGGTAATGTTCAAATTTTGTTTTGCTAATGTTTAAATATGCATCTAGTTCAAGTTAATATTTAGAAATGTTTTCTTCTATTCATGATCAGTCCTAGTTAAATATTGGTTCTCTTTAGCATGTTGAGATTTATATTTTTTGTGTTTAATCTACTTCAATTTTTTTTGTTTTAAGTGTTGATCTATATCTACTGTAGTGAATAAAGTTAAAATATATTTATGTTCTAGTTTTCCCTTGAAATTATAACAAGGGAGATTACCCCTCTCTGCTTGTTGTGTTGTTTGCAGTACCGCTTTGTTTGTTACATATATGGGGGTTCTATTGGTTAACGCCTTCAGAGCTTCGGGCTTAGCTACCCTACCCTTACGTGTGGTCAGAATTGCGACTGTTCACCCAACCATTGATTGTTAGGTGGTAGCCTTAGTGACCTTTCCTAGGGGTCCACATAGGTCACTGTAGGTGGGACATTCCTGTAGTACCTGGGGAAGATGTTCGTTCATGGTCTAAGTTCCCCCTGAGGGTGCCCACTTTAATAAAGGGTACTTACACCGGTCAGGGCTATTTCACGTCGATCACCGTAACTGCTCCTCACACCTTCACTAGTTAATCCGGTGGGGACTTCATCTCCCCCACGAGGTTGGTTTTTGAAAGGTCCCTGAGCCAATTGATTTGCGTGTTGTTGCCTAGATTTGATTAGGGGTGTTCTATTTGAGTTTGAGTCTAAGTCGACCATAGGTTGATTTGTGTTTGGAAAGTAACATAAATTTATTCACCGTGGCTGAATCACCGCGTTGGTCCCGTCGACTAAGAGGACTCGAGCCTAGTACATAGGTGAAACCGCCTCTAAAGCGACGTGTAACAAGTGAAAAGGAGTTTGAAGGGTCTTATCTTTGGTTTTACGAAACTAGTTTAGTCGAAGTAGAAGTGGTTGACGAACATCCTCTGTGGAATTTTAATCCTTATTTGATTGAATTATATGCCCCTTTACTAGTCCAAGTAAAGGAAATTTTTAGTGAGCCTTTTTCTTTGTTCACACATCCTCCCACTATGTCAAGACCAAGTGTCTCGTCCAGTGTAGCTGAGACTAAGAACCCATCCCCACCTAGGATAGGGGGAAATTCCCTTGGGGCATCCCAACAGTGTCCTCATTGCCACCTCTTAGGTCCATTGGACCTACACCATCCACTCCTTTTGTTTTTGGTTCCTCCATCTAGGGGACATCAACCATGTCATCTCTGTCCATTAACATACCTATCATCCCTACGCCCATCCCTTCCATGTCAATTCCCACTTACATATTCTTTTCTAGTGGGGGGGCGAGCTTTGGTTTTAGCATGGGAAGTTGAACTCCTTCAACTTCCACCAATCCAATGAGAAACTCGACATCATCAATTGCGGGTGTACCTTTTGGGTGGAGTATGCCTAGTGGGTTTTGGGTCTGTCCCTAGTCAAACTGAGGGAAACAATGCATCTAGATGTTTTAACTTTCCTTGGGTTAGAACACCTTTCCCTGGGGGCACATCCATGGGGGGAAATTTTTCATCATGGGGAGGTTTTCCTTTTGTGTCCACATCCGGTCCTAGGGGTTTCCCTGGGAATAGATTTGGAAACATCTTTCTTGGAGGTTCCACATTTTCCCCTAGGGGAAACCCCCTTGGGGGAATATTTGGTTCTGGGAGTAGTCATGCTCCTGGAGGTGACACCATCCCAACAAGAACTCAGTCTTCATGAGCTCCCCAACCCTCAAGTAGTACAAACATAGGGGTACCGCAAGGTCCATTTGGGATAATAGAGACTTGACCTCCCTCCTAGTCTTCATTTGCATCGTTTCCTTTCCTTGCAACTCTTGATTTACCAGATTTTTCACGGTTAGAAAATGACCCTATAGCCCATGACCCTTCATGGGCGACTATGTTGTCCAAATTACCCTCAAACATTCCTAAGTTTGACAGAAAGCCATGAGAGGACCCCTCTACACACATCATGACTTACCACTTGTGATGTTCATCCAACTCATTGATGGATGATAGTGTAAGGTTGTGCATTTTCCAGAGATCCTTGACTGGAGCCGCCGCCAAATGGTACATTGAACTAAAAGGCAGTTCCTTTAGAAGCTTCAACAACCTGGCGATGGCATTCTTAACACATTACCAATTTCCCATCTGGTACGAGATAGGAATTGAGCTCTTGACTTTTCTTCGTCAAGACAATTCCACCCACATCTCCGATCATATTCATGAGTGGCGTCGATGGCGTAGGATGATAAAGACTCACATTCCAGACAAACTCCTTAAAAAGTGGTTCACTAAGTCCCTCGTACCACCCATTTCCAGAGATGTAGCTATGGTCAGGGATGCCATCGAGGCGTAAGCTATCATGTGTTCCCAACACTTAGACTTGATCTACTCGCAGTACGATACTCTTTATGATATCATTCCAAATGCTCCTCGGTTGTCAACAAATCCCAGGAAGCCAAACCCAGGACCCCATGTCGATGGTGTGGTTGGTTTTGTTTCCCATGCATCTATGAACCAGTTAGCTGACCAAATGGGTCATATTTCGATTACATCACACCCGTCGGCTACTGGCACTAGTGCTCAAACTACTTCATTTCCCTCTTAGAACTCCAAGGTGCATTCAGTGCAATCCATGCAAATGAGGAATCCTCAACAACCTAGAGGAAAAGAGAGGAAGAAGAAGAAGAATTCCACTAATCAGAAAGGGACCACCTCTACCCAAAATTCCCAGGGGGGAGGTACTAAGGAAAAGAAGAAGAGTCATTTTCCCTGCACCATTTGTGGGGAAGACCACCCTACTCACTAGTTCCCTAGGAAGGATGAGGTCCACATATTTTTAGCACAATAGCGGGCCCCCCAACAACCTACTGTATTAACTCATCCTTTCCCCTCTCAACCTCCAAACATGGTTGCCAAAAATATTTCCCTTCTACTAGGGTACATTGCAGGTACCCCTCACCATGAAGGGTCTCCATCAAATGCTTATATTCTCATCTGTGACCACATAGTCAATTTGCAGACACGAGCTAAAAACTATGACATTCCCAAGCCTTCCAATGCTGCCTCCGAAGCAACGTATTCATCTCAACCTAGTGTCCCTCTCTAGATAGAGAATTCATTTCTTGATGCACTGCTTCACCCCTCAAAGGGCGTTCTTTGACGTATGACACATAACTCTAGCTGCAATATTCCCGTTACAATATATTATGCAGAACATAAAATATATAGCAAGAAATGACAGAATAATAATGATAGATCCAAAAAAATATTAGAAGAACATCAGAGTTACACCCGAATAATCACCAGGAAGAGAAAATTTATTATGATAGCAATGTTCAGTTGCCTCTTCAAGGGGGAAACCTCCAACAGAGCATATCTCTATTACAATAATCTCCAAGACAAAATATCCAATGCCTCCTACTCTTATTTATACTAGTTCTACCTTCTAAGGAAACTTCTAGAGGAATATATTTCTAGAAGCGGAAGCTTCTATTAGGTATTCTTACATGAATTCTTCTTCTTTATTTATTAGGCCTTATTAATTAATGTCAGCCTTTATTAAATAGAAAACATATCCTATTAACTAATGACCCATGGAAAGAGGTTAGGATCGAATCCTAACATGCCCTCCCCCTTCAAAAGAAGCCTTGTCCTCAAGGTTGCCGGTGTAAAAACTGCTGAAGTATGGTCGTGGGTTCCCAGGTCTCCTCCTCTAGTGATGTGTCCTTCCACTTGATCAACACTTCCTTGATAGTGCGGCCACATAGGTGACGTTCATGGTTATTGAGGACTGCTTCTGGTTGGATCCACAAGGAACCTTCTTCATCTAATTATGGTTTGGACTTTGCAATTCTGGCCCACTACTTTCTTCAGACATGAAACATGGAACATCAGATGGATTTTGGAATTAGCAAGAAGGGCCAATTTGTAAGCCATAGAACCAATACGATTGATGATTTGGTAGGGTCCATAAAACTTAGGTGCCAATTTTTGATGTCCCTGAGCTTCGAGAGATGTTTTCTTGTAAGGTTGGAGCCTGAGAAACACCTAATCACCTTCCTGAAAAACCCTTTCTGAATGATGCTGGTCTTCCTATTGCTTCATGCAATTTTGGGCCATGTGGAGGTTATCCTTTAGTGCCACTAGAGTGGCTATACAACCTTTCAACATTGTATCAATAGATTGGATCTTGGATGTGCTAGGAAGATAGGTAGTGACGATCGTTGGTCTTTGGCCATATACCGCTTGATATGGGGTCATTTTAGTGGTCGTATGATAGGAAGTATTGTACCACCATTCTACGAAAGGAAGCCACTACACCCACTAGTGTTGTTTTTCTGAAGCAAAAAAATACAAATATGTTTCCAAACATTTGTTGACTACCTTTTGGTCGTCAAACTGGGGGTTATAAGCTGTTCTCATGTTCAGTTGGGTGCACTGCAATTTAAACAACTCTTGCCAAAATGTGTTGGTGAAAGTTGGGTAACGATCAGAGACAATAGAGGTTGGCATGCCACATAACTTGAAAATATGATCAAGGAAGACTTATGCTATGAGTGCCGATGTGAAAGGGTGAGATAAGGGACAAAAATGAGCATACTTGGAGAGGCGATCAACCACCACCATGATGATAGAGTTGTTTTTATCTTTAGGAAGGCCCACTATAAAATCCATGGATATTTTTGTCCACAGAGAAGCTGGAATGGGTAATGGCTGTAGGACACCTGGAGACTTGGGCGTTTCACCTTTATTACATTGGCACACCTCACATTCTATGACAAATTGAAGTATATCCTTCTTCATGGCTTCCCAAAAAGAAGAATGATGAGCACAAGCATATGTATTTTGAAATTTTGAATGACCCGCTATAACTAAGGAGTGAAAATCATTTAAGAGCCTTGGCTTGAGTGCTGAGGAGGGTGAGAGAACCAGACGATCCTTATATCGAAGAATATTATCCTGCCAAGTGTAGCCAATAGGAGGATTAGGGTCCTCCTGAAGACGCTAAATTAATTTGGAGGTAGTTTGGTGCGTTAGCCACTCTTGGCGCGCTTCTTCAATCCAATCAGGGACTGGTAAATAGAACGCAAAGAGGGAGCCTTCCTCCTCATGTTGTCTTGACAATGCATCTGCTACTATGTTATCTTTTCCCTTTTTGTAGATGATTTCATAATCATAACCCAACATTTTTGTCATCCACTTATTTTGTTCTGAGGGTGATAGTCGCTACTCCAAAAAATATTTCAGGCTATGGTGATATGTTTTAATTTGAAAATGACATCCCAAGAGATATGGTTTCCAGTTGTGCACTACATGAAGAATGACCATCATTTCTTTTTCATACGTAGATTGGCCTAGGTTGCTACCACTCAACGCTTGGCTAGTAAATGCCAAGGGTCGACCATATTGGGTGAGCATGACACCTATACCCGTGCCTGAAGCATCTGATTCCACCACAAAGATTTTGTGAAGTCAGGAGATGCTAGGACAGTGGTCGTGCACATGGCCCGCTTTAACTCAGTGAAGACTTGCTCAGCGACAAGTGTTCAATGAAATGCATTTTTCTTAAGGAGGTAATTCAAGGGATTATCAATTTTTCCATAATGGTTGACAAATTTTCTATAATAGCCTCTGAGACCCAGAAAACCACTTAGGTTCTTTAAGGTCGTTGGTCGTGGCCATTTTTGCATAGCTTGTATCTTTTTGGGGTCCACTTTTACCCCATCAATGCTGACAATGTGCCCCAAGCATTCCACTTCGTTGACACCAAATGAACATTTGGTCTTTTTGATAAACAATTGGTTTTCCTGCAACAAGTGAAAGACTTTTTCCACATGAAGAAGATGGCTATCCCAGGTGCATCTATAAATGAGGATGTCATCAAATAAAACCAAGACAAATTTTTGAAGATAAGGTTTCAATAGTTTATTCATGAGAATTTGGAAGGTGGATGGAGCATTGAAAAGTCCAAAAGGCATGACCAATAATTCATAATGTCCCTCATGAGTTCTGAAAGAAGTCTTCGGAAGACCTACCTCCTTCATTCAGATTTGGTGATAACCGGATTGAAGATCTAATTGGTGAATACATAGGCACCTTGTAGTTCATCCAACAAATCATCGATGACAGGAATGGGAAATTTAACTTTGATGGTCAGTTTATTCAAGGCACGAAAATCAGGGCACATGCGCCAAGTACCATCTTTCGTTAAAACCATCACCACTGGTGAAGAGTATGGGCTAGTACTAGGGCCAATTATCCCCACCTCCAGTAATCCCTATATCATATTTTCTATTTCATTTTTCTGAGCAAAGGGGTATCTGTAGGGACGTACATTAGTGGGTTGAATTCCTGACAGGAGAGGGATGTTATGATCATGCTCATCCCTAGAAGGAGGTAAGGCTGTAGGAAGCTCAAATATCTTGGGGTACTTGTCCAAGATGAGTTGCAGGATAGGAGGAACTACCTGAGAGACTTGTTCAGTGACCTAGATGGCATTAAATTGAGAAAACACACTGTGGTGGCCTTTCTTCAAGATTTTTTCCATCCTGTGAGAGATGATGATTCCTGGAGATCCCGCTTGGAGACCCCTGAGAGTGTAGGGGCGATATTCTTAGGTGAATCTCATATATAATTCTTTATAATCCATTGTGATTGGCCCCAGAGTGTGAAGCCATTCCACGCCTAATAAAATATCACAACCACCCATGGAAATAGAGAACATGTGGGTTTTCAGATGGTAATCACCCATTTGGACTTTGACATTCTAACAATGTCCCCCACACTTCATAGGACCACCATTAACAATGAGGATTTGAAAATTAAAAATAGGGCAGACAAAGCAATGGATCTCATCAACAAGTCTGCGATGAATAAAATTATGGGTACTACCACTATCAATCAACACCACAAGTGACCTATGTTTAATGTAGCCCTTGATCTTCAATGTCTGTGGGGCCGAAATATGTGAGAGTGCATGAAGCGAGATGACCGGTTCCATGGATTCCATCGGCGTGACAAGTGGATCTTCGACATGATAACTTGGCCGAGTCGCCTCTTGGTCTGAAACCTCATCTGATGGGATGTTGTCATAAGAAGAGGAAGAAAATGCATCAATTTGGAAGAACTTTTGTTCTCTACATTTATTCCATGATGCGTACATTTCATCACAATAGTAGAAAAGGCCTTGCTTGCGACGTTTCGCCATTTCAGCGGGAGAGACCTTTTGAACCTTCAAAGTTTGGGTCGGAGCAGGGGTAGCCCCTGGGCAAGGATGGTTGGTAAATGGATCCTTAAGGGATGGTGCCTGGAGGATGGTCTCTAATTCCTTGACTAATTGACATGCCTATAACCAGGTAGTTAGATGATGCATGTTCACATGAGCCTTGATATCTTCTTTTAAACCAATGATAAAAAATTCTAGGTAAAATTCATCAGATAAACCCTCAGTACAGATAGCCAACTGTTCAAATGCCGTGATTAAGTTTGTGACAAATCCAGTTTGGCACAGTTTAGTGAGTTGACCCAAAAATTGTGATTCTCGATAAAAAAGGACACATAAAACTTTGGAGAACATGTTCCAATTGGGAGGTCCTGGATAACATTTCTTATGCCATTACCACCATTGCCAACATTCTTGATCAAAGTAAAAAACCCATACATGGAGTTTGGTCTCATCATATTGAATATCATGAAGGGAGAAGTATTATTCCATTTGAGAAACCCACCCGGCTGGGTTGGAACCATCAAATTTATGCATGTCAAATTTGGGCACCTTAGTCCAAGAAGGTGGAGAACCCCAAGGGGAGCGGGAGGACTGAGTATTTCATAATGAGAAGAGTGAAGTTCTTTTGGGTTTGGCTCAACATTCTTACCCCTGAAGAGTTGCACCAATTTGTTGAATTGATGGTAAAGGGCTGTAGTGAATTCATTGCAGAGGGACTCTATGTTGTTGTCAATGTCTTGTTCCGGTTGGGCCACTCTATCCTCCAAGGTTTCTTGGGAATGAGAGCGAGTGGTAGGCATGGTAAAGGCTTAGGTAGTAGTGGAGGTGTCAGGATGGAAAAAATGGGCTTAAAATGATAGGTACTCGGGTGATTAGGACAAAGAGAGGAATCCAATGGGATAAGTCTCAAGAAAGACATCCCAAAGGGCGCTGGGTCTGCAGGGAAAAAAAGGCTTAAAATTGAAGGGTACCACTGCAAGAAGAATGAAGAGAGGAATGAAATGGGCTAGGTCACAAATAAGGGTGCTGACAGGCCCATACTTGTTTTTTAACACTCCCACAAAGTTATACTCTGAATTGAATAATACTGCAGAGGTGGAATGCCCAAATTATTGACAAGACAAAAAATATAGTAATTTTGCAACCCTAATCTAGATGACAAGGTTGCACTGGAATAGATCTTGTCTTTTCTTTTTCTGTTCTGTTCCCAAGGGTTAGGGTTTGCAGGGGATCTATAGTCAAGTATTTTCCCTGTGCTATATCTCTCTTATATATGTGCGGGGTCCAACAATAGTACTCGGCCCAATATCTCAGGGAACCAACTAAGGAGGCTAGACCATACACTTAGCCATACTACCCGACTACCCAGGTACTAGAGAGTCACTTCCCGAGTGTTGTTCTCGGTGACACTATAACAGTGAGGCAATCGATCAATTTATCTATGGAGGGCTTCAAGATGCCCAGGCTGATCCGCATACAGATGCTGTCTGATGCGCTACCACTCGAAGGGGTACCAACATGGGTTACAAGGGTGGCCAACATATGTGCACTTAAGAAACACTTGTATTTCCTATGTGCATGACTCCCCGACCGCGGGTTTATGCACATAACGACAGATCTCTGTAGATTAAAGATGTCAGAATACATCTCTACCCTGAAATTTTTTTAGCCCACAAGTCTTGCCTTGGAAAGAGCTCTTATACCACTTTCAATATTCCTTATACAATATATTATGCAGAACATAAAATATCTAGCAATCAATGACAAAATAATAATGATATATCCATAAAAATATCAGAAGAACATCGAAATAACACCCAAATAATCACCGGGAAGAACAAATTTATTATGATAGCAATGTTCACTTGCCTCTTCGAGGGGGAAACCTACAATAAAGAAGAACTCTATTATATTAATCTCCAAGAGAAAATATCCAATGCCTCCTACTCTTATTTATACTAGTTCTACCTTCTAAGGAAACTTCTAGAGGAAGATCTTTCTAGAAGCATAAACTTCTATTAGGTCTTCTTACATTGACCTACACTTCTTTATTTATTAGGCCTTATTAATTAATGTCAACCTTTATTAAATAGAAAACATATCATATTAAATAATGACCCATGGAAAGGGGTTAGGATCAGATCCTAACACCAACACACACGCTTCCCACAACTACAATATTGTGGAAGATTTAGCCTAGGCACCTTGTGCCATGTCGGTGCTTGAAGTTCTCCAAAGCTTCCCCACGTAGCTGAAAAATTTGCTATCGGCTATAGGTGGGGTTGATCCCTCGAAGTTGAGCTTAATTACCTTTGAAACTACCCAAGTTACTGATAGGCTCTCCCACCCAGTAGCCTTTCAGATTAAAGTGAAAACAATGCGTAAAAGCATCTTTCGAACTGTTGTGGATGAAGGAGCCTCGACTTGCATCATGTCTATTTCTTGTTGGAAATCCTTGGGCTCTACTAATATTGATATGTCTGCCACACTTTTGAAAGTCTTCGATGGAAACATGTTCCAACCCCATGGAATAATCACTGCCTTACCCATCGAGTTAGGTGGTAAGACTGTCTCCATCGCAGTGGAGGTCGTCGACGCACCACTTGAGTACAATTTGTTACTTAGGCACACTTGGTTCTATGAGATGACTGTAGTTGTCTCCTCTATGTTTAGGTCCTATGCTTCTATCACAAAGGGAAAATCGTTACCATTGATCAACTTGCGTTTTGTACCCTAGACCTTGGATCCAATGCAGGGTCTAATGTACCCTTTGTCGGTGATACCACATAGTCTTCTCTGTACATTGGTGCGAGGACATTAAAATATCCTTCGCTTATGGGTATATTCCCCCTTCCCCCACCATCTTCTACTGCAACCATTTCCACCATCAACATGATTTCCTCATCTACTAGTGGAATTGGGTCTTTTGATCCTTGGGTGGTACCTCATCCCGAGGATGTTGATTCATATAGAGCATCAATACTACTCAGTGCCATCAATATTGTCGATCCAACAATCCCATCAGCATCAACTGATACTAGTAAGCACCTCCATCCTCATATGGAGTGTGATCAACCTACTCCTCTTGAACAAGTTGTTGACTCTCCAAGTTTGCATAACATCCGATATTCCGAGTTTCCTTCGCAAGAGAACATCCTGGAAGTCATGGCTTCCATAGAAAATCCAAGGGATGAGGTGCTACATGAATCATATTATCCTCATTTAGAACTGATGAGATTTGACATGATGAGTCTTGACCTGATATTGGGGGCATTTGCTTGAGAATGAAGTGGAACCCCTAGTATCAACCCTTTTCCGTCTCGGTTTTCTTTTTCAGAGCTTGCCACCGAATTATTTATTTCCCCTTCCATCGAAGATTCACTTTTTGTACCCCCTTTATGCCTTGATGGAGACCATCAAAGAGTTTCCCTATCTCGTGAGACTACTCACAATGAGTATATTCGTATGTGGAAATTCGATCCTAGGTGTCATGGACCCAACGTGGTGAGCCATATGATGTTGACATCGGCTCATGAGCTCATTTTTTATGAAAAATATCCTTGGCCCGAGCCTTGCAATAGGCTCTACTTTTTGTAAACCATCAATATGTGTAGTGCCTTGTACATAGGTGTGTGGTGTGTGTGATTTGTTTTGCATATATCATATCCAAAAAATCCAAAAATATTTTCTTTTTTGAGATTTCACTATGCGTTTTGACCTTGGAATCTAGTTTACATGTATTAACATGATTCTAAGGAATTTTTTACGACAATGACGACATCTCCTAAACTTGAGGTATATGTTTCCTAAAATGACATATAGGGATAGGTTTTTCCCTGCATTTCCCACCTTTCATTATTAACCATCCATACTGCCAGGGTTATGCCTTAGGTTCAAACACAACTGGTTGCGACCTTAGCCATTCCTTTGTGCATGTCGTAATTGGTTGGTAGTGCCTACCCTTCATGGGTGCCCTAGTTAGCACCCGAAATTCCATATGGTGACCATGCTGTGAGTTTCTTGTAGACCCAAGAGCCCTTCTTTAGCCCCGCCATGACTCGAATATTGAGCCTCATTCTCCTCTTTTCGCATTTATTATGGCCATTTCCCATGGGGGTTTCTGAATTTTTTTTTGTTTCTTAATGGTCACCTATGCATTTGCTTCTTGCATCATGCCTCCCATAGTTGTGTTGCTATTTTCCCATATCCCGCTTACAACTATGCAACAACCTTGACCATACACCTGTTTCATTATTTGGCGTGCACTTTGCATATACCCACCTAGGGAGAGAACATCTGCTAAGGGTGGACCTCACTTGTCAGTGCCAGTTGCATTCTTCATTACTTAGGTCAGTTCCACATGCTTGGAACATAGGAGCATGCTGTTAAGCCACTCATTCTCTCATGACGAGTATCCTTTAAGCTCTTTTTAGACTCTTTAAACATGAAAATATTGCCGAGAGAGATTGTTTTCTTTCACACTAGTTAAATGGTTTGAAAGGAAGTCTATTGGGTATAATTTTAACCCTTTTTCGGACCGGATGGACTACTTACGAAAAAGTAATACTCTAGGCCACCTGGGCTAGAAGAGTTCTCCCTTGTATTGTTTTATACTTTTTCGGGCTTGGGGGACTAAATTTACGAAAAAGAGCATCAAAATTACTTGGGTAACTTTTTTGTGCTCATTAAACCATGAAGGAGACTGAAAATACTTGTGTCATTATTTCGTGCTCGTTAAACCATAAAGGAGACAAAAAATACGAAAAAAAAATCGAAAAAGAGTGGGGGTTTTTCACCATTGGTCTATTCAAAAAATGGTAGCGTCGGTCGAGTCACTCTTGAACATGGCACCTGTTTGAGTCCTCATCATTCAGTTGGGTTTTATCTTGCCTAGGAGCCATCCCAGTAATATGAGTAAGAGATACTCCTTCACCTGGTTACTCTTCCAGTCATCATGGAGAGTGCTTCAATTCCTCCTACGTTGTTGCATTATATTCGTCCATCTCTTGTGTATTGTTGCCAAGTCACCATTGTGTCAGGATATATGTTCAAGGGAAGTTTAAGCCTTAGTCGATCATTTGCTAATTTGTTGACTTTCCGAGTCGACCATCTTCTATTTTGTTGACTTTCTGAGTCAACCATCCCTTTTTCAGTTGTACTTTTTGATACTCTCTCTTCACATAATCTCTCAGTGTATGTTTCATGTCGATTGATGGGGGACACATCAAGACCCTCCTTTGACAGATATCTTCCTATCGACTTCAATAAATTATCTAGGCCAGGGATCTAGAAACTGTTGGGTATGTGTTATATTCTTTGCACGAGTAGTAAACTTGTCTAAAAACTTTTCTGCCTTGGGAAATGTGTCACATATTTAGGTGGTTTTTTGACACATGGTTTCTTTGCTGATGGTTTTCTATTTTCAGTTAAGGAATCCGGGTTGTTGATTAATCCAGGTCATTGGGTTAGGGTTTTTGGATGCCATTGGCTCCTATATGTATATTGTATTGTAAACAATGTAACACAATGAATGAATATAGAATATGCTGGTTTTCCCGGTTTGAGTTTCCAGGGAAAAAACCTCTGTGTATTGAAAATATGTTTGTAGTAAATATTGTACAAGGTTAAAATCTACAGAAACTATCCAGTATCTTGGAGCTTGCATTCATCAGTGGCGGGCCTCCTTGCGATCGACAATGGGTTTCCTTCATTGAATCATGATCGATGATTCTAGGAGTGTTCTACACCAGATCCTCTATTCACACTCACTAGATTGCACTAGGTACCTTGGGGTCCATATTCATCATCGGTGGATTCTCTCGGGTTTGTTAATGATATACATAAATGACTGATAATTAGATGTTTTCTACCATGCTCGACATCAACTCATATATTCGCATGATGTAGATTCGTACCATTGGAGTTTGGGACGAAGACCTTGGGTTGGGGCCATATCCTTCTTTTACATCATTCCCTCCCAAGTTGCATTGGAGTATGTCACTTGTATATGAAGACTTCCGGGGAACTCTCCTCAGTGCTTGATGTATTCCTGACATCTATATGCTGTGTCATAGATCCACATTGTATCTTTTGGTGGCTATGATTATTTTTCTGACATAGATCCACATTGTATCTGTTGGTGGCTATGATTGAGTCATGACGTAGATCCACATTGTATTGGCTCATGGATACGGCCTTATTGATGACATGGATCCACTATGTATTCTTTCATGGCCATGGTCTAGCATTTCATTTCATGGATCCGCATTGTATTGTTTGGCAACCATGCTCATTCTGAGTCTGAGTATGTCTACCTAGGGGATTCGTCTATATATACTCATCCTTGGTGTTTGAATGCATGTATTCTTTGGTCTACCTAACCTCCTTTTCTCTCTCCTTATGTTGCCTTATATGGACACTATTGTAATGTATTTCGGCCATTCACTCCTTTCCCATCCTCACACATTAGGGGGAATATTTTATAGCCTTAATCTTCACCCTATAGGTCAGAGAGGAAGCCATTAGCGGATATAATCCTTAATGTAACTTTTTCCTAAGGTTTGAACCTTTACAAAGCATTTTTGGAGAGCCTCGCGTGACACCTAGCATGCAACAATCGAGGCCTCGCTAGACAACAATGGCTCAACAAACGAGGCACTGCCAAACTTCTAGAAAAGAGGAGTTACGAGGTGAGGGGCGAGAGATGAGTTGGATCTTAGTGGTAATAGCTTAGGAAATCACATCATTCGAGTTTTTAGTGGCCTCTAGAAGATCTAGAAGCCTCTTCTAAGTCTCCTTAGACAAGGGAGAAAGAATTCAATAGCAAATTTCTGCCAAACTGCAGAGGTATTTATCCAGAAGTCATTGGAGCCTAGCATGACCAAGGAGCTGTAAGAAGAAGCAAGGAGCAAGGAGATTGAAGGAGCCTAGATCAACACTCAAGGTATGCAATTGTGATGTATGTTTCCATTTATAATAATAGATCATTTGGTTTTCCCCTACAATTGTTTGCAGTTAAATAAAAAGTGTTTAGATCTGATTCATATTGTTATAGATCTGATTGAAAACTAATTAGATCTAGGATTCTAATCCTAAATAGGAAAGTAGAGAAGATTTTTTGTGTCTTTTGTATACTGGATGTAGGTTTTCAAGCTTGGAGTTGGAACTCTAGGACTACAACAACTAGGAGATACGAAGGAACACCTCTTGAAAGGTATGTATATCTTCTCCTTTCTCTAGAATTATAGTGAATTCATATATTTGAATCTAGATCTAGGAAACCTTTTAGAAGTCTACCCCCTCCTGTCTAGGATATCTAGGCTTATCCTATGGAGATATTACTGATCTATTCAGTGAGATCTCCATGAGCATTTTTCTTGTAACACTGTGCCAAAACATGTAAGAAATGAAGACGAAACCACTCTTGAAATTGCAATTAAATGTCAAGCTTCTCAATGCTGATTTTAGATGTAGAATTTTTAATGAGTTCCTTTTGTGGCTCCACCTGGTTTCCCATTATTAAAGAGAAAAGTGTATTTTCTTCTACAACATATTCCACTATTAGTTGTTTCAACTTCCTTGTTGTCGGATCCAAGGTAGTTTTCCACAATTGTAAATTCATCATCAAAACAATAATGAGATTGCCTACCCCTCTTAACCTTGTATGGTGGTGGAACTCCTACATATATGTATTCTTGCTAAAAAAGAGCTTTTTTGTATGTGAAAAATAATGTTTTACATCGACCAAGTAGTGAAATTGACCAACAAAGGAATGGATTCGACCAACGATGTAAAATCGCCCAAGGAGATATGTGAAGTCATTTAGGCATGAAATAAAATGTTCGAAAAGTGTGAAGTCATCCAGGCAGGTGGGAAATGACCCATGTAAGTGGAAAGTGTTAGCACACGATTGGTTTATGCCTCAGCGTTGCATAAGTGGCACTACCTAATATTTCTCAGAGAACAAAATCTGCATTTCATTATTCATTTTGGCAAATGAATACAATTGTTATGGGATTTTTATTTGTTTCGGGGAAAATTGAAATTATATTGAGTTATTCCTAATATCCAAGTTCAAGCATCAAAGAACCCATGGATTTATGCTACCAAATTTCATGCAGAAACACAGTCAAGCACTACCTACAGGCGTTGCGTAATATTCTGGCAGAGGCTAAATTGTGCAGAGTTATTCTGCCAGTTTTGAGTCACTAATTTAAACTTGGGTTATGAGAAGTTGAGGATGTATTTTTGAAAACTGGAGGAGGTTTTTGTTCATAACATTCCAAATAACAAAAAACTCTCTCCGTTTTTCAAAATGTGTTTTTTTTTGAGAGATATTGGATATAGAAGTAGGCGCTGCGTACTCTTCACAGTGGCGTTGTGTACTAATTTCCTGTAGCGGTCATGGTTTTCATATTCGCCTTGTTGGGAGGTTGCCACATGTCAAGGAGGGTTCGAATGACTTCTCAAGCATCATTTAGATGTCAAGGGACACCTGATCCTAAGATTTAGCTCCAACAAAGGCCTCATGCATGAGGTGGAAACAATTTATTAATGATTTCCAACAAATTCCTGAAAATCAGCAGTTTGTTGGATTTTTGTCTCTTTGACTGTTGCCACCTATCTCCAAGGCTTAGAATCCAATGGAGGAGATGTGATTCGACCTCCTTAGGTTATTTGGATGCTATTTGTTTTTAAACAGGGAGATATCTCTTGGAGAAAGGAGATGGATGAACCAAGAGAGGCTAGAGAGAGTAAGAGTAGGCAGTTTTCCTAATTTTATGATTATAAGCATTACTGCTATTGGAGACTCATGAGAGCTGTGATTTCAGATTGTAAATATTCTTTTATATTTCTTCTTATTTGAATATATTGCAGATTTGAGGATCAAAGGTTGTCAATGATCTATGGATCCCTAAGCAACAGAGGATTTGCTGTATTTTTCCCATCAATTATTGTTTATATTCAAGTATCTGTTGATTCATTAAATTGAGAGGATATTTGTTTAGTGAACATTCTATCTTATGTTTTCCATCTTCATTTTTCCACCTATCAACATATAATCTTGTTTTCTGTTGAGTAGCTTTTGTGCCTTCGATGAGTAGGATGTTTATGACTCCATTGCCCATTGGTGTAGCACACTGATCTGTAGCTTGCAACCCTCTCTCTTTCTTTCTCCATCTTGTTGATCTACCTATTCAAAATCAAATTATATTTTACATTCTGATGGGTGCTGAGCTTACACTTTAGCAATCAAAGTGTGACTTTCAGTGCTAACATTTTTGGTGCCGTTGTCGGGGACGGATTTGAGCAGATTGAAAATCTCCTTGGGAAGAACGACATTGCACAGCTCCATCTTTAGATGGTGACTGAAGTTGGACACCTTCAAGACTGCACATTCACCACGACGACTCCATTGTTCAGAATATGTTGGTGACTCCACTAGGGATGAGAAAAATCAAATGGCTATGAAGGCTATCCTGGACAGGAGGTTTTCCCCACTCAATTTTTCAGCCATAGATGGTTATCCACATCTTGTGCCTCAAATTGATGAATGGAAAGATCTGCTACCCAGATTTTATGAAGGTGATGATGACAACCCTTTTGAGCATGTTCATGAATTTCATGCTTTAATGCAACAACTTGACATCCATCATGAAGATATATTGATGAAAATGTTCATGTATTCATTGGAAGGAGATGTGAGGCAATGGTATAGAACACTCCCTGCTTCTAGTATTTCCTTTTTGAAGGATTTTCAGGATCTTTTTTATTCTCATTGCAAGATAATTTATCCAGCTGAAAGACTTTTTGAGAATTGTTGTGAGGGGTATGCATCATATATTCAAGATTCAGCAAGTGATTCCTCTAGTAGTGACGATGAAGGGGATGATTATAGAGATCATGACTTAGATGATGAGTTTCATAATTCTTTTCCTAAATTTGAAGAACAAATGCATCATTCATGTCAAAATATAGGTCCCCAAGAGAAAGATCAATATGGACAATCCATCATTTCCTTGTCTCCTCCTTTTCTTGATTCTTTAAGTTAAGAGGCCATCTTAGATTCAGATTTATTTTATCATGAGAATAGTGTTGTAGCTTGTCATGACCAAATTCATAGCTTATCAATCCCTCCTATTGTTAATGAACCAATGTTCCATGATTTTCCAAGTTTTGATGACTATGAGGATGTTTTCCCTGAGCAACCAGCTGTCCCAGCTATTGTACTAATCCCCTCAACCATTAATAGTCAAATGGTCATTGATTCACTTTTGTATGATGATTATGAAGATGATTTCCATGAACAATATGTTGAAGACCTTATATAAAAAAAGTACCCTTCCCATCAAAGCAACAATAGCTTGTTTCAACCCTCATGTCATATTTTTGTTGCTGAAAAAGAAGAAAAATATGATAATCTAATTTTAGAGGGTGAAAAACTGAGAAATTGGGACCATAAGCCAAGCTTTGATGAATATCCCTCACAATCAGAAGATAAGATAGAAGAATTTAGTTTCCCTAGCACTTCTAATTGTGATGAACTTCCCTATCAACCCCCTATTCCTCTTGAAGGCACAAGCTCAGTTTCATCCAGCAGCCAAGATCAAATTCCATGTGATCAGATGAGAAAGGTTGAAATTAAAGAAAGACAAGCATCACTAAGCCTTTTTCCTAATACACCTCATGACCAGGAGTGGACCAAGGCCATATGAATTGAGGATGAAATAGAGAATCAACAAGCCATACAACGACCAAGAACAATGGACGAAGGACCTAATGCAATACTTTTCCTTTTTACACAAAGCAATGTTGCATGGGCAAGTATTGATGATGTTTTTCAGGATCCATTTGTAGCTTGTCTGCAAGCAGAAAATGGGCCTAGGATCATTGATTTCTTCAATAGAAAGTGTATTTCCAAATGTCTCTTTGACGCGCCTTCAAGTAAGAATTATCTCTGGTGCTTAAGGAAGCACATTTCAAAACTTCAAACAGTTGAAAAAATGATGAAATGGCTTCATTGGTTGTTTCATGTAACTTTAACGCTTCAGTTTCCTAATAATTAGAGTAGGTGTGTGAAATAATCTTGCTGGACAAGCATCGTTTTCATCATTTTGTCAGTTCTAGTTTTCATTTTCATTTACTTTCATCTGAAGGTCACAGATCAAAGGAGATTGCAGAGGTTAAAGGTTGAGAGCATGACTCCACAAGCCCAAAGGATAAGGCACTAAAACTACAAGAGTTCTTAGAGCCTCACAGGGAGGAATCTATCCCCCATGGAGCCTATGCTAGCACAATATTGGTTTATGCCTCAACATTGCATAAGTGGCGCTACCTAATATTTCTCAGAGAACAAAATCTGCATTTCATTATTCATTTTTGCAAATGAATACAATTGTTATGGGATTTTTATTTGTTTTGGGGAAAATTGAAATTATATTGAGTTATTACCAATATCCAAGTTCAAGCATAAAATAAACCATGGATTTATGCTACTGAATTGCATGCAGAAACACAGTCGGGCGCTACCTACAGGCACTACGTAATATTCTGGCAGAGGCTAAATTGTGCAGAGTTATTCTGCCAGTTTTGAGTTACTAATTTAAAAATTGGGTTATGAGTAGTTGAGGATGTATTTTTGAAAATTGAAGGAGGTTTTTGTTCATAACATTCCAAATAACAAAAACCTCTCTCATTTTTTCAAAATGTGTTTTGGTTTGAGATATATTGGATATATAAGTAGGCGTTGCGTACTCTGCACAGTGGCACTGCGTACTAATTTCCTGTAGTGGTCACGGTTTTCATATTCGCCATGTTGGGAGGTTGCCACATGTCAAGGAGGGTTCGAATGAATTCTCAAGGATCAGTTAGATGTCAAGGGACAACTGCACCTAAGATTTAGCTCCAGCAAAGGCCTCATACATGAGGTGGAAACAATTTATTAATGACTTCCAACAAATTCCTGAAAATCAGTTGTTTGTTGGATTTTTGTCTCTTTGACTGTTGCCACCTATCTCCAAGGCTTATAATCCAATGGAGGAGATGTGATTCAACCTCCTTAGTTTATTTGGATTCTATTTTCTATTTAAAGAGGGAGATATCTCTTGGAGAAAGGAGATGGATGATCCAAGAGAGGCTAGGGAGAGTAGGAGTAGGCAGTTTTCCTGTGTGTGTTCATATGTAATCCCGTGGGAATTTTATGATTATAAGCATTACTGCTATTGGAGACTCATGAGAGCTGTGTTTTCAGATTGTAAATATTCTTTTATATTTCTTCTTATTTGAATATATTGTAGATTTGAGGATCAAAGGCTGTCAATGATCTATGGATCCCTAAGCAACAGAGGATCTGCTGTATTTTCCCCATCAATCATTGTTTATATTCAAGTATCTGTTGATTCATTAAATTGAGAGGCTATTTGTTTAGTGAAAATTCTATCTTATGGTTTCCTTCTTCATTCTTCAACCTATCAACATATAATCTTGTTTTCTGTTGAGCATCTTTTGTGCCTTCAATGAGTAGGATGTTTGTGACTCCATTGTCCATTGGTGTAGCATACTGATCTGCAGCTTGCAACCCTCTCTCTTTCTTTCTCCATCTTGCTAATCCACCTATTCAAAACCAAATTATCTTTTACATTCTGATGGGTGCTGAGCTTACACTTTAGCAGTCAAAGTATGACTTTTAGTGCTAACAAAAAGCGTCCTAGAAAATTGGAAAATGTCCTAGTTGTGTATATAGTCACCCAGGGAGTGCGTAGTCAACATTGTTGTGTATAGAGTCACCCAAGTAATGAATCTCAACTTAGAGAGAGTGATGAAACTTAGTAGGATAGACAAAATTCATTAACATCCATAAAAAATGAATTTAGCAACTTCTTACATATTTGCAACAGAGAAATTTTAACATCCATTGATATCAGAATTCAAAGGGAATTGGACGATGGACATTTCAAAGCTGTTCAGGATCTTCATTTGTACATAGAGAATGATATCTCACACCATAACATAACTGGGAAGAAATTCAATTTAACATGAAGAAGAACAACATCAAACACAACAATCAATCACAATGAACTCACACATTTTACCCTATAAACTCAAATGGGAAAACCAGCCTCGAATGGGGGCTTAGTTCTCCATTATGACAATCTCTAGTTACATTTATTTCATGGATCTCTATGCATGTTCATCCCTTGGCCAAAAAAAGACCCATTAAGAGTGAAATTCATGAGAGAAATAAGGATAGATGGGGGTAAGGGTTAGGCCAATAACCACGACCCTTCACTTCCCATTATTCATCCTTCTCTCCTCTTCAGTTTCTTATTTCATTCAATTCTATATTTTTCTCTCTTTTTATTTTGTCTCATTCATCTTTATATTTACATTGTTTTTTACATAGTTTAGCCAACTTTGTTTTTACATAGTTTAGCCAATCTTCATAAATTGTTGAATTCTATTTTACAAGTACCGATTCATACACCCATATGTCAATTTGGAACCATTTCGGATCACACCTCCCCATTTAGAGGATTTTTGATATCCAAAATATTAAAGGAAACCATTTTGGATCAATTCATACCTTATGTCCACTTGTTTGGAATGTGACTGACTCTAGCTTCTGGAAACAACTTTGGCTCTAGCTCTGGATTGGGCTCATGGCTTTGGCTACTGGATCTGGTCCCTGACTATGGATTTGGCTCTAGTTCAAGTATATTCACTGACTCTCAACTCCAAGCAATCTCCAGATCCAAAATCCCCACTCAACATCCATTCTCATCTCCTTCTTAGTCTTGGAGATAGTCCATCTTTATAGCCAATGAAGCCAATTCAAATGTTGGTCTATGTTCAATGTGACCCTAGCATGCTATTCTATCGTGTATCAGTCCCAAAAAAGGAAGTATGACCTATATTCTCTTGCTATGGTCAGTGGCTTCCCAATATGGAAAAAACTCTTTAATGCATGCACATTCTTGCAAGCATGTCGAGGATTTCTCAAGAACTCTTCCAAAGGTCATTGACCTCCTTGCACTAGTCTCCAACACATCTTCAAGAAGGAAAAATTATTTTGGAAGATTGTAGGTAGTAATTGGAATGGTGCATCCTTGGTTGTTGGAATCAACTTGTTGTCCTCTTTGATGGTGATGTAGAGATCCTGTGCTTCTATCTCTCCTTGGACAACTTATTCGCCTTGAATTGAGATGCAGCGAGATCTTCATCTTCCATACTCTTCAATATTGAGACCCTTTTCATGGCTGTGAAATTTCTGGGGTGAAACTTTGGATGAAGTCACAAACACTTCGCTTCCCAATTTACACTCAACTTGTCATGGTGGAAAGAGTTCTTGTTGCTGTTACAAGGATTTACTAACAAAATTATCCTCTCCACTTACCTCTAAGTTCACTATTGGATTGGAGGTTTTCTTTCCATTACTCCTCTGAAAGAAATATGGCTTATGGCATGTGGCTTGCTTCTCCTAGAAAGATGCCACTCGATGACCTTTCTTCCCACAAAATGAACAAGCCTCTGAGTGTCAATAATTGACAGTGTTGTGTCCTTTCCTCTTGCAGCAATGACAAACAAGGAATGTATTTTTTGAGGCATACCTCTTGATCTTCTTCTTATTCTTTCCCTGACTGATCTTACCGCTTCTTTTGAGTGATGGTGCAGGCCGAGTATTCAAGCTCTTCTCGTCATTTCCCTTCTTCAATCTACCACAAGAAGGTTGAGGTGGTAGTAGGTTTCCACCTTCACTTATTGATACTCTTTCTCTTGATGAGAAAGCCAACTTCACAACGTCTTTCACCTTCACAAAAGTGGCCTTTATGGTCACGCTCTACCATTGAAGCCTAGGTCTTCATGTGTGACCCATGGTGTAGCTACAATGGGGCTTATGATTCCTTGTCTTCTCTTTCCTATCCCTTATCCATCATAGCCCATCTTCTTTAAGAGTTTCGAATCAATGCCTCTGGTATGCTTTTTGAGATCACCAAAATATATTGAGAGAAATCAAAGGAAGGTGAGCTTACCAAAGTGGTCTTAGTCATGGTGTTGGCTTTGATAGTGGCAATGGAAGATATCCTTTCTTCTTGGTTCTCTTTGATAACTTCTTTGAGATTTTCCAAGGCCTCATCCTTCTCTATCAAATATTGTTGCAACTAATCCATCATCTGAGTGAGCCTATCCTCTCACCAACTATCCAACTGAATGACCTTCTCTCCCAAGTGTACAAGCTGTATTTTGTGCTTATCCCAATATGCCATGACAGTGGCGAATGAGTCTTGGAATTATTCAAACTTCTTATTTAGCAATGACAACAATTTAGTAGAGGTATCAAGGTGTTTCTCCATCTTTTCGATCCTCTTGTTGAACATTTGGACCGACTCCTTCAAGTGTTCATTCTCTTCTTGAAGCTAAGCATTGCTAGCCCTTAAGTATTCCAACTTTTCTTTGCTTGTTTTATCCATGCTAAGGTCTGTAATTTTCTCTTCAAAGTTCTAGCAGCTGTGTCACGGTCAAGGATGCAATTTTGATGATACCTTATGATCCGTAAATGAGATATTTATAGCCCAATTGCTTCAACAACACAACTCTTATGCAAAAGTATGTTTCTAATCTCTCTTTCATAATTGTACAAAAAACTATGTTTGTAAAAAGGCCACTAGGACTCTATTCCTCTGCCCTATACAAGGATCTTTTTCTTTTGATGGTTGCAAGGCCTATTCTGTGTGCAAAAATTGTTCCAAATGATTAACCAACTCCTTCTCTGTATAACCCATGCACAAGAACCTAGATGACAATGCAATGGAAATCCTTTGTTCCCTGAGTAATCTCTGTCTTTAGATCTAGTTTACTGCCACATTGTTTGGTTTGTTTACTTATGGTGTTGAGGCCAATCAAACCAAGTTTCATCTCGATGTATTGGCTTAATTTATATACTACTTTATCCATATAATGTGCGAAACACAAAATGAAAACAACCAATTTTTTCAACACACACACACACACATACACACATATGTTCAAATTCGAATTGCCAAGAGAAAGTGAATTTCTATTTCCAATCTCGACAACTTGCAATGCCACTTAAATGGTAATTCAAGTTAGCACTTCATATCTATTGGTTGATTATAAACTTTGTTATTGGAGTGCACTGTCAAAGTGCTTAACACTTTGTGTGCAGGTTACTCCTATGCGCTCCAATTGAGATTGAATTGGAATGAGCATTGGTTGTAGCATATACATATACAATGCTCAACCTAGCCAATGCCTTGGGTGATGAGGGAAAAAAAACTAGCAAACCAAGCACTGAGACTATCATTATGTATGAAAACCAAGGTGGCAATCAAAATGATTCATGTGTCGTGGGCTCCATCTGAAGGCCATGCCCAATTGATTCTTCTAGAGCCAAATTGATTTTGCGATCGATGTGCCAAAACAATGAGTTACGGAATGAAGGAGAAACCACTCTTGAAATTGCAATTAGATATCAAGCTTCTTAACACTGATTTTAGATGTAGAATTTTTATTGAGTTCCTTTTGTGGCTCCACACAATTTCCCATTAATAAAGAGAAAATTGTATTTGATTCTACAACATCTTCCACTGTTAGTTGTTTTAGCTTCCTTGTTGCTAGATCCAAGGTAGTTTCCCACAATTGTAGTAGTATCATCAAAACAATAATGAGCTTTCCTACCCCTCTCAACCTTGTATAGTGGTGAATCTTTCTCTCTCTCTCTCTCTCTCTATATATATATATATATATATACATTTTGGTATGTGAAAAACAATGTCTTACATGTATCCACCAAATTCTTCTCAACAAATGGCTCAACAAAGTAGTGAAATTGACCAACGAAGTAATGGATTCGACCAATAATGTAAAATTGCCCACAAAGAGATGTGAATTTGTCCATGCATGAAATAAAACGCCCAAGGGGATGTGAAGTCATCTAGGCAGGTGGGAAAATGACCCAGGCAGGTGGAAAATGTCCCAAGTAAGTGGAAAAATGTCCCGGGGAATTGGAAAACATCCATGTTGTGTATAGAGTTGCCCACGAAGTCAATAATCGACCCAACAATGTATAGATCTGACTAGGAGATGAATCTTAGCTTAGAGAGAGTGATGGCACTATGTAGGAGAGATAAAATTCACTAACAACCATAAAAAATAAATTTAGCAACTTCCTACATATTTGCAACAAAGAATTTTTTAAAGCCATTGATCTTAGACTTTGAAGGCAATTGGATGGTGGACATTTTGGAGCTATTGGGGTTCTTCATTTGCACATAGAGAATGATCTCTCATACCATAACATAAACATGAAGTAATTCAATTTAACTTGAATAAGAACAACATCAATCACAATGGACTCACAAATTTGACCTTGTAAACCAAAATGGGAAAACCAACTTTGAATGAGGGCTCATTGCTTCGTTATGACAATCTTTGGTTACATTGCTTTGATGGCTCTCTATGCCTCTTCCTCTCTTGGACAAAAAAAGATCCATTGAGAGTGAAATACATGAGAGAAATGGGGAGAATTGGGGGTAAGGGAAAGACCAACAACGATGGCCCTTCACTTCCCATTCCTTAGCCTTATCTCCTATTTATTTTTCTTATTTTATTTAATTATCTATTTTCCTTTCTCTTTTTTCTTTGTTTCTCATTCATCTTTACATTTACATTGTCTTTACATAGTTGATCTAATCTTCATAAATTGCCAAATTGTCTCTTACAAGTACCGAGTATTACACCCATTTGTCGATTTGGATCACAAATACAATGATGTATATAAACACATAACAGAAAAAATATTGGGTTGATGTTTGAAAACTTTGAATTTCAATTTGCAATTGGTAAAGGTGATGAATTTTGCAATTGCTCTTACATGGAGGATAGTCTTACCAATTTCAAAATTAAAATTCAAGTGGCATTGCACCTCCCTTGTGACATAAGATGGGAGGGAAATTTTGTTTTTAATTGCCAGAAGATTCTATAGGGATTTTATTTATATATTATTTATAATTTATGGACATCTATTGATAGACAAAAGAGGATAACAATGCCATAATCATTGGTAGAAGAACAAAGACTGGTAGAGGTTGAAAACAAAATGGAGCTATGTTGACACAAGAGTGGTTAATAGACAAGACTAGAACAATTCAAAATATAGTAATTATCATATCCCTCCTTTAATATTGACACTTAGAAARAAACTAATGGTGTTACTTGTAAAACTTATTTAATAACACTACTTGTAAAACTTACTTAACTTTGTTAACTGCCCATATTGCAACAATCTAAAATGACAGGGTGAATTCATTGCAGAGAAGGAAAGCACTGAATGAAAGCATTTATGCAGTACCAAAGGCAATCCATGGGAAATGTACATTTTGACCACAACTTTTTTCATTTTTGCAACTATTTATAGATATATGACAAAGTTTGTTCATATACTTTAAACTTGCAAAATGAAGACCTCTCATATCAATAAGTAAAATTAGCATTTCAATTTTTCTTGATCATAAATGAATTTGTTTTCTTTACCATTTTTTCAGCCTACATGTAAGACTACATTGTTCTCATTTAATGTAAAATTGCTAAGCACTTGAAAATTGCATAGCATATTGATAGTACTCGACTTTTTTTTGAAGATATATTTCATACAACATTTGTTTTAGGTCAAGCAACAGGGCTTATAATATAGGTTTTCTAATAACGCATTGTAATAGTGTTGTTGATGGTTTTGATTAATTGAAGATACATTTCATACAACATTTATTTTAGTTCAAGCAATAGGTCTTATAATATAGGCTTTCTAATAGCGCATTGTAATAGTGTTATTTTAGGTCAAGCAACAAGTCTTATAATATAGGCTTTCTAATAACACATTGTAATAGTGTTGTTGATGGTTTTGATTAAATATTTAGACAATTTCTATAAATATAAAAAAAAAAAACTGTTCTGATTATACTTGACATAATCAATCATCCCATTTTGTATCAATGCAAATGTGTTGGTCGGAAAATTACACTTGACACCATACAAGTTCAAAAGAAGTTGAGTATGTATTCACTTTTGTTCTTAGTGGATATATATATTTCATTTGTAATTCAATGGATTCGAGAGTTAAGTGTTCAAACCTACCCATAATTATAGTCTATATTATATATCCATATATACCATGATTGCAATGTCATTATGGTGTTTAAACCCACTAGTAATTATTGTCTATATTATATGTAGACATATATACTTAACACACATTACACCATAAGAGGTGTCCATACCTTTCGTGATATGTATGTAAAACAAATTTATGAAAATATCCACTAATTTTCAGATATGATTATGACTTTATCTCGAAACGAATTTTGATTTGCTTAGGGTTTCGGCATGTTATAAAATTTAGAGAATCTCCTTAGGAAAACCTAAAACTCATCAAATGGATTGATATTATGCAAACAACAAATTCTATGATTAGTCATTTTTGTTTCATGAAATTGTATATTATATAATATAAAAATAACAAGGATTTTTGAGATCGTTGATGAAAATTTTAAAGTGGCTAATTCAAAATCTACAGTTTTAATAAATTTAATAATTATTTTTAACTTATCGAAATTTTAGTCAAAACAAAATTAGATAAAACAAATTAAATAAAAAATAAAACAATGAAAATTTATGCCAGTCCTACTCTAAACTTTTCATCTCCCATTTGATTTTTTGGCTTGAAAAACTTGAGTAACAAGTTCTGGATTAAATACTTATCCTAATATATACATATTTTTAGATTGTTTCTCCACGATTTAATAAATATGTATATATTTTAGATAGTTTCTTCACCATTATCAATACCTAAACCCTGTCTCATTTCATGTATAAATATGTTCCTCCATCTCTAAGTTGCTAGGCTGAGTACAAATTACATTTGTTTTTTAGGTATTGCAATTTTTACACCCACAAGTCGAGGGAAATTCATAATAGTCCATTATATGTGAAGTGCATTCCTCTTCTAGTAACATATTATAATGGAGGGAGGAGCTCATGGAGAAAATGTCAAGGAAATTAAAACATTTTAATTGATAATATTGAAGAATCCATATATTTTGCACCTTGGTCCTTCAAAGAGGAAAATAATATGTTCCTATCATTATTATTTACTATTGGATTTTCTGCAACAATGGACATAACAATATGAATTTCATTGAACTTAAAAGGGAATATGCAAGAATGCCTCACCTTAAGGGATTCTTTGCCTTATTGTGTGTTAGTAAAGACAACCACGACCTCACATAGTTTGGGCCATTCCAATAATTTCAAATCGTTTGTAAAATTGGTTGAATACGAACCATGGATTCCAAACTCTTCTTAAAACCTGTGGCGAATTTCATTAGGAGAATTTTGAGGTGAAAAATGGGTCTCATAATAAAAAATGTACTATCAAAATCAACTTTAAAAGAACAAACAAGATTCAAGATGATGATGTCAACCATAAGGGTAAATATTTTTGGAGAGAAAGAAATACAACTATTTTTTTTAATTGTATTTTTTACTTGTCTCTTTATAGGTATACCCAAGTTTCAAGTGTAGGCACTCATTGGATGTAAAATTTAATTCTACATCCAATGAATACCCACACTTGAAATTCGAGTAAACTTATAAAGAGATAAGTCAAAAATACATTTAAAAATAGTTTTTTTCTTTCCCTTTGAAAATTTATAACTCTTATTTTATTATTTTATTATTTCCTCAGGAGGACCATTTTTGACCTCAAATTTCCTCTAATGAAAACCTCTAGAATGTGTTCATCATACAATCTTTCAATTTGTGATTTGTTCTGTTCAAATCAACCTTGAATCTACCATATCCATACAAAAGGTGAGTGTACTCTCAATCATTGCCAAACGTCACATTGCTTTTTGGTTAGCACAACGGTTCAAGTTTTCCATGTGGGTTCAAGGTGTATTATTACTTCAATATCATTATGAATTGATGTTACACACGATTAAAAATTTAATGCAAGTAGTGCCTCTACTAACGATCTAGAACTAAGTGCAAGCATCTATTCATGTTCTTGAAATGCGTATGAGGATTTGAACGAGGTAATTACATATGGCCTTTGCTCCTCTATTACTATTGTGCACCTCATCAACTTCACCACATGAAGCGAGTCCTTCAAACATGACATGTAGAATGAGTAGTGTTAGTTTGGATGCATATGGAAAGCATGCATGACTTGTGTCAATTGACACTAGTGACACTTACCTTACATAATAGTTCCATCACTATTTCCATGGGAACAATGAAAAACCGCTATGGCAATAGAGATAACCACCTACAGTTGCTATCGTTGGAAGGCCACTGGGCAAGATCAAGGAATATTAGTGCAAGGGTAGATCTGGTGCATGTTTGGTTTCAATGTTTGTCTTTGCAAATATGTTGTAGGGGCTCCCTAAAATTTCCCTAGTTATGATGAAGGTGGCCTTTGCATGGTTGATAAGCGATATCAAAATTTGATGCTTGTTTGGTTTCGGTAAACATTAAGTGTTATGTTGTTTGTATTTGATATTAAGGTTTTGGAAGCCATGAACCCCTAAACATTGAACATTGAGTCTGTTTATTTATTTTCAAAACAATGGATGGAATTTTGTTTAAGATGGATTACATTTTTATTTAATAGGGCTTCCTATTCCAATTGTCTTGGCTTACAATGACTTGTTAAGTACATGTATATTAATGTAATCCATAATAGAGCTTTTTAGTGTTTGTTAAGTAAAAGCATTTTAAGTATTAACTATGCATATTCTTTGATGGTATTTAAGAGCCTTTACAGATTTGAAGTACATTGTGGCATCTTCGTTGATGTTATTTGAGACCCTTTACAATAGAAGACCTTGAGTAAATAGGTTGTTAGCAGAGATTGTAACTTGTAAGGAAGCAAAAGGCCTAAACCGAACGTCATGAAACCAACTATTAAGTGTTGAATTTTTGTTTTCTTGTTTGATTCGACGCTCAGGTTTCAATGACTTTTAAATTCTACCCTACAACAGTCACACAGACCAATCAATTGCTAAGATTTCAACATAATAGAATGGAATAGATCATAAGCTACTCAAACAAATAGACTTTGCAAGACCATGTTGTAAATATGGTAGGTGTGTAGATGAAAATTCATTATTGGAATGAAAAAAAGGGATAGTGACAGGGTTCATGAAGTACCTGATAGCAAGTAAGCCTCAACACTTTGCTATAGGTTGTCTTTTTGGAATATTCTCTACAAAGAAATTGACTTACAAAGTTTGAAAAATTGAAAATGGTGCTATGTAGCATCCTAGCACTTCCACTGTCACCCTACCAATCACATTCTATTTTCTCATCTTAAACACCATCCATCTCACTTTTCCATTGCATGTAGACATCGATGATATCTTTGTTTGATATGGAAGCCAATTTCTCACCACAAATCTCCATCAGACTTGTGCATGACTTAACATATGGTGCTTATTTGTGCCCCGAGGGGTTTTGTGTACTATTTGAGGACTAAAGGCTTTATGCTTTAGAAATTGGAGGGGGCCTCAGGTTCGACTCACAACCATTGATATTTCTACAAAACTTCAATTTCTTTCTTTCAGGTTGTTTTAGGAGAATGAGAGAGGTTGTGTTAGGAGAATGAGAGAGATATTACACATCTAGGGCGGGTAGTGTGGGAACCAAAGAAGAGCCAAGTTTTAGGAAGTGATATGTGACGAGAATGGGATTCATTCCATATGATCATACCCTGGGGACTCTAATATTCAACTAAAGGGGATTAATGTCTATTACAACGAGGGGATGGGAAGGCAATCCATGGATGGCGGTGAAAAATGTCAGCTTTCATATTAGCATTAAAAATTACGAGAAATATTTATTACAACTCAATATTTGATAGAACATAAGTGTTAATGTAGACCTATAAAATAAGACTTCTAAGTTGAAATCCAATAATTTGCGAAAAAAAATAAAGTTTTATTTATTTATTTTAATTGCAATAAAAAATATTATTTTCTTATTGCAATAAAAATTATTATTTACCTATATTAAACATTAAAAATTAAAAGAAAATTATAATCAAAGATTAAACTAATAGCGAATCAACTAGTAACTCATTCCTATAAAGATTGAACTAATAACGAATCAACTAGCAACTCATTCCTATAATTCCTCATTCCTATAAAGATTGAACTAATAGTGAATCAACTAGCAACTCATTCCTATAATTCCTCATTCCTAGCTTTCAAAAGGAACTAATAATAAGATGAAATGATGTAAGGAAGTGGAGGTGATATGTTGATTAAGGTTGGTTGTCATTGATGTCAACCCTTGAAGAAAGCCTCGTAGCACAAAGTTTTGGGTAATGGACCCAATATTGTTTGATGTAAAGATGACTCATTATTGTTTTGTCATGGTTGATAAGAAGTAAATATGGATAAACTCCAAAGTGGTCCCCTTATGGTGAAATCCCTCATGAGAAGACGCTTTGCGGAGTGAGAGAACCCATGCTTAATTATGGAATAATGAGATGAAGGACAGTGAATTTGTCAGTGAAACTATCCTAGATGGACAATGCTTGTCATGCCATTTCTGGTGGTATGTGGAACGCCACATAACTCCTCACGGTCAGAGAGTTATGACCATATGAAGTTGGAGAACCCCTCATGAGTTTTATATAAGCCCTCAAGGGTCAAAGTGCTTTGCAAAATAATTTATTTTAAATGAAGAAGCCCTAAAATAAGGAAAGTGTAATGCTACATGAAGATATAAATAAGAGGAAAATCTCACTCATTAAGAACACACTTGTACATATTGTATATCTATTTTCTTGTGTAAATCTTCTTGTAAATACTTGTGGATACATCAGAAGTGGCAAACGTCTGAGGTAGCACGAAGGGTTGATGGTGAAATTTCCATATTAAAAAAAAAACCCTATTTTCTGAGGCGTACGCGGGTTGTTTGTGTATAGGGTGCATACATACGCAGGTTGTCTATGTATAGGATGCGTACATACATGGACTAGCTATGTATAGGGTGAGTACATGTTGATGAAGCCATGAAACTTGAGAATATGAAAGTGCAGAGGTTCTAGATTCTGAGATCAAGCTCCCAGGAAGGTCTAGAGTGCTCAGATACATCAGATCCATCCATTGGTTCAAAAGGTATGTCTTATTTCTATGAATAGTTGGATTTTGATGTATGAATGAGGAATGGCAATGGAGATTTGAGGATTCTCCCTAGAGAGACTAGTGGCTACATGAGATCTTTTGTATAAGTCAGATCTACAGAAATACAATGTTGGTATATTTATCATTGATACTTCTTGTTGAGACACATCTTGTATTTCTTGGCATTTGGCTAAGATTTTTTATGGTACATGGTTGAGATCTTGTATTTATTGATGTATTGAGAAGTTGAATATCAGAAAGGGGTTGATGACTAAGATCATGTGAGGGATATTATACTTATTCATGATTACACATACCTATATGGCACATGACTAAAGAGAGACATACTTGCCTTGAGTAGAGTTTATGTATGAGGATGCATGCATAGGGTACAGTTACAGTCTGGATACAGTGACAGGTTACAAATCTATGTGAAAGAAGTTACAGAGGGTCATAAGTTTTCAAGTGAATGGAAACCCTAGTTCTGGAACGTATACGCAGGCTGCATAACAGTTAGGGCGCGTACATATGTGGGCTGCATGACATATAAGGCGCGTACATACGTGGGCTGCAACACTGTATGTCGCGTATCTGTTGTATTTTTGTAGATACATGTTCAGTTCAGGTACGGTTTGATTACAAGGCAGTTGTACATATTGGATACAGGGAAGTGGTACAAGTTGATATAGTTGTACAACAATATATCTCACAGTGACAGGTTGACAGTGGTTCCATCATTCTACTTATATTTCAGGGTGGTTGGACGGGGCAAGGACAGGTGGTTGTAGAAACCTTCCAGTTGTAGATGGAGAACATAGGGGGTTGTAGCCTCCTTCTGGTTGTAGCCAGAGAATTGAAGAGTTGGAGATTCCCTCAGGTTGTAGCCTGAGAAACGAGGGGGTTGGAGCCTCTTTCGAGTTGTAGCTGGAAAACAAAGGAAGTTGGTGCTTCCAATGAATGTAATTCTTCAAGACATATAAGAAAAAACATTCTGTGGTTTTCTCCCGATTTGGGTTTCCACGTAAAACACTGGTGTACTGTGTATGTGTGTGATTGTTTATTTCTTATTTCTCATTATTGGATAATAATTCTTGGATAATAATAATTATTGATTTAACATTTGATGAAAAGTGATTATAATTACACTAAAACTGATTCACCCCCCCTCTCAGTAATCTAACAATTGGTGTCAGAGCAGGTTCCTTTAGAAATCAGTTTAACCACTGAAAGGTAGATCATGGAAAGTACCAACTTGTATAAAAATGGAATACCACAGTTTGATGGATAGAAGTATGCTCTTTGGAGCATAAGGATGAAGACATATATACATGCACAAGGATTTCAAGTTTGGTAATCAATTGTAGATGGATACACAACACCAACAGTTCTACCAACAAATGACAAAGCAACAAAACTCAGTGAGAATAATTCCAAAGCTACAAATGCACTTTTGAATGGTCTCATTGATACGGTATTCACCAAATTTGCACATTGTAAATCCACTAAAGAGATTTGGGACAAGCTTCAAAATATTTATGAAGGAGATACAAAAGTCAAAGCAACAAAGCTTCAAACTTAGAGAGGTCAGTTCGAACAACTAAAAATGAAGGAAGATGAGAATATTGCAGCCTACTTCTTAGAAGTCGATGAAACAGTGAATGCAATCATAGGATTGGGAGAAGAAATCGAAGAATCTGTAATTGTTCAAAAAGTACTAAGATCTCTTCCTATGAGATTCAACCCTAAGATGTTAGCACTAGAAGAAAGATCAGATCTAAACTCAATAAGCATGGACGAACTGCATGGAATCTTCACAGCATATGAAATGAGAATTGAACAGGAAAATCTAGATGTAAAAGAAGCAGCCTTCAAAGAATCCAAAAGATCAAAGAAGAAGAAAAATGAAAAAGAAGAATATAGCAGCAACAACGACGTCTCGAAAGATGATGAAGAAGTGGCCAACTTCGTCAAAAGATTGAACAAGGGAACCAACGGTAGGTATAGAGGTAAGCTTCCTTTAATTTGTTTTAATTGTGATGGTATTGGTTATTTTGCTAACAAATGTCCTGATAAGAAAAAGAGAAATGATGAAGTTTACTCAAAAGGCAAACACACATATAAAGGTAAAAGAACTACAAAGAAAGTTTTCAAGAAAATCTTTTGCACCAAAGAAGACATATCATCATCAGATGAAGATAAAGTCAGTGACAGTGAAACATGAAGAGTTCTATTCATGGAAGTAGAAGACTCTGGAGAAGAATATGAAGAAGCATATGTAGAAGAAATTGAAGAGGCAAAATTTGACTATTGAGAATAATTAATATGTGCCATAGAAGTTATCAGAAGATAAAAGAAGAAAAACAAGAAACTACAAGCAAAACTAGACAAAAAAAAATGATACTCGAGAACTAGAACAAATGATCACAAAATTGAAGATTCAAATAGAAGAAGATAAAAGAATTGAAGAAGCACTCAAAGAACAACAAGAAGAAAATGACAAGATCATTGGAAACTTGGAAGCACAGATTGTCACACTAAGAAAGGATATTCAAAAGAAAAATATGCAGAATAGCTCAAAATTTCTGGATGATATTATCAACAGTCAAAAATCTCATCTTGACAAATATGGACTTAGATACAATCAAACAGAAAAGAGATCAAGCTCCAAAACAACAGAGAAAGAAACAAATCCAAAAGACTATGTAGAAACAATCAAAGGGGATAGGAAAATATACAAGGAAGATTATAGGGACACTCCTCCACCAAGAAGATTCAGATTTCAGAATCAACAACAGACAGATAGGCCTCAAGAAGAAGAAGGATTCATAAGAGCACATCCTTTTAGAAGATCTTCAACTCCCAGGTATCAAACTATATTTTTTGGTTTATGTTATGCATGTAATAATTTTGGACATAAAGCTGTAAATTGCAGATCTAACAACAAGAACAATAACAACTTTGAGAGTCATACACAAAGGGGTTATTCAAGAAGACCTAGTGAAACACAAAGAAGAATTTACAACAGGTTTGAATCCTTGAGCACTGAAGTGGAATGTTACAAATGTAACAATTTTGAACACATGGCCAAAGATTGCAGAATGATAGTCCCTCCTAAAGAACCTCAACAGAATAACAACAGTAACAGACAAGAACCTCAGAAAACGACATGGATAAAAAATCAAGATCAATATAGCAATGAAGAATGCACAGTCTCTCTACAAGCTAAGCATAAGAAACACAATTGGTATGTTGAAAGTGGGTGTTCAAAACACATGACAGGTGATAGAGACATATTTCTTACATTGCGAAAGGAAAGAACTGGATTAGTCTTCTTCAAAAATGATAATTCAACCAAAATCATTGGAGAAGGCACAGTCCAAATTGGGAACAAGAATGAAAAGGCATAAAATGTTATACTATTAGAAGATATGAAACATAATCTTATAAGTTTGAGTCAAATGTGTGACCAAGGTCATAAAGTTACTTTCGATTCACAAAAGTTTGAGATAAGAAGAGAACTTTCAGGGAAATTGGTCAGTACAGCTGCAAGAACTTCAAACAACATATATGTGTTAAGTGAAATTGGAAATGAAAAGTGTTGTCTAGGAAAGGAAGATGAAAGTTGGCTATGGCATAGAAGAATGAGTTACATGCACTTTGATAACCTTGTCAAGGTCAGAAAAAGAGAAGCAGTCAGAGAAATGCCCCAGATCATGAAACCAACCAACACTTTATGCAAGCATTGTCAACAAGGAAAACAAACAAAGACCAGGTTCAAATCAAATGAATGTTCAACAACAAGACCATTGGAAATTGTGCATACTGATCTAGTTGGACCAACTACAACAAAGGGCTTGAAAGGTGAGAGATACTTTATGTTATTAGTTGATGACTATACAAGAATGATTGCAGTTTGCTTTCTCAAGAACAAGTCAGAAGCTTTTGAAAACTTCAAGATCTACAAGGAAATGGTTGAAAATGAGATGGATTCAAGAATCAAATGCTTGAGATATGATAATGGAGGAGAGTTCACTTCAAAGGAATTTATGGACTACTGCAACAGTCATGGAATAAAAAGACAATTCTCCGTTGTTAGGACACCTGAAAAGAATGGAGTTGTTGAAAGAAAGAACATGACAGTACAAGAAATGGCTCGAACAATGATACTAGATTCCAAATTGACAGATATAATTTGGACACAGGCAGTGCATACAATAATTCACATTTAAAACAAAATAATGCTCAGAAACAACATAGATAAAACTCCCTACGAGCTATGGAAAGGAAGACCAACAAATGTGAAGCACTTCAAAGTTTTTGGAAGCAAATGCTACATCAAAAGAGAAGATGGCGATATGAGAAAGTTTGACTCTCGTGTGGACAAATGAATACTTGTTGGTTACTCAAGTACAAGGAAAACATACAAGTGTTACAATATAAGATTAAACAAAGTTGTGGAAAACATCAACGTAACAATTGATGAAACAGGCACACCAGAATCAAAGGAAGAAGAAAACAAATCAATGGAACAACTTTTCGAAGAAGAAGATGAAAAAGAAGTAGAAGAGGAAGAGGAAGAGAATCCGACAGAAGCAGAATAGCAAGTTCAACAAGTGTCTCCAAAGACACCCAGTAAACGAGTACAGAAGACTCATCCTTCAGATCAAATTATCGGGAACAAATATGCAGGAGTTGAGACTAGAAGAAGAATCCATTCACTAGAACAAACACACATGAAACTCTTAACTACAATTGAACCAAACTGTTTTGAAGAAGCCAACAATGATGAATTTTGGAATAAGGCCATGGATGAAGAATTGGATCAAACAGAGAAAAATGACACTTGGGAATTGGTTCCAAGACCAAAGAATAAGAATGTGATCGACACAAAATGGGTTTTCAGGAATAAATTGAATGAAGATCGACATGTTACAAGGAACAAAGCTAGATTGGTATGTAAAGGATATGCACAGATTGAAGGAATCGACTTTGAAGAGACATTTGCCCCAGTTGCCAGAGTAGAAGCAATCCGTTTGCTTTTAGCTTATGCATGCTCTAAAAATGTTAAAGTATATTAGATGGATGTAAAATCATCTTTTCTGAATGGGGAACTTGAAGAAGAAGTCTACATTGAACAACCAAAAGGATTTCAGTTGTCAGAGAACACAGATTATGTGTGTAAATTAAAGAAGGCCCTGTATGGTCTAAAACAGGCTCCTATAGCATGGTACTCTAGACTGGGTAAGTATCTGCAACAAGCAGGGTTCAGAAAAGGAAGTGTAGACAACAACCTCTACATCAAGGTAAGTCAAGGTAATATTTTATTAATTGAAGTTTATGTTGATGATATTATTTTTGGTAGTGATGATGACATGTTAATCCATAAATTTGCAAAAGATATGCAAAATGAATTTGAAATGTCATTACTTGGAGAACTATCCTTCTTTCTGGAACTTCAGATACGTCAAAGAAACCAAGGAATTTTTATTTCTCAAACCAAGTATATCATAGAAATGCTAAAGAAGTTCGGAATGGAAGATTGCAAACCAGTTATCACTCCCATGCAAACCAATTGCAAGTTGAGCAAAGCTGATGATTCAAAGTCTACAGATCAAAGGTAGTACAGGTCAATGATTGACAACCTACTATATGTGATAGCATCCAGGCCAGATGTAATGCAGGCAGTTGGACAAGTGGGACAATTTCAAGCAACACCAAAGGAATCACATGTATTAGCAGTGAAGAGGATTTTCAGATATCTCAAAGGAACATAAAAGTTTGGATTATGGTATCCAAAAGGAAAGGATGTATCACTTATTGACTACACAGATGCAGACTGGGCAGGTTGTATTGATGACCGATGAAGCACCAGTGGAACAACGTTCTACTTGGGTGAGTGTTTAGTATCATGGATAAGAAAGAAACAATCATCGGTATCTTTATCTACAGTTGAGGCAGAGTATATTGCAACAACATCATGTTGTACACAGGTTCTTTGGATGAAACAAAATCTAAAAGATATACAGGTTGAGTATGATGATCCCATTCCAATCTATTGTGATAATACAAGCGCCATCAATATCTCGAAAAACCCGGTGATGCACTCCAAGACGAAGCACATTCCAATAAAGTATCATTTTCTACGGAAGCAGGTTGCAGAAAAGAAAATCAGAGTTGAGTATGTGGGCACAAAAGAACAAGTGGCAGATATCTTTACAAAACCACTTCCACGGGAAGCCTTTGAATATCTTCGCCAAAGACTTGGACTTATTTCTACTCCAAAATGAATTATTTTTTAATGCTTATCTTATATGTCTTAGATTTACACGAGGAAGCACGAAAAGAGGACAATTCATTCAGGGGGAGTAGCCTCGGATGAAAAGATACCTTTTCCATTGATGAAAAAGGGGGTGAGATATATCAGATGTAGAGGACAGAGGCATGTTTCCAAGTTGAGAAGATTTATCAGATGCAGAGGATAGAGGCATGGTTCTAGGGGGAACAAATTTATCAGATGTAGAGGACAAAGGCATGGTTCCAGGGCGAGCATGAGTGATATGATTTCAGTGTTTCATCAGAGTGTTGCCATCAATGCCAAAGGGAGAGATTGTTGATTAAGGTTGGTTGTCATTGATGTCAACCCTTGAAGAAATCCCCGTAGCACAAAGGTTTGGGTAATGGACCCAAGACTATTTGATGTAAAGATGACTCATTATTTTTTGTGATGGTTGATAAGAAGTAAATATGGATGAACTCCAAAGTGGCCCCCTTATGGGGAAAGCCCTAATGGGAAGACGCTTTGCGGAGTGAGAGAACCCATGCTTAATTGTGGAATAATGAGATGAAGGACAGTGAATTTGTCAGTGAAACTATCCTAGATGGATAGTGCTTGTCATGCCATTTCTGGTGATATGTGAAACATCACATAACTCCTCACAGTCAGAGATTCATGACGATATGAAGTTGGAGAACCCCTTATGAGTCTTATAGAAGCCCCCAAGGGTCAAAGTGCTTTGCAAAAGAATTTATTTTAAATGAAGAAGCCCTAACATAAGGAAAGTGTAATGCTACATGAAGATATAAATAAGAGGCAAAGATCACTCATTAAGAACACTCTTGTACATATTGTATATCTATTTTCTTGTGTAAAGATTCTTGTAAATACTTGTGGATACATCGAAAATGGAAAACGTCTGAGGTAGCACAAAGGGTTGACAGAGAAATTCTCGGATTCACAAAAAACCCTAGTTTCTGAGGCATACGTGGGCTGTCTGTGTATAGAGTGCGTACATACGCGGTCTGTCTGTGTATAGGGTGCATACATACGCGTGCTGGATGTGTATAGGGTGAGTACATGTTGATGTAGCCATGAAACTTGAGAAGATGAAAGTGTAGAGGTTCTAGATTCTGAGATCAAGCTCCCAGGAAGGTCTGTTGCTCAGAGACATCAGATCCATCCATTGGTTCAAAATGTATGTCTTATTTCTATGAATAGTTGGATTTTGATGTATGCATGAGGAATGACAATGGAGATTTGAGGATTCTCCCTAGAGAGACTAGTGGCTACATGGGATCTTCTGTATAAGTCAGATCTATAGAAATACAGTGTTGTTATATTTATCATTGATACTTCTTGTTGAGGCACATCTTGTATTTCTTGGCATATGGCTAAGAGTTTTTATGGTACATGGTTGAGATCTTGTATTTATTGATGTATTGAGAAGTTGAATATCAGAAAGGGGTTGATGACTAAGATCATGTGATGGATATTATACTTGTTCATGATTACACATACCTATATGGCACATAACTAGAGAGAGACATACTTTCCTTGAGTAGAGGTTATGCATGAGGATTCATGCACAGGGTACAGTTATAGTCTGGATACAGTGACATGTTATAGATCTATGTGAAAGAAGTTACAGAGGGTCAGAAGTTTTCAAGTGAAAGGAAGCCCTAGTTCTGGAAGGCATACGCAGGCTGCATAACAGTTAGAGCACGTACATACGTGGTCTGCATAACATATAGGGCACGTACATACGTGGGTTGCAAGACTACAGGTCACGTATCTGTTGTATTTTTGTAGATACATGTTCAGTTCAGGTACGGTTTGATTACAGGGAAGTTGTACAGATTGGATACATGGCAGTGGTACAGGTTGATACAGTGGTACAACAATATATCTCACAGTGAGAGGTTGATAGTGGATCCATCATTTTACTTATACTTCAGGGCGGTTGGACGGGGCAAGGATAGGTGGTTGTAGCTGGAGAACATAGGGGGTTGTATCCTCTTTTTGGTTGTAGCCAAAGAATTGGGGAGTTGGAGCTTCCCTCAGGTTGTAGCCTGATAAACCAGGGGGTTGGAGTCTCCTTCCAGTTGCAGCTGGAAAAAAAAGGAAGTTGGTGCTTCCAATGAATGTAATTCTTCAAGACATATAAGAAAAAACATTTTGTGGTTTTCTCCCGATTTGGGTTTCCACGTAAAACACTGGTGTACTGTGTATGTGTGTGATTGTTTATTTCTTATTACTCATTATTGGATAATAATTCTACATTGATTTAACATTTGAAAAAAAAAGATTATAATTACGCTATTACTGATTCACCCCCCCTCACTAATCTAACATGATATAGATGAGAGATAGTCATTTGAAAATTATATATTGTATGAAAATCACTCGGAAAAACATATAAAATATAAAAAAATCGGAAAAACATATAAAATATAAAAAAATCTGTGCAAATATCCACTTGATTAGGATGAGGTGCACCCCAAATTCTTTGGCGAGGGTTATTTTGCATTATAAAATTCAATTGTGTTCCGCGAAGTGGCGTGGGATTGTATTTCCTAGGATTTCTCTACATGCAGCTCTTTTTAATGAATGTACGTTGTTAATTTTTCTTGTACGATTTCTTTTTAATGAATGAATAGTTGAAATATATTCAATTGTGTATTTTTAATTTTATTGGTATGTCATGGTAAATATATAAATAAAAAAAAATCATTTGTATTTTTAATTCACTTAAATTTTATCGTTATGTCAACTCATAAGTATAGTTAAATATAAACATTATAATTTTATTAATTTTTTTTTATTATAAAAATAGTAAATTATTTAATTAAAATTAAAAAAGATAGTGTTGCATTCTATGTCATATTCTAAAATTGAAAAGATCAAAATACAAGTTGAATAGAGGCTAGAATAAAATTGAAATCCATATAGAATGTTTAGAATATAAAGTTAGGTAAAAAATAAATATATATTAATTCATGCTTAAAATTAATTAATTAAGGTTAGGCTTATTCAATTGATCAAAATAATTTAGTTATTATTTTTATTGGTATTATGTGTTTAGTGAGTCATGTAATATAATGTATAATCATTTAATTACGATTAAGTTTTTTCAACTTATCAAAATAAGTTTAATTACTATTTTTATTAGTATAATGTGTTAGGTCATGTAATTTAATGTGTAGTATTTCATATGTATATATCATAATAAGTGTGTTCATTTTCATATTGATTGATAACCCATATGTTTGCATCTTAATGGTTTATGATCGTCTACCACTTAGTGGGTCATGTATATTCATCTACCTTACCTATCACTTAGTTAGTTTATGTATCTTCATCTACCTTACCTACCACTTAGTTGGGTCACGCATCTTCATCTACCTTTTTTTTAAGTAAAAAAGGTGTTACCTACTATATTATATTGACAAAAATACATAGAGATATAGTGTTACTGTTGCCACCAAACGTGTTTCCATTTTACCAAAAACCAACACAGTTTGGGGCAAGTATGTTGTTTCTAGGAGAAGAAGCTAAAATATTGTTTCACCATCTGTCCTGCCCGAAGGAAACTAGGATAGATGGAAATATATCGTCTTGACACTGAACAACAAGATTGAAAACCAAACTAAAATAGACAAACTCAAATACCTGGTGACCTGTCGCCCTTGTCCTCCTGCCATGCTGCTTTGGACTGAATGACAAACGACTGGGTGCATGTTGGACATTTGCGATTCGCTGGGGCCTTGGAATAAGCATCCAGGAGTAAATCCAAGCGCTGTCCCATGAGGAGGGCTCGATGCTCTTGATCTGCCATTTGTCCTCGAAGTTCAAACACTAGATCCAGGTGTGCCATGCGGAGGAGTGGTTCATGCATTCCGTTTGTTCCTGCCTTGCCTGAGGTACCCATTTCCACTTTTGCACTGGCCTCGTCCTTGTCCTTGGCTGCGATGTCTGTGTGGTGCACCATTACCGTATAGGTTCTCTACGAGACCTCGTCCATGTATGTCACTTCCTCAACGTAGCAAGTTGGGATATCCTCACAGAGCCTGCCCCTTGTCTTGTCTCTTTCTTGAGGCTCCAGGGAAGTCGGGGTGTCTTCCGGGCATGGTATTTCCTCTATGTAGCAGGTAGGGAAATCCTCTTCAAGCTTTCCCCTCAAGATTCTTATAGCTTGAGTATCAGGCTCAATTGGAGGATTTTCTTCTCGCTTGATGTCTGTGGGCTGACAATTATCCAGAGCTAGTGGGGTCTGAGCTCTTTGCTCCATTGCAGACTCAATTGCTGGATCATGGGGTGCGAGACGGGTGACCCTCGCTCTATGCCAAAGAATAGAGTTTGCCAACGAGAGTGCTCGTTCCATATGCTGCCTCTTCTATCTATGAGAAGCGTGGGTGTGCCAAGATGACCCGCGTCGAGGCTTGCCTCGCTCCCTAGGCATTGTGGAGGAGGCTTGAGAATAAGATTCACCCGGACTTGACAGGACATAGCGAAAGACACACCAGAGCTTATAGACGACGGGGAGTTTCAGAGAAAGAATGATCCGGATGCGTCCAGACCTCTTTTCTTTCATCGTTTTGTGGGATGACTGCACCTGACCTCTCTTTAACTTGGCCATACTTAATGCCTGCATTGACGGCTCTTTCGCGCGAGGGAAAATTCTGTCATCCAGAGGTCGGCTGTAAAGGCCTTCTCCCATTGTTAATGCTAAATAGACGGGGAGAAACCTACAACATTTAAACCTTGGCTTAATGATATGCCGGGTGGAAACATTGCGCTACGTGTCACCCCATCTGGGGCCATCTTCATATACCTTACATGCCACTTAGCTAGGCCATTTATTGTCATTTACCTTACCTACCACTTAGTTGGGCAACCTATCTTCATCGACTATAACTACCACTTAGTAGTATATTTAATTGTATGATTCCCATCTTAGTATGTATCAATGATGCCCATGAGATATTTTTTGTGCATAATGAATAAATAGTCTATCTTGATATTTATCGTCTTCTTGATTTTTCTTGTTTCTATTTTCTTGACATGAGATCACCGCAATATGGTATTTATTTTACTTTAACACATGGTATTGGAGTTTAAATAATATCCTCCATTAGTGGTTGTAGAGAATTCTCATTAGTGGTAGGAGTGAGGGAAATCCACTTAAAATGTTTTTTTTTGGGTTGTGGTTGGGGGAAATCTACCCAAAAACAAAGATTTTTATCCATTTAAGTGTCCCATATTATTTTATTGTAGGTTGGGCAAATTTTGTAGGTCTTTGGTTTGAGTCAAAATGAGCCTTTTCTGAAGATTGATGGTTCTTGTATCTAGGAATATTGGTGGCTTGATTTATAACAATATGTTATGACCCAAGCCTTAAAAATGATAAGAAATAAAAAAAATTCAGTCCTCTTCAAGGGGGAAACCTCCTCTACAAGATATAAACTTCAGAACACAATATGAGATGAGATAAGACAATCCTAATACTATATCTCCATGATATATATAGGAGACAAGAGGTTACAATCACAATGAAAGGGTGCAAAGAAGGGTTCTAACCGATCTACTAGAAATGTAATAATTCACTATCTAGGGCATAATAAGGGGTTTTATACATATCATGGGAATTTTTCTAGGGATTAACATGCCCGTCCCCTTCAAATAAGTGTTGTCCTCAACACTTTTCTAACCATAGATTCTTCTGCATGAAGAACTCATCTTCCCATGTCGCCTCTTCCACTAGTAGGTTCTTCCATTTGACGAGGTATTCTGTAATTGCTCAATTTATCAGTTGCTTAATTCTTGTTTCAAGGATTGTTTTTGGCTCTAGTATGATTTTCCCTTCTTCATTGAGCTTTAGTAAACTTGTTTGGACTGGGATCTTGTTTCCGATGACCTTCTTTAAGCAAGAAACATGGAATACTGGATGTACACATGAAGATGGAGGCAACTCCAATTTGTAAGCCACACTTCCAATGCTTTGCAAAACCTTATAGGGGCCATAATATTTGGGTTCTAGTTTATTGTCCTTCTTTTGTTTCTTTAAGGACATTTGTTTGTATGGTTGTAGCCTTAGAAATACCGAACCTCCCACCTCAAATTCCCTTTCCCTGTGATGTTGATCTGCTTCTTTTTTCATCCTATTTTGTGCCATAACCAAGTTGTCCTTCAACAGTTTTAGGACCTCTTGTTGGTTCCCTATGTGGTCCTCCACTGCTTGAACCTTTGTATTCCCTTTCAAGGGTGATGTGATGGATGGAGAATGATATCCATAAAGTGCTAGAAATGGGGACATTTTTGATGAAGTATGGAAGGATGTGTTGTACCACCATTCTGCTAAGGGAAACCACTTGACCCATTGTGTCTGTTTATCAGATGCAAAACAACGAAGATATCCTTCTAGACATTTATTCACAATATCCATTTTCCCATCAGATTGAGGGTGGTAAGATGAACTATGAGCCAATTGAGTACCAAAACAAGAAAACAATTCAGTCCAAAAATTTCCCGTGAAAATTGGGTCTCTGTCACTTACAATAATCTTGGGGAGTCCATGTATTTTTTGAACTGTTTCCATGAATGCTGTTGCTACTGTTGTTGCTTTAAAAGGATGAGAAAGAGAGAAAAAATGGGCATACTTTGTTATTCGATCCACTACCACCATGATGACGGTCTTTCCTTCTGATTTTGGTAAACTTGTAATAAAATCCATGGAAACTTCTTTCCAACATTGGCTTGGTATAGATAATGGTTGTAGGAGACCCGTAGACTTGATTGTCTCTCCCTTATTATGTTGACAGACCAGAAATTCAGAGGCAAACTTTTGAACATCATTTTTAAGACATTCCCAGAAAAAATCCTTCTTGACCCCGTGGTATGTTTTTAAGAATCCTGAATGTCCCCCTATAGGAGAAGTGTGCAATTCCAGACAGATCTTCTGTTTGAGTTGGTAATTCTTACATAAGTATAGGCGGTCATGATACCATAGAAAATCATTCTTCCATACAAAATTTTCTACTGAACTGGGGTCTTCATGTAGTTTTTGAATGATCTTGCATACCTCTTGATCTTGATTCCATTCTATCCTTTCTTCTTCCACCCAATCCGATTGCAGACTAGAAATAAAGCATAGTGAACCTTCTGTTTCTTCTTATTTCCTGAAAAGGGCATCTGCTACAACATTATGTTTTACGGTTTTGTATATAATCTCAAAGTCATAACCCAACATCTTTGTAACCCATTTTTGTTTCTCTTCTGAAGATAATCATTGCTCCAAAAAGTACTTCAAACTGTCATGATCTGTTTTGACCTTGAAGTGTCTTCCTATTAGGTAGGGGCTCCATTTCTGAACTGCATGTATTATGACCAACATTTCTTTTTCATAAATGGGTTTGACTAAGTTTTTTCCTTTAAGTTGTCTGCTTTCAAAGGCAATGTGCCTTCCTTCTTGCATTAAAACTGCACCAATTCCATGGCCCAACGCATCACACTCCACAATAAATGTTTTTGTAAAGTCAGGTGTGCTCAAGATGGGAGTTGTACACATAGCCTCCTTAAGTTTTTCAAAAGATTTGGTTGCTTCTTCTTTCCAAGAAAATGATTCATTCTTTAATAATGTTGTTAGAGGTGCTTCTATTTGACCATATTTCTTGACAAACTTACGGTAATAGCCTGTCAATCCTAAGAATCCTCTAAGTTTATTCAAGGTTTTGGGAATTGGCCATTCCCTTATAGCTTTAATTTTGTTAGGGTCCACTTTTACACCTTCATGAGATACAATATGACACAAATATTCCACTTATTGAACCCCAAAGGCACACTTGGAAGGCTTTGCATAAAGTTGTTGCTCTTCCAATAGTTGTAATACTTTGTCAACATGTTGTACATGCTCTTCCCAAGTTTTGTTGTAGATTAGTATGTTAACAAAAAATACTAACACAAATTTTGTAAGGAAGGGCTTGAAAATAAAATTCATTAAGCTTTGAAATGTTGACGGTGCATTAGTCAGTCCAAATGACATAACCAAAAATTCATAATGACCTTCATGTGTTCTAAAATTTGTTTTAGGAATGTCTTCATGTCTCATTCTAATTTGATGATATCTTGAATGAAGATCCAACTTAGTAAATAATTTTTCTCCATGTAATTCATCTAATAATTCATCAATGACATGGATATGAGACTTATCTTTGATGGTAATTTTGTCGAGTTGTCTATAATTTGGACACATACACCATGATCCATCTTTTTTTTGTAACCAACACCACTGGTGAAGAGAAAGAACTTTGGCTATGTTGAATGATGCCAACCTCTAACATTTCCTAGATCATGCGTTCAATCTCACTCTTCTGTGCATATGGATACCAGTAAGGCATAATGTTAGGCAGTACACTTCTTGGATGCAAATGAGTAGCATGGTCATGGTCTTGGGTAGGTGGAAGACCCTGAGGAATTTCACTAAATACCTTGGAATGATTGTTGATAATTATTTGGAGATTTGATGGAGTCGGGGCTATAGATGTTTGAAAATCAAGTGAGCACAATTGTGCAATTACACCATGGTGTCCCGCTTTTTGTAATTTTTCCATGCTATTAGAGCTTATCACTTTAGAGAGTTTCCCTTGGATACCACTAAGATCAATTTCCTTTCCATTTGAGGAACATCTCATAAAAATATTTTTAAAATCAAAGGCCACTATTCCCAATGATTGAAACCATTGGACCCCTAATAAAACATCAACACCCCCCATTTGGATGGAAATCATGGGTCTATCTAGAAAATACCCCCCCATGTTGAGCTTAATACTATGACATTTCCCTGAACAATTTATGGTACCTCCACTTGCAATCATTACTTGAAACTCTGGTGCAAGATATACAAAACAATTGAGATCTTTTGCTAATTTGTAATTGATGAAATTATGGGTGCTACCTGAATCAATCAATATTGTTACTTTTTTCTTTTTGATGTATCCTTGTATATTGAGGGTTTGTGGAGTAGTGATACCAGCCAAAGCATGACACGATATTGTTGGAGTAGTCTCTTCTAGATTTGGGTCTTGTGATGGTTCCAATTCTTGATCTTCTTCCTCTTCATAGTATATGTAGAATAATTTATTTTCACCGCATTTATGCCCCTTACTTTACTTGCTGTCACAATTGAAACATAGTCCTTTTTCTCTTCTTTCATCCATTTTTTGAGGTGTCAACCGTATTGGTTTAGGTAAACTATCTTCTTCCTCTTCACAGTCTATGTAGAATAATTTCTTCTAACCACATTTATGCCCTTTATTGTACCTGATGTCACAATTAAAACATAGTCCTTTTGCTCTTATTTCATCCATTTGCCGAGGTGTCAACCTTGTTGGTTGAGATATGGTTGTCTTATGACCCCCAAAATGATCTTTGCCTCCAATGCTATACTTTTGTGTAGCCTTATTTTTGGCATGAATATGACGAACATTTTACATAGCTTCCATAATACTTGTAGGTTGTCTTAAGAAAAGTTCATGTTTAATGTCTTCTTTTAATCCACCTATGTAAGCTTCCATCAAGTGTTCATCACTTAGGTTATCCACCCTTGTGGCCAGCACCAGGAATTATAAATTATATTCTTCAATATCACCTAACTGTTTGATTCTTGTCAATTGACTGAAGTAATATTGTTCCCAAACTTTCCCATATTATGCTTCCAAGTCTCTTGTAAATAGACCCCAAGTGTAGTGATATAAATGGGCCTACCTTTTCACTATCCATTGATACCATTGATATGGTTTTATTTCAAAGTTCAAGGTCACTATTTGAATCCTTTTCTTATCATTCATAATATTATGTAGTTCAAAATATTTCTCTATTTGGTTCACCCAAGTAAATACCTCTGTACCATCAAACTTCTTTAATTCAATTTTGGGAAAGTTGAATTTAGGACCCCCACCAGAATTAACTCCTCAATTAGAGTTAGATTCACTAAATGGATTATTATTGGCATCTTGTTCAACATGATTACTACCATTATTTTCATGATTCCATTCCATTTTGATGTCTCCTTTAGGGGATCTCCCATCTATAGCTTGAGATATCAGGGAAGACATATTTTTCATTTCCTTCATGGAATTTTTTATTTCTTTTTTTATGTCATTCTTATTTTCTTCCTTCTTATTTTCCATATAATCCATCTTATTTTTTATACCCTCCATATTTTTTTCCATGCCAACCATCTTTCCTTCCATTACTTGAATTTGTCTTTGTGAGTTTACCCAATTATTAGACTTTTCACTCACATGCTTAATTTGTTCCTCCAATTTGGACAACCTGTTATGTATGTCCTCATTTTCTTCTTGAGTCATAGATGAGACTTATGGAGGTTTAATAGGTGTTGTCACCTTTTTGGGACCCATATGGAGTAATAATAATAATACTCCTCTATTATATATATATATATATATATCACACATTTTAAATCACCCGAAACAAATATTCCAAAAATAATTATGCCAATTATAAGTTATGTACCTTTAAAAACCTTAATTTGGAGTTTCTCCTCTTGGTTGACCTTTCTTCTGGTGTATCTATAAAATTTTAGTCCTTCCGAGTCCACAGTTTCGACCTATAACAATCTGAAATTTATTTTCTCCAATGCCACAGGTTTGATCAAAATTGGATGTGCCAAATGGAAGTTATGGTAACTTCTCTACACCTTCCTGATTTTTGGCCTTCCCAAGAGATATCACTTGTATAGCGTGCTCCACACAAAATAATTGATATACAATTCTGAAATTTGTACCTGAGATACTACAGGCTGCCCACTATCCAATGCAATTGGTCTCACTTAGTTTGGTTATTCAAGGAATACGTTATTACTGTTTTACCCGGAACACCTGTTTGAGACTAGTCAATAGGACTAGTTAGATACCCTATCTTCCATAGGGTGTATCTACAAACTTAGGATGACCCAGAAGATGAATTTTTTTATCACAAATACCTTGATAATTTTTGTGAAAATGATCCATATTTCAAGGTCTGAAATGTTACAGAAAATTATTTATAGAGAAAATTCCACGATGACTAAATTCAGGATGATTCCATAACCTTGTCTTACACATGATATATCTCTGAAAGTGTAAGGCATCAGGAGCTGAAATTTTAACCCCACATACCTTGATCTGTATGATAAATATCCTCCAAGAGGTTTATTCTGAAACATTTTATAAAAAAACTTATAGCGAAAATTCCACGATGTCTCAGATGTAGTAGAGAAACCCGAAGACCTTGAGATTTGATACCAAATGTTATGAACCAAGCCTTAAAAGTGATAAGAAATCAATAAAATACAGTCCACTCCGCGGGGAAACCTCCTTTACAAGATATAAACTTCATAAAACAATATGAGATGAGATAAGATGATCCTAATACTAGATCTCCTTGATATATATATATATATATATATATATATATATATATATATATATATATATATAGGAGACAAGGGGTTACAATTACAATGAAAGGGTGCAAAGAAGGGTTCTAGCCGACCTACTAGAAATGCAATAATTCATTATCTAGGGCATAATAAGGGGCTTTATACATATCACAGGGCTTTGTCTAGGGCTTAAAACAATATAACCATTTTCTTTCATGAGCATGCACCATATGAGTCTTCTAGAAGGCCTAAAGAAGAGATATCTGCAAGCATTTTATGCTTTCGATATTTGGATATCTAGATCAAGATACTCCTTTGTTTCAATTTGAATGAGTGGTATCTCTATATTAGTGCATTCATAATGAAATCTGAGCGTAAAAATGAATTAGAGTTTGCTAAATTTGTCAAGGTAGGGGTGGGGGGTAGGTTCCCTACATTTTTTTTGAAACCCCTTCCATGTGAAGGGATCTACCTAAAAAGTGTCAGTCAATAAAGGTCATCCATTTTCTAAGTGTGCGAAGTTTTTTCCATCAATTTCAATAAAAATTTTTGTTTGTCGAAACCTTTTTGGCCATTGCATTTTAAACATAATGTTTTTTTCATCACTTTCTCTACCACATCCCTTCTGTCCATGTCACCTATTGATTGGCCTTTACATGCCCTATGTTTACTTGACTTGCCATGACATCCACTGATGAGATATATAACATCATCTACTATGCCATTGTGGCACATCATATTTGTAGGGTCACCCTCGTTGACATATCACTAGTTAATATGTCCCTCTATAAATACAATGACAATGATGTATGGATTCATTGACATCATCACCTTTTAGTGCTTATGGTCACTAATTAGGCACCAAAAAACACTTCAACTTTGAAAACCAATAATTTTGTCATACATACTTTGTTTGAGGGTTTTCTTTGGTAGTTTTGCATATTTTTGTGTAATTTCCATTGGTGCGGTTTGTTTTTGTTGAGTTTAATTTATATACTCTATTTTTATTTTTTGGTTTACTTAGAGAGACTATGCCCAACTTGATTTCATTGAACTGTAAAAGGGAATATGCAAGAATGCCTCACCTTAAGGGATTCTTTGCCTTATTGTGTGTTAGCAAAGACAACCATGACCTCACATAGTTTGGGCCATTCCAATAATTTCAAATCGTATATAAAATTGGTTGAATACGAACCATGGATTCCAAGCTCTTCTTAGAACATGTGGCGAATTTCATTAGGGGAATTTTGAGGTGAAAAATGGGTCTCATAATAAAAAATGTACTATCAAAATCAACTTTAAAAGAACAAATAAAATTCAAGATGATGATGTAAACCATATAGGTAAATATTTTTGGAGGGAAAGGAATACAACTATTCTTTTTATTTGTATTTTTTACTTATCTCTTTATAGGTTTACCCAAGTTTCAAGTGTAGGCACTCATTGGATGCAAAATTTAATTCTGCATCCAATGAATACCCACACTTGAAATTTGAGTAAACTTATAAAGAGATAAGTCAAAAATACATTTAAAATTAGTTTTTTTCTTTCCCTTTGAAAATTTATAACTCTTATTTTATTATTTCCTCAGGAGGCCCATTTTTGACCTCAAATTTTCTCTAATGAAAACCTCTAGGATGTGTTCATCATACAATCTTTCAATTTGTGATTTGTTCTGTTCAAATCAACCTTGAATCTACCATATCCATACAAAAGGTGAGTGTACTCTCAATCATTTCCAAACGTCACATTGCTTTTTGGTTAGCACAATGGTTAAGGTTTTCCATGTGGGTTCAAGGTGTATTATTACTACAATATCATTATGCCTTGATGTTACACAAGATAAAAAATTTAATGCAAGTAGTACCTCTACTAACGAATCTAGAACTAAGTGCAAGCATCTATTCATGTTCTTGAAATGCATATGAGGATTTGATCGAGCTAATTACATATGGCCTTTTCTCCTCTATTACTATTGTGCACCTCATCAACTTCACCACACGAAGCGAGTCCTTCAAACATGAAATGTAGAATGAGTAGTGTTAGTTTGGATGCATATGGAAAGCATGCATGACTTGTGTTAATTGACACTAGTGACACTTACCTTACACAATAGTTCCATCACTATTTCCATGGGAACAATGCAAAACCGCTATAGCAATAGAGAAAACCACCTGCAGTTGCTATCGTTGGAAGGCCACTGGGCAAGATCAAGGAATATTAGTGCAAGGGTAGATTTGGTGCATGTTTGGTTTCAATGTTTGTCTTTGCAAACATGTTGTAGGGGCTCCCTAAAATTTCCCTAGTTATGACGAAGGTGGCCTTTGCATGGTTGATAAGCGATATCAAAATTTGATGCTTGTTTGGTTTCGGTAAACATTAAGTGTTATGTTGTTTGTATTTCATATTAAGGTTTTGGAAGCCATGAACCCATGAACATTGAACATTGAGTCTGTTTATTTATTTTCAAAACAATGGATAGAATTTTGTTTAAGATGGATTACATTTTTATTCAATAGGGCTTCCTATTCCAATTGTCTTGGCTTACAATAACTTGTTAAATACATGTATATTAATGTAATCCATAATAGAGATTTTTAGTGTTTGTTAAGTACACACATTTTAAGTATTAACTATGCATATTCTTTGATGGTATTTAAGAGCCTTTACATATTTGAAGCACATAGTGGCATCTTCGTTGATGTTATTTGAGACCCTTTACAATAGAAGACCTTGAGTAAATAGGTTGTTAGGAGAAATTGTAACTTGTAAGGAAGCAAAAGGCCTAAACCGAACGTCACAAAACCAACTATTAAGTGTTGAATTTTTGTTTTCTTGTTTGATTTGATGCTCAAGTTTCAATGACTTTTAAATTCTACCCTACAACAGTCACACAAACCAGTCAATTGCTAAGATTTCAACACAATAGAATGGAATCGATCATAAGCTACTCAAGCAAATAGACTTTGCAAGACCATGCTGTAAATATGGGAGGTGTGTAGATGAAAATTCATTATTGGAATGAAAAAAAGGGATAGTGACAGGGTTCACGAAGTACCTGATAGCAAGTAAGCCTCAACACTTTGCTATAGGTTGTCTTTTTGGAATATTCTCTACAAAGAAATTGACTTACAAAGTTTGAAAAATTGAAAATGGTGCTATGTAGCATCCTAGCACTTCCATTGTCACCCTACAAGTCACATTCTATCTTCTCATCGTAAACACCATGCATCTCACTTTTCCACTGCATGTAGACATCGATGATATTTTTGTTTGATATGGAAGCCAATTTCTCACCACAAATCTCCATCAGACTTGTGCATGACTTAACATATGGTGCTTATTTGTGCCCCGAGGGGTTTTGTGTACTATTTGAGGACTAAAGGCTTTATGCTTTAGAAATTGGAGGGGGCCTCAGGCTCGACTCACAACCATTGATATTTCTACAAAACTTCAATTTCTTTCTTTCAGGTTGTGTTAGGAGAATGAGAGAGGTTGTGTTAGGAGAATGAGAGAGATATTACACATCTAGGGCGGGTAGTGTGGGAACCAAAGAGGAGCCAAGTTTTGGGAAGTGATATGTGACGAGAATGGGATTCATTCCATATGATCATACCCTGGGGACTCTAATATTCAACTAAAGGGGATTAATGTCTATTACAACGAGGGGATGGGAAGGCAATCCATGGATGGCGGTGCAAAATTGTAGCTTTCATATTAGCATTAAAAATTACGAGAAATATTTATTACAACTCAATATTTGACAGAACATAAGTGTTAATGCAAACCTATAAAATAAGACTTCTAAGTTGAAATCCAATAGTTTGCGAAAATTTTATTTATTTATTTATTTATTTTAATTGCAATAAAAATTATTATTTACCTATATTAAACATTAAAAATTAAAAGAAAATTATAATCAAAGATTAAAATAATAGTGAATCAACTAGTAACTGATTCCTATAAAGATTGAACTAATAACGAATCAAGTAGCAACTCATTCGTATAATTCCTCATTCCTATAAAGATTGAACTAATAGCGAATTAACTAGCAACTCATTCCTATAATTCCTCATTCCTAGCTTTCAAAAGGAACTAATAATAAGATGAAATGATGTAAGGAAGTGGAGGTGATATGTTGATTAAGGTTGGTTGTCATTGATGTCAACCCTTGAAGAAAGCCCCGTAGCACAAAGTTTTGGGTAATGGACCCAATATTGTTTGATGTAAAGATGACTCATTATTGTTTTGTCATGGTTGATAAGAAGTAAATATGGATGAACTCCAAAGTGGTCCTCTTATGGTGAAATCCCTCTCGGGAAGACACTTTGCAGAGTGAGAGAACCCATGCTTAATTGTGGAATAATGAGATGAAGGATAGTGAATTTGTCAGTGAAAGTATCCTAGATAGATAGTGATTGTCATGCCATTTCTGGTGGTATGTGGAACGTCACATAACTCCTCACGGTCAGAGAGTTATGACCATATGAAGTTGGAGAACCCCTCATGAGTCTTATAGAAGCCCCCAAGGGTCAAAATGCTTTGCAAAAGAATTTATTTTAAATGAAGAAGCCCTAAAATAAGGAAAGTGTAATGCTACATGAAGATATAAATAAGAGGCAAGGCTCACTCATTAAGAACACACTTGTACATATTGTATATCTATTTTGTTGTGTAAAGCTTCTTGTAAATACTTGTGGATACATTGGAAGTGGCGAAGGTTTGAGGTAGCATGAAGGGTTGACGGTGAAATTCTCAGATTAAAAAAAAACCCTATTTTCTGAGGCGTATGCAGGCTATCTGTGTATAGGGTGCGTACATATGTGGGCTGTCTATGTATAGGGTGCATATATACACAAAATGGCTATGTATAGGGTGAGTAAATGTTGATGAAGCCATGTAACTTAAGAATATGAAAGTGCAGATGTTCTAGATTTTGAGATCAAGCTCCCGGGAAGGTCTAGAGTGCTCAGATACATTAGATCCATCCATTGGTTCAAAAGATATGTCTTATTTCTATGAATAGTTGGATTTTGATGTATGCGTGAGGAATGGCAATGGAGATTTGAGGATTCTCCCTAGAGAGACTAATGGCTACATGGGATATTCTGTATAAGTCAGATCTACAGAAATACAGTGCTAGTATATTTATCATTGAAACTTCTTGTTGAGACACATCTTGTATTTCTTGGCATATGGCTAAGAGTTTTTATGGTACATGGTTGATATCTTGTATTTATTGATGTATTGAGAAGTTGAATATCAGAAAGGGGTTGATGACTAAGATCATGTGAGGGATATTATACTTGTTCATGATTACACATACTTATATGGCACATGACTAGAGAGAGACATACTTGCCTTGAGTAGAGTTTATGTATGAGGATGCATCCACAGGGTACAGTTACAGTTTGGATATAGTGACAGGTTACAGATCTATGTGAAAGAAGTTACAGAGGGTCAAAAATTTTCAAGTGAAAGGAAACCCTAGTTATGGAACGCATACGCAGGCTGCATAACAGTTAGGGAGCATACATACGCAGGCTGCATAACATATAGGGCACGTACATACATGGGTTGCAACACTACATGTCGCGTATCTGTTGTATTTTTGTAGATACATGTTCAGTTCAAGTACGGTTTGATTATAGGGAAGTTGTACAGATTGGATACAGGGAAGTGGTACAAGTTGATACAGTTGTACAAAAATATATCTCACAGTGACATGTTGACAGTGGTTCCATCATTCTACTTATACTTTAGGGCGATTGGACGGGGCAAGGATAAGTGGTTGTAGAAACCTTCCGGTTGTAGCTGGAGAACATAGGGGGTTGTATCCTCCTTCTGGTTGTAGCCAGAGAATTGAGGAGTTGGAGCTTTCCTCAGGTTGTATCCTGAGAAACCAGGGGGTTGGAGCCTCCTTCCAGTTGCAGCTAGAAAACAAAGGAAGTTGGTGCTTCCAATGAATGTAATTCTTCAAGACATATAAGAAAAAACATTCTGTGGTTTTCTCCCGATTTGGGTTTCCACGTAAAACACTGGTGTACTGTGTATGTGTGTGATTGTTTATTTATTATTTCTCATTATTGGATAATAATTCTACATTGATTTAACATTTGAAGAAAAAGGATTATAATTACACTAAAACTGATTTACCTGCCCTCTCAGTAATCTAACAATAGGTATCAGAGCAGGTTCCTTCAGAAATCAGCTTAACCACTGAAAGGTAGATCATGGAAAGTACCAAATTGTATAAAAATGGAATACCACAATTTGATGGACAAAAGTATGCTCTTTGGAGCATAAGGATGAAGACATATATACATGCACAAGGATTTCAAGTTTGGTAATCAATTGTAGACAGATACACAACACCAATAGTTCCACCAACAAATGACAAAGTAATGAAACTCGGTGAGAATAATTCCAAAGCTACAAGTGCACTTTTGAATGGTCTTAGTGATACAATATTCACCAAAGTTGCACATTGTAAATCCGCTAAAGAGATTTGGGACAAGCTTCAAAATATTTATGAAGGAGATACAAAAGTCAAAGTAGCAAAGCTTCAAACTTAGAGAGGTCATTTCGAACAACTAAAAATTAAGGAAGATGAGAATATTGCAACCTACTTCTTACGAGTCGATGAAACAGTGAATGCAATCATAGGATTGGGAGAAGAAATCGAAGAATTTGTAATTGTTCAAAAAGTACTAGGATCTCTTCCTATGATATTCAACCCTAAGATGTCAGGACTAGAAGAAAGATCAGATCTAAACTCAATAAGCATGGATGAACTGCTTGGAATCTTCACATCATATGAAATGAAAATCTAGATGTAAAAGAAACAACCTTCAAAGCATCCAAAAGATCAAAGAAGAAAAAAAAGGAACAAGAAGAATATAGCAACAACAACACCATTTCAGAAGATGATGAAGAAGTGGCCAACTTCGTCAAAAGACTAAACAAACGAACCAATGGTAGGTATAGAGGTAAGCTTCCTTTAATTTGTTTTAATTGTGATGGTATTTGTCATTTTGCTAACAAATGTCCTCATAAGAAAAAGAGAAATGATGAAGTTTACTCAAAAGGCAAACACACATATAAAGGTAAAAGAACTACAAAGAAAGTTTTCAAGAAAATCTTTTGCACCAAAGAAGACATATCATCATCAGATGAAGATGAAGTCAGTGACAGTGAAACATGAAGAGTTCTATTCATGGCAGTAGAAGACTCCGATAAAGAAGACTCTGAAGAAGAATATGAAGAAGCATATGAAGAAGAAATTGAAGAGACAAAAGTTGACTATCCAGAAGAATTAATATGTGCCATAGAAGTTATCAGAAGAGAAAAAAAGAAAAACAAGAAACTACAAGCAAAACTAGACAAGAAAAAGGACACTCGAGAACTAGAACAAATGATCACAAAATTGAAGGTTCAAATAGAAGAAGATAAAATAATTGAATAAGCACTCAAATAACAACAAGAAGAAAATGACAAGATCATTGGAAACTTGGAAGCATAGATTGTCACACTAAGAAAGGATATTTAAAAGAAAAATATGCAGAATAGCTCAAAAGTTCTGGATGACATTATCAACAGTCAAAAATCTCATCTTGACAAATCTGGAGTTGGATACAATCAAACAGAAAAGAGAGCAAGCTACAAAACAACAGAGCAAGAAACAAATCCAAAAGGCTATGCATAAACAATCAAAGGGGATAGGAAGATATACAGGGAAGATTGGAGGGACACTCCTCCACCGAGAATATTCAGATTTCAGAATCAACAATAGACAAACATGCCTCAAGAAGAAGAAGGATTCATAAGAGCACATCCTTTCAGAAGATCTTCAACTCACAGGTATCAAACTATATTTTTTGGTTTATGTTATGCATGTAATAATTTTGGACATAAAGCTGTAAATTGCAGAGCTAACAACATGAATAATAACAACTTTGAGAGTCATACACAAAGGGGTTATTCAAGAAGACCTAGTGAAACACAAAGAAGAATTTACAACAGGTTTGAATCCTTGAGAACTGAAGTGGAATGTTACAAATGTAACAATTTTGGACACATGGCCAAAGATTGCAGAATGACAGTCCCTCCTAAAGAACCTCAACAAAATAACAACAATAACATACAATAACCTCAGAAAACGACATGGATAAGAAATCAAGATTAGTATAACAATGAAGAATGCACGGTCGCTCTACAAGCTAAGCATAAGAAACACGGTTGGTATGTTGACATTGGGTGTTCAAAACACATGACAGGTGATAGAGACAAATTTCTTACATTGTGAAAGGAAAGAAATGGAGCAATTTCCTTCAGAAATGATAATTTAGCCAAAATCATTGGAGAAGGAACAATCCAAATTGGGAACAAGAATGAAAAGGCACAAAATGTTCTACTATTAGAATATATGAAACATAATCTTCTAAGTGTGAGTCAAATGTGTGACCAAGGTCACAAAGTTACTTTCGATTCACAAAAGTGTGAGAGAAGAAGAGAAGGTTCAGGGAAATTGGTCAGTACAACTGCAAGAACTTCAAACAACATATATGTGTTAAGTGAAATTGGAAATGAAAAGTGTTGTCTAGGAAAGGAAGATGAAAGTTGGCTATGGCACAGAAGAATGACTCACATGCACTTTTATAACCTTGTCAAGGTGAGAAAAAGAGAAGCAGTCAGATAAATGCCCCAGATCACGAAACCAACCAACACTTTATGCAAGCATTGTCAAAAAGGAAAGAAAACAAAGACTAGGTTCAAATCAAATGAATATTCAACAACAAGACCACTGGAAATTGTGCATACTGATCTAGTTGGACCAACTACAACAAAGGGCTTAAAAGGTGAGATATACTTTATGTTATTAGTTTATGACTATACAAGAATGATTGCAGTTTGCTTTCTCAAGAACAAGTCAGAAGCTTTTGAAAACTTCAAGATCTACAAGGAAATGGTTGACAATGAGATGGATTCATGAATCAAATGCTTGAGATCTGATAATGGAGGAGAGTTCACTTCAAAGGAATTTATGGACTAATACAACAATCATGGAATAAAAAGACAGTTCTCTGTTGCTAGAACACCTCAAAAGAATGGAGTTGTTGAAAGAAAGAACATGATAGTACAAGAAATGGCTTGAAAAATGATAATGGATTCCAAATTGATAGATATATTTTGGACACAGGTAGTGCATACAACAATTCACATTCAAAACAGAGTAATGCTCAGAAATAACACTGATAAAACTCCCTACGAGCTATGGAAAGGAAGACTAACAAATGTGAAGCACTTAAGAGTTTTTGGAAGCAAATGCTACATCAAAAGAGAATATGGCGGAATGGGAAAGTTTGACTCTCGTGTGGACAAATGAATACTTGTTGGTTACTGAAGTACACAGAAATCATACAAGTGTTACAATATAAGATTAAACATAGTTGTGGAAAGCATCAATGTAACAATTGATGAAACAGGCACACCATAATCAAAGGAAGAAGAAAACAAATCAATGGAACAAATTTTCGAAGAAGAAGATGAAGATGAAGAGAATCCGACAGAAGTAGAAGAGAAAGTTCAACAAGTGTCTCCAAAGACACCCAGCAAACGAGTAAAAAAGACTCATCGTGCAGATCAAATTATCGGGAACAAAGATGCAGGAGTTGAGACTATAAGAAGAATCCATTCACCAGAACAAACACACCTGACACTCTTATCTACAATTGAACCAAACTGTTTTGAAGAAGCCTGCAATGATGAATTTTGGAATAAGGCCATGGATGAAGAATTTGATCAAATAGAGAAAAATGACACTTGAGAATTGGTTCCAAGACCACAAAATAAGAATGTGATCGACAGAAAATGGGTTTTCCCGAATAAATTGAATGAAGATGAACATGTTACAAGGAACAAAGCTAGATTGGTATGTAAAGGATATGCACAGATTGAAGGAATTGAGTTTGAAGAGACATTTTCTCCAGTTTCCATTTAGCTTATGCATGCTATAAACATGTTAAAGTATATTAGATGGATGTAAAATCATCTTTTCTAAATGGGGAACTTGAAGAAGAAGTCTACATTGAACAACCAGAAGGATTTCAGTTGTCAGAGAACACATATTATGTGTGTAAATTAAAGAAGGCCCTGTATGGTCTAAAACAGGCTCCTAGAGCATGGTACTCTAGTCTGGATAAGTATCTGCAGCAGGCAGGGTTAAGAAAAGGAAGTGCAGACAACAACCTCTACATCAAGGTAAGTCAAAGTAATATTTTATTAATTGAAGTTTATGTTGATGATATTATTTTTGGTAGTGATGATGATAGGTTAAGCCATAAATTTGCAGAAGATATGCAAAATGGATTTGAAATGTCGTTACTTGGAGAACTATCCTTCTTTCTAGGACTTCAGATACGTCAAATCAACCAAGGAATTTTTATTTCTCAAACCAAGTATATCGGAGAAATGCAAAAGAAGTTCGGAATGGAAGATTGCAAACCAGTTATCACTCCCATGTAAACCAGTTGCAAGTTGAGCAAAGATGATGATTCGAAGTCTACAGATCAATGGAAATATAGGTCAATGATTGACAACCTACTATATATGAAAACATACGGACCAGATGTAATGCAGGCAGTTGGACAAGTGGCACGATTTCAAGCAACACCAAAGGAATCACATGCATTAGCAGTGAAGAGGATTTTCAGATATCTCAAAGGAACATAAGAGTTTGGATTATGGTATCCAAAAGGAAAGGATCTATCACTTATTGCCTACACAGATGCATATTGGGAAGGTTGTATTGATGACTGACGAAGCACCAGTGGAGCAATGTTCTACTTGGGTGAGTGTTTAGTATCATGGATAATAAAGAAACAGTCATCAATATATTTATCTACAGCCGAGGTAGAGTATATTGCAACAACATCATGTTGTGCATAGGTTCTTTGAATGAAACAAACTCTAAAAGATATACACATTGAGTATGATGATCCCATTCCAATATATTTTGATAATACAAGCACCATCAGTATCTCAAAAAACCCGGTGATGCACTCCAAGACGAAGCACATTCCAATCAAGTATCATTTTCTACGGGAGCAGGTTGCAGAAAATAATATCAGAGTTGAATATGTGGGCACAAAATAACAAGTGGCAGATATCTTTACAAAACCACTTCCACGGGAAGCCTTTGAATATCTTCTCCAAAGACTTGGACTTATTTCTACTCCAAAATGAATGATTTTTTAATGCTTATCTTATATGTCTTAGATTTACACGAGGAAGCACCACAAGAGGACAATTCATTCAGGGGGAGCAACCATGGATGGAAAGATACATTTTCCATTGATGACAAAGGGGGAGAGATATATCAGATGCAGAGGACAGAGGCATGGTTACAATAAGAGAAGATTTATCAGATGTAGAGGACAGAGGCATGGTTCTAGGGGGGAGCAGATTTATCAGATGCAAAGGATTGAGGCATGGTTCCAGGGGGAGCATGAGTGATATGATTTCAGTGTTTCATCAGAGTGTTTCCATCAAAGCCAAAGGGATAGATTGTTGATTAAGGTTGGTTATCATTGATGTCAACCCTTGAAGAAAGCCTTGTAGCACAAAGGTTTGGGTAATGGACCCAAGATTGTTTGATGTAAAGATGACTCATTATTTTTTTGTGATGGTTGATAAGAAGTAAATATGGATGAACTCCAAAGTGGTCCCCTTATGGTGAAAGCCCTCACGGGAAGACACTTTGCGGAGTGAGAGAACCCATGCTTAATTGTGGAATAATGAGATGAAGGACAATGGATTTGTCAATGAAACTATCCCAGATGGATAGTGCTTGTCATGCCATTTATGGTGGTATGTGGAACGTCACATAACTCCTCACAGTCATAGAGTTATGACCATATGAAGTTGGAGAACCCCTCATGAGTCTTATAGAAGCCCCCAAGCGTCAAAGTGCTTTGCAAAATAATTTATTTTAAATGAAGAAGCCCTAAAATAAGGAAAGTGTAATGCTACATGAAGATATAAATTAGAGACAAAGCTCACTCATTAAGAACACACTTGTACATATTGTATATCTATTTTCTTGTGTAAATATTCTTGTAAATACTTGTGGATATATCAGAAGTGGCAAACATCTGAGGTAGCACAAAAGGTTGACGGAGAAATTCTCGGATTCATGGAAAACCCTATTTTCTGAGGCATACATGGGCTGTCTGTGTATATGGTGCGTACATAAGTGGTTTGTCTATGTATATGGTGCATACATACATGGGCTGACTGTGTATAGGGTGAGTACATGTTGATGAAGCAATGAAACTTGAGAAGATGAAAGTGCAGAGGTTCTAGATTATGAGATCAAGCTCCCATGAAGGTCTAGAGTGCACAGAGACATCAGATCCATCCATTGGTTCAAAAGATATGTCTTATTTCTATGAATAGTTGGATTTTGATGTATGCATGAGGAATGACAATGGAGATTTGAGGACTCCCTAGAGAGACTAGTGGCTACATGGGATCTTCTGTATAAGTTAGATATATAGAAATACAATTATGGTATATTTATCATTGATACTTCTTGTTGAGACACATCTTGTATTTCTTGGCATATGGCTAAGAGTTTTTATGGTACATGGTTGAGATCTTGTATTTATTGATGTATTGAGAATTTGAATATCAGAAAGGGGTTGATGACTAAGATCATGTGAGGGATATTATACTTGTTCATGATTACACATACCTATATGGCACATGACTAGAGAGAGACATACTTTCCTTGAGTAGAGGTTATGTATGAGGATGCATGCACAGGGTACAATTACAGTCTGGATACAGTGATAGGTTACAGATCTATGTGAAAGAAGTTACAGAGCATCGGAAGTTTTCAAGTGAAAGGAAACCCTAGTTCTGGAAGGCATACACAGGCTGCATAATAGTTAGGGCACACACATACGTGGGCTGCATAACATATAGGCCACGTACATATGCGGGCTGCAACACTACTTGTCGCGTATCTGTTGTATTTTTGTAGATACATGTTCTGTTCAGGTACGGTTTGATTACAGGGAAGTTGTACAGATTGGATACATGGAAATGGTACAGGTTGATACAATTGTACAACAATATATCTCACAGTGACAGGTTGACAGTGGTTCCATCATTCTACTTATACTTCAGGGCGGTTGGACGGGGTGAGGACAGGTGGTTGTAGCCACCTTCTGGTTGTAGCTGGAGAACATAGGGGGTTGTAGTCTCCTTCTGGTTGTAGCCACCTTCTGGTTGTAGCTGGAGAACATAGGGGGTTGTAGTCTCCTTCTGGTTGTAGCCAGAGAATTGGGGAGTTGGAGCTTCCGTTAAGTTGTAGCCTAAGAAACCAGGGGGTTGGAGCCTCCTTCTAGTTGCAGCTGGAAAAAAAAAGAAGTTGGTGCTTCCAATGAACGTAATTCTTCAAGACATATAAGAAAAGACATTCCGTGGTTTTCTCCCGATTTGGGTTTCCACATAAAACACTGATGTACTGTGTATGTGTGTGATTGTTTATTTCTTATTGCTCATTATTGGATAATAATTATACATTGATTTAACATTTGAAGAAAAAATATTATAATTACGCTATTACCGATTCACCCCCTTTTCAGTAATCTAACATGATATAGATGGGAGATAATCATTTGAAAATTATATATTGTATGGAAATTGCTGAGAAAACCATATAAAATATAAAAAATATGTACAAATATCCACTTGATTAGGATGAGGTGCACCCCAAATTATTTGGCGAGGGTTATTTTGCATTATAAAATTCAATTGTGTTATGCGAAGTGGCGTGGGATTGTATTTCCTAGGATTTAATTGTATTCGGCGAAGTGGCGTGGGATTGTATTTCCTAGGATTTCTCTACTTGCAACTCTTTTTAATGAATGCACGTTGTTAATTTTTCTTGTACTATTTCTTTTTAATGAGTGAATAGTTGAAATATATTCAATTGTGTATTTTTAATTTTATTGTTATGTCATGGTAAATATATAAATTTAAAAAAAGCATTTGTATTTTTAATTTATTTAAATTTTATTGTTATGTCAACTTGTACGTATAGTAAAATATAAACATTATAATTTTATTAAATTTTTTATTATTATAAAAATGGTAAATTATTTGATTAAAATTAAAAAGATAGTGTTGCATTCTATGTCATATTCTATAATTGAAAAGATCAAAATACAAGTTGAATAGAGGCTAGAACACAATTGAAATCCATATAGAATGTTTAGAATATAAAGTTAGGTAAAAAATAAATATATATTAATTCATGTTTAAAATTAATTAATTAAGGTCACGCTTATTCAATTGATCAAAATCATTTAGTTATTATTTTTATTGGTATTATGTGTTTAGTGACTCATGTAATATAATGTATAATCATTTAATTAAGAATAAGTTTTTTCAACTTATCGAAATAAGTTTAATTACTATTTTTATTAGTATAATGTGTTAGGTCATGCAATTTAATGTGTAGTATTTCATATGTATATATCATAATAAGTGTGCTCAATTTCATATTGATTGATAACTCATATGTTTGCATTTTAATGGTTTATGACCGTCTACCACTTAGTGGGTCATGTATCTTCATTTACCTTACCTACCACTTAGTTGGGTCATGTATCTTCATCTACCTTACCTACCACTTAGTTGGGTCATGCATCTTCATCTACCTTACATGCCACTTAGCTAGGCAATTTATTGTCATTTACCTTACCTACCACTTAGTTGGGCCACCTATCTTCATCGACTTTAACTACCACTTAGTAGTCTATTTAATTGTGTGATTCCCATATTAGTATGCATCAATGATGCCCATGAGAGATTTTTTGTGCATAATGAATAAACAATCTATTTTGATATTTATCGTTTTCTTGATTTTTCTTGTTTCTATTTTCTTGACATGAGATCACCACAATATGATCCTTATTCTTATTTTACTTTAACACATGGTATTGGAGTTTACATAATATCTTCCATTAGTGGTTGTAGAGAATTCTCATTAGTGGTAGGAGTGAGGGAAATCCACTTAAAATGTTTTTTTTTTGGGTTGTGGTTGGGGAAATCTACCCAAAAAAAACAATTTTTATCCATTTAAGTGTCCCATATTATTTTATTGTAGGTTGGGCAAATTTTGTAGGTCTTTGGTTTGAGTCAAAATGAGCCTTTTCTGAAGATTGATGGTTCTTGTATCTAGGAATATTGGTGGCTTTATTTATAACAATATGTTATGACCCAAGCCGTAAAAATGATAAGAAATCAAAACAATTCAGTCCTCTTCGAGGGGGAAACCTCCTTTACAAGATATAAACTTCAGAAAAAAATATGAGATGAGATAAGACGATTCTAATACAATATCTCCTTGATATATATAGGAGACAAGGGGTTACAATCACAATGAAAGGGTGCAAAGAAGGGTTCTAACCGACCTACTAGAAATGTAATAATTCACTATCTAGGGCATAATAAGGGGTTTTATACATATCATGGGATTTTGTCTAGGGATTAACATGCTCGTCCCCTTCAAATAAGTGTTGTCCTCAACACTTTTCTAACCACAGATGTTTCTGCATGGAGAAATCATCTTCCCATGTCGCCTCTTCCACTAGTAGGTTCTTCCATTTGACGAGGTATTTTGTAATTGCTCAATTTATTAGCTTCTTAATTCTCGTTTCAAGGATTGTTTTTGGCTCTAGTATGATTTTCCCTTCTGCATTGAGCTTTAGTAAACTTGTTTGGACTGGGATCTTGTTTCCGATGACCTTCTTTAAGCAAGAAACATGGAATACTAGATGTAGACATGAAGATGGAGGCAACTCCAATTTGTAAGCCACACTTCCAATCCTTTGCAAAACCTTATAGGGCCCATAATATTTGGGTTCTAGTTTATTGTCCTTCTTTTGTTGCTTTAAGGACATTTATTTGTATGGTTGTAGCCTTAGAAATACCCAACCCCCCACCTCAAATTCCCTTTCCCTGCGATGTTGATCTGCTTGTTTTTTCATCCTATTTTGTGCCATAACCAAGTTGTCCTTCAACAATTTTAGGACCTCTTGTTGGTTCCCTATGTGGTCCTCCACTGCTTGAACCTTTGTATTCCCTTTCAAGGGTGATGTGATGGATGGAGGATGATATCCATAAAGTGCTAGAAATGGGGACATTTTTGATGAAGTATGGAAGGATGTGTTGTACCACCATTCTGCTAAGGGAAACCACTTGACCCATTGTGTCCGTTTATCATATGCAAAACAATGAAGATATCCTTCTAGACATTTATTCAGAATCTCAGTTTTCCCTTCAGATTGAGGGTGGTAAGATGAAGTATGAGCCAATTGAGTACCAAAACAAGAAAATAATTCAGTCCAAAAATTTCCCGTGAAAATTGGGTCTCTGTCACTTACAATAATCTTGGGGACTCCATGTAGTTTTTGAACTGTTTCCATGAATGATGTTGCTACTGTTGTTTCTTTAAAAGGATGAGAAAGAAAGCAAAAATGGGCATACTTTGTTAGTCGATCCACTACCACCGTGATGACGGTCTTTCCTTCTGATTTTGGTAAACTTGTAATAAAATCCATGGAAACTTCTTCCCAACACTGGCTTGGCATAGATAATGGTTGTAGGAGACCCATAGACTTGATTGTCTCTCCCTTATTATGTTGGCAGACCAGAAATTCAGAGGCAAACTTTTGAACATCATTTTTAAGACCTTCCCAGAAAAAATCCCTCTTGACCCTGTGGTATGTTTTCAAGAATCCTGAATGTCCCCCTATAGGAGAAGTGTGCAATTCCAGACGAATATTTTGTTTGAGTTGGTAATTCTTACATAAGGATATGCGATCATGATACCATAGAAAATCATTCTTCCATACAAACTTTTCAACTGAACTAGGGTCTTCATGTAGTTTTTGAATGATCTTGCATACCTCTTGATCTTGATTCCATTCTATCCTTTCTTCTTCCACCCAATCCGATTGCGGACTAGAAATAACACATAGTGAACCTTCTGTTTCTTTGTATTTCCTGAAAAGGGCATCTTCTACAACATTATGTTTTCCTTTTTTTTTTATATAATCTCAAAGTCATAACCCAACATCTTTGTAACCCATTTTTGTTTCTCTTCTGAAGATAATCATTGCTCCAAAAAGTACTTCAAACTGTCATGATCTGTTTTGACCTTGAAGTGTCTTCCTATTAGGTAGGGGCACCATTTCTGAACTGCATGTATTATGACCAACATTTCTTTTTCATAAATGGGTTTGACTAAGTTTTTTCCTTTAAGTTGTTTGCTTTCAAAGGTAATGTGCCTTCTTTCTTGCATTAAAACTGTACTAATTCCATGGCCCGAGGCATCACAGTTCACAATAAATTCTTTTGTGAAGTCAGGTGTGCGAAAGATGGGAGTTGTACACATAGTCTCCTTAAGTTTTTCAAAAGATTTGGTTGCTTCTTCTTTCCAAGAAAATGCTTCCTACTTTAATAATGTTGTTAGAGGTGCTTCTATTTGACCATATTTCTTGAAAAACTTACAGTAATAGCCTGTCAATCCTAAAAATCCTCTAAGTTTCTTCAAGGTTTTGGGAATTGGCCATTCCCTTATAGCTTTAATTTTGTTAGGGTCCACTTTTACACCTTCATGAGATACAATATGACCCAAATATTCCACTTCTTGAACCCCAAAGGCACACTTGTAAGGCTTTGCATAAAGTTGTTGCTCTTCCACTAGTTGTAATTCTTTGTCAACATGTTGTACATGCTCTTCCCAAGATTTGTTGTAGATTAGTATGTTAACAAAAAATACTAACACAAATTTTATAAGGAAGGGCTTGAAAATATAATTCATCAAGCTTTGAAATGTTGACGGTGCATTAGTCAGTTCAAATGACATAACCAAAAATTCATAATGACCTTCATGTGTTCTAAAAGCTGTTTTAGGAATGTCTTCCTGTCTCATTCTGATTTGATGATATCCTGAATGAAGATCCAACTTAGTAAATCATTTTTCTCCATGTAATTCATCTAATAATTCATCAATGACAGGGATATGAAACTTATCTTTGATGGTAATTTTGTTGAGTTGTCTATAATTTGGACACATACACCATGAGCCATCTTTTTTTTGTAACCAACACCACTGGTGAAGAGAAAGAACTTTGGCTATGTTGAATGATGCCAACCTCTAACATTTCCTAGATCATGCGTTCAATCTCACTCTTCTGTGCATATGGATACCAGTAAGGCATAATGTTAGGCAGTACACTTCTTGGATGCAAATGAGTAGCATGGTCATGGTCTTGGGTAGGTGGAAGACCCTGAGGAATTTCACTAAATACCTTGGAATGATTGTTGATAATTATTTGGAGATTTGATGGAGTCGGGGCTATAGATGTTTGAAAATCAAGTGAGCACAATTGTGCAATTACACCATGGTGTCCCGCTTTTTGTAATTTTTCCATGCTATTAGAGCTTATCACTTTAGAGAGTTTCCCTTGGATACCACTAAGATCAATTTCCTTTCCATTTGAGGAACATCTCATAAAAATATTTTTAAAATCAAAGGCCACTATTCCCAATGATTGAAACCATTGGACCCCTAATAAAACATCAACACCCCCCATTTGGATGGAAATCATGGGTCTATCTAGAAAATACCCCCCCATGTTGAGCTTAATACTATGACATTTCCCTGAACAATTTATGGTACCTCCACTTGCAATCATTACTTGAAACTCTGGTGCAAGATATACAAAACAATTGAGATCTTTTGCTAATTTGTAATTGATGAAATTATGGGTGCTACCTGAATCAATCAATATTGTTACTTTTTTCTTTTTGATGTATCCTTGTATATTGAGGGTTTGTGGAGTAGTGATACCAGCCAAAGCATGACACGATATTGTTGGAGTAGTCTCTTCTAGATTTGGGTCTTGTGATGGTTCCAATTCTTGATCTTCTTCCTCTTCATAGTATATGTAGAATAATTTATTTTCACCGCATTTATGCCCCTTACTTTACTTGCTGTCACAATTGAAACATAGTTCTTTTTCTCTTCTTTCATCCATTTTTTGAGGTGTCAACCGTATTGGTTTAGGTAAACTATCTTCTTCCTCTTCAGAGTCTATGTAGAATAATTTATTCTCACCATATTTATGCCCTTTATTGTACTTGATGTCACAATTAAAACATAGTCCTTTTGCTCTTCTTTCATCCATTTGCCGAGGTGTCAACCTTGTTGGTTGAGATATGGTTGTCTTATGACCCCCAAAATGATCTTTGCCTCCAACGCTATACTTGTGTGTAGCCTTATTTTTGGCATGAATATGACGAACATTTTGCATAGATTCCATAATACTTGTAGGTTGTCTTAAGAAAAGTTCAGGTTTAATGTCCCATGTAAGCTTCCATCAAGTGTTCATCACTTAGGTTATCCAACTTTGTGGCTAGCACCATGAATTATAAATTCTTCAATATCACCTAACTATTTGATTCTTGTCAATTGACTGAAGTAATATTGTTCCCAAACTTTCCCATATTGTGCTTCTAAGTCTCTTGTAAATAGACCCCAAGTGTAGTGATATAAATGGGCCTACCTTTTCACTATCCATTGATACCATTGATATGGTTTTATTTCAAAGTTCAAGGTTGCTATTTGAATCTTTTTCTTATCATTCATAATATTATGTAGTTCAAAATATTGCTCTATTTGGTTCACCCAAGTAAATACCTCTGTACCATCAAACTTCTTTAATTCAATTTTGGGAAAGTTGAATTTAGGACCCCCACTAGAATTAACTCCACAATTAGAGTTAGATTCACTAAATGGCTTATTATTGGGAGTTTGTTCAACATGATTACTACCTTTATTTTCATGATTCCATTCCATTTTGATGTCTCCTTTAGGGAATCTCCCATCTATAGCTTGAGATATCAGGGAAGACATATTTTTCATTTCCTTCATGGAATTTTGTATTTCTTTTTTTATGTCATTCTTATTTTCTTCCATCTTATTTTCCATATCATCCATCTTGTTTTTTATACCCTCCATATTTTTTTCCATGCCAACCATCTTTCCTTACATTACTTGAATTTGTCTTTGTGAGTTTACCCAATTATTAGGCTTTTCACTCACATGCTTAATTTGTTCCTCCAATTTGGACAATCTGTTATGTATGTCATTTTCTTCTTGAGTCATAGATGATACTTCTGGAGGTTTAATAGGTGTTGTCACCTTTTTGGGACCCATATGGAGTAATAATAATAATACTCCTCTATTATATATATATCACAAATTTTAAATCACCCGAAACAAATATTCCAAAAATAATTATGCCAATTGTAAGTTATGTACCTTTAAAAACCTTAATTTGGAGTTTCTCCTCTTGGTTGACCTTTCATCTGGTGTATCTATAAAATTTTAGTCCTTCCGATTCCGCAGTTTTGACCTATAACAATCTGAAATTTATTTTCTCCAATGCCACAGGTTGATCAAAATTGGATGTGCCAAATGGAAGTTATGGTAACTTCTCCACACCTTCCTGATTTTTGGCCTTTTAAGAGATATCACTTGTATAGCGTGCCCCGCACAAAGTAATTGATATACAATTCTGAAATTTGTACCTGAGATACTACATGATGCCCACTATCCAATGCAATTGGTCTCACTCAATTTGGTTACTCTAGGAATACGTTATTACTGTTTTACCCGGAACACCTGTTTGAGACTAGTCAGATACCCTATCTTCCATAGGGTGTATCTACAAACTTAGGATGACCCAGAAGATGAAATTTTTATCACAAATACCTTGATAATTTCTGTGAAAATGATCCATATTTCAGGGTCTGAAATGTTACAGAAAATTATTTATAGTGAAAATTCCGTGATGACTAAATTCAGGATGATTCGAGAACCCTGTCTTACACATGATATATCTCTGAAATTTTAAGGCCTCAGGAGATGAAATTTTAACCCCACATACCTTGATCTGTATGATAAATATCCTCCAAGAGGTTTATTCTAAAATGTTTTATAAAAAAACTTATAGCGAAAATTCCATGATGTCTCAGATGTAGTAGCGAAACCCCAAGACCTTGAGCTTTGATACCAAATGTTATAACCCAAGCCTTAAAAATGATAAGAAATCAATAAAATACAATCCAATTCGAGGGGAAACCTCCTTTACAAGATATAAACTTCAGAAAACAATATGAGATGAGATAAGATGATCCTAATACTAGATCTCCTTGATATATATATATATATATAGGAGACAAGGGGTTACGATTACAATGAAAGGGTGCAAAGAAGGGTTCTAGCCGACCTACTAGAAATGTAATAATTCATTATCTAGGGCATAATAAGGGGTTTTATACATATCACAGGGCTTTGTCTAGGGCTTAAAACAATATAACCATTTTCTTTCATGAGCATGCACCATATGAGTCTTCTAGAAGGCCTAAAGAAGAGATATATGAAAGCATTTTAGGCTTTCGATATTTGGATCTCTAGATCAAGACACTCCTTTGTTGCAATTTGAATGAGTGGTATCTCTATATTAGTGCATTCTTAATGAAATCTGAGCATAAAAATGAATTAGAGTTTGCTAAATTTGTCAAGGTAGGGGTGGGGGGTAGGTTCCATACATTTTTTTGAAGCCCCTTCCATGTGAAGGGATCTACCTAAAAAGTGTCAGTCAATAAAGGTCATCCATTTTCTAAGTGTGCGAAGTTTTTCCATCAATGTCAATAAATTTTTTTGTTTGTCGAAACCTTTTTTGGCCATCGCATTTTCAACATAATGTTTTTTTCATCACTTTCTCTACCACATCCCTTCTGTCCATGTCACCTATTGATTGGCCTTTCCATGCCCTATGTTTACTTGTCTTGCCATGACATCCACTGATGAGATATATAACATCATCTACTATGTCATTGTGGCACATCATATTTGTAGGGTCACCCTCGTTGACATATCACTAGTTAATATGTCCCTCTACAAATACAATGACAAGGATGTATGGATTCATTGACATCGTCATCTTTTAGTGCTTATGGTCACTAATTAGGCACCAAAAAACACTTCAACTTTGAAAACCAATAATTTTGTCATACATACTTTGTTTGAGGGTTTGCTTTGGTAGTTTTGCATATTTTTGTGTAATTTCCATTGGTGCGGTTTATTTTTGTTGAGTTTAATTTATATACTCTATTTTACTCTATTTTTATTTTTTGGTTTATTTAGAGAGACTATGCCCCACTTGATTGTAAAGAGTAAAAGATACATCCTGAAGATCAATTGCACACTTCACCATTTGTCATTAATGGATGGAATCAAGGAAAATGCATATAGACATCCACTATGATTGTAAATGATGGTGCCTGACTTGGAAAAGGATGGGTAAAGAATATGAAACATGGCCTAGAATTGTGTATGAAACCATTTCAGGGGCAACACTCTACAACCTAATACATGTCATTGTGGGGAAACCTACGGTTGGATTGAATCCCTCTTTTCCTTAACCCATTTCTTCGAGTGATTCTTTATATATGTAATTATGCTTTACCACTTTAAAAAACAAATGTCAAATTAAGCAATAAATTTACATTAATTCCATTGAAAATCCAAAAATACAATTGCTCAATGATATTTTTCTTACACCCCAAGGGGATGTCTACAGGTAGTCCCATTGCATGTTGTCTTTGACGAGTAGTTGTTGGTCTATGAAAGTTATAGTTTATGAAAAACTTGTCACCAAGAGACATTTAATGACATATGACATGCACAACAAAAAATATGGATACCTTCCTTTTCATAAATAACTCTTTGTTATTGGAGTGTTCCTCAAAAAATCAAATTTCATTAAACAATGAGCACCTAAAACTATTTATGAACACCAAAACATTTCCATGAGTGTGTGGATGACCATCACTATATAATATGTTCTTCCTGTTAATGTTTTTGGGAGCATAATTGTTCACACACTTACTATACATGGAAATGCTATGTTTATATTTAAAAATATTCAAGTAATCCAACCAACTATAAAGAGGACCACAAAATCACGTAAGTGCTATTGACTATTTGGGAGGAATGGACATAACTGAAAGGATAAACAACCCAATATTTGAAGCATCTATTTTATACTTGGAAATCACGTAATTATTGCCACAAAAGGAGAATGAACAAAGTCATTGCTTCCATCCAACAAGTGAACCAATGATCCAGGTGGATATTGGTGGCCATCCACCTGTTCCAACTAGCTCCTCTTGTCAGTGTTTAGTTCAACATGTTCTTTCGTACTTCTTTGTAATTGTGGGTTCTACACTTCCGAGGCTGTCTGAAGCCTTACACATCTTCCAGGTGGATACTGGTGGCCTCCCACCTAATCTAACTTGCTTATTTTGTATGTTTTCATGTCAACACATCTTGCTGTACTTCCAGGTCTATTTTGGGGCCCTAAACAATGTTTTTTTTGTCTCGCCATAGTCAAACTGTAGATGGAGTTAAAGTTTGATGGCATAATGCATAGTTCTCGGAAAGACCTTTCCAATAGGCTATCACGTGCCTAAAACATAGATCATATGAAAAATTTATGACCCCGAGAAGTTAATGTACTAACTTACCCAAACAGGGCCCACATGAATTTTGGCGTTTCATCTCCTAGGGTGAGGTTTTTGGATGTCTATGGTTTTGGCATTCATGTTTATCATAAAAAGGCCTTCAGGGCCTCATTGTAATCATCTTCTGGAGAATGAGCATAACTGCCACATCTCTTCTCAAAGATAAAGCTCCCACCATTCTAGTGAGTCTTGCACTTTGTATTTTTACAGTCTCTTTACAATGATTTCATTAATAGAAATCAAATATTGTTGTATTTCTTTGTTTATAGCAATTTTCATGAGTATTTCATTGTAATTTATCTTCTTTCATTTCATTCCGAAAATAATTCAGATCAGTGGTATCAGAGTTGGCTTCTCTTGATTGTTTTTCCACAGATGTCCCCAACGAGGTTCGAGTATAGCCAGTTGGGTCTCAAGCTTGTATCCCTTGAGGACAATGACTCTCTCACACCCAAGAAACCCTTGATGGTGGCAGAAAAGAAAAATGAAGGAGAAAAATATTCTATTAACTTGTTGCTTGAGCAAGCTCTCATGCGACAGAGGGAAAAAATGATGGAGAATTTTGCACACATCCTTCAATGCTTGCTGATAGAAAAAAGAACATATTCATCAAGTGATGATTTTGGAGGAACCTCTCCCTTCAAGGTACAAGTTAATTTTGATATTCCCATATTTGAAGGTCAGATAGATGCAGATTCCCTAGAAAAATGGTTAAATCTATTAGAAGGTTATTTCTCTGTTCAAATTTTTTCTGACAGGGAAAAGATCACCTTCGCACTCCTCAAGGCTCTCCCCCATGTCAAACATTGGTGGGAAAATTACTGGGAGCAAAGTTCCACAAAGGAATCTGGAATATATAGGGTCAATCCCACTTGGGATTTTTTTGTGGATGCGGTCAAAGAACAATACTATCATGTTGATAACTATGAAGACCAGTACATGATATGGACTACACTATGACAAGAGAAGAGCCAAATAGTGCCGGAGTTCACAAATACTTTCCATACCTTGTTCACCAAGATAGGTATCAAAGAATCCGAGCAACATCTGATTCTGAAATACCATGGGGCTCTACATAGGTACATCCAAACCAAAATGGATTTAACAAACATCTCATCATTGGGAGTTTCCTATCGATATGCTGTCAAAATCGAGAAGAAATTTAGGCACCAGAACAATGGGAATTCAGGTATGAAAATATGCAACAATCAAAGCACTGTAAAAAAACCCTAACTAAGAGCCTCTAGAAAACTAGTCCAAGACACATGAAAATAAGGGTAAAGTAAAGACGAAGAATGACACTGAGAAGTGGTGTGACTTCCACAAAATCCCCTAGCACAACATCAATGAATGTCGCTCGAAACAGTCATTGGTGTCCGAGGTTAAAGACACAGAGCCGAACCCTGATTTAGAATCTGATCCAAAAAATATTGAAAATAGGCATATCATCGACGCAGACCCCACTGCTACTGTCGCGGCCTCAACAATTCACCCAGAAGAACCAGTAGATCCTGAAGAGGGGGAGCACCGCTTCCTTTCACATATGTGTGTGAAGGGGACCCCATTGCATTTAATTATTGACAATGACAACCAGAAGAACCTCATCTCAGCTAAGGTCATCAAATAGTTGGTGTTATCGACAACACCACGCCCACAACCATTCAACATCGGGTGGCTTCACTAGGGACAAGATCTTTGTGTCAGTCATCAGTGTCGCATGTCCTATGACATCCATCCCTTCAAGGATGAGGTAGTGTGTGATGCTTCCCCTCTTGATGTATGTGATGTTGTTTTGGGCCAACCATATATGTGGAAACATCATGTTGTCTATGAGTCTAGACCCCATAGTGTCATTATTACTCTGGGAGGTCATTTCTATAGGATACCAGAGGTAGTTCTAAGTACTACTCCACCAAAAAAATGATGCAAGGTAATCTCTCATACTGCAAAATTCATCCTCTTCACAGTCTATTCAAAGGATGCACATAATACCACTACAACCATTGTAGCAACACCTTCTACCCAACAAAAATAGATTGTCGAAGAGAAAGAAGATATTGTTTCTTCACCTACAATGGTGCCTACACAATGCAGAGACAATAGGTTGGTGGAACATATTCAACCCCTCCAACAAGAGGTTTGTGACAGTCTTCCATAAGCCAAGAAGCACAAATTCTCTAACAAGGCACACCGCTCACCAAGATTCAGATTCAGAAAATGCTTTCCCCTCTTCCTTGGGAACTCAATGAAATAGAGACCATTGCTTCCTAATGGGGGAGCATTGATCCAAGTGGATATTGGTGTCTGCCCACCTGTTCCAACTGTCTCCTCTTGTTAGTTTTTAGTTCAACACGTTCTTCTGTACTTCTTTGTAATTGTGGGTTCTACACTTCCGGGGCTATTTGAAGCCCTACACATCTTCCAGGTGGATACTGATGGCCTCCCACCTAATCCAACTGAATTATTTTGTATGTTTTCATGTCATCACATCTTGTTGTACTTCTAGGGATGTTTTGGGGCCCTAAACAATTTTGTTTTGGCTCGCCATAGTCAAAATATAGACATAGTCAGATTTTGATGGCATAATGCATATTTCTTGAAAATACCTTTCGAATGGGATATCACGCGCCTAAAACGAAGATCATATGCAAAAGTTACGACCCCAGGAAGTTAATGTACTAACTTACCCAAATAGGGCCCACATGAATTTTGGCGTTTCATCTCCTAGGGTTAGGTTTTTGGAAGTCTATGGTTTTGGCATTCATGTTTATCATAAAAATTCCTTCAGATCCTCATTGTAATCATCTTCTAGCGAATGAGCATAGCCTTCACATCCCTTCTCAGAGATAAAGCTGCCACCATTCTAGCGAGTCTTCCACTCTGCATTTTTACAGTCTCTTTACAATTCTTTCATTAATAGAAATCAAGTGTTTTTGTATTTCTCTGTTTCTGGCAATTTTCATGAGTATTTCATTGTAATTTCTCTACTTTCATTTCGTTTCGAAAATAATCCATATCAACCAACCTTGGTGTGTACTTGGATATTTTGTTTTCATCTTGTACAACTTCTTTGATCTCCTTGTAGAGATGTTTTGGGAAGTATTGTATTTGGTGCAGGTGATAAGAAAAATCTTCTTCTCATATAAGTGTGAGAGTTATCTTTGTTTAACTATATGTGGATCTTCACTAAATTTGGCATAAGTACCATTAAGTTGGTACTCCATTCACTAGTTCTCATGTAAGCACTAACTCCAAGTCATAAACTCTCAAGCATTTGACCAAACTACAATTAAAGCACTCACTTCTTATAATACTAAACATTTACTATTAAGCGTTGTTATCAAAAGTTGACTTCCATAAAACCATCACTTCAAGACCTTGCACTTCATATAGTTTCAAAGGCGTTCACTATGACTTACAATTGGTCTCCCAAAAAAAATAACAACCATCGATTATATCAAATCAACACCAGAGACTCTAAATAGACTACAATATGACCATCTCAAACATATCTGAACCCTCAATTAAGAAGAGTCCAACGATGCACTTTGTATCTAGAGCTATGAGTTAGGTTTCAGTTTCTATTTTAAGGGTTTACAAACACGAATTGAATACAATAACAACTCGCCAGACAAAACCAAAAATCACTACTATCTCTTCGAATCAATAGAGATCACCCTTCTCCAAGAAACGATTTTAGTCTAGTAGTTGAAATTATATGTTGACCAACGAATATTGAAATGTTTTTCAAAGGAGTAACCCCTGTTAACTTCAAATCCAGGCAATAAAACTTAGCCCCATTTATAGTTGCAAGGATTTATAGTTGGTGTTTCCTACTTAACCAAGAAGAATCGCCACCCAAATGTACATCCACAATAGCACGACTTCAGTAAGTAAAATTTCACTCTCATCTAACCATCTTTCCTTTAACGATTTATACAAATACTAAAATAACTTAACTCCACATAGAACTTTTAGAGGATTATATAATACACAAAAATACTACAAAGAATTCATCGTTGGGTTGGAGAATTTATGTCTTTGTTTCTCTAAACATACAGAGTATCATTCATATCTTCTCAATATTCTCTCGATTCCAACCATACCCTTACATTCAAATTCACATAGATTTATAAGATATTCTAATCCTATCTAGATCCATAGGAATAAGATCTATTAACTAAAAATAGTAGATATCCTATCTACCTTATTTATCTAATTGAATAATACAAGTAAGGAGAAACTGTCATTTTGTTATTCGAATGCCATCACAATATTTTGATAGTCAATATAATTTATTGAATTCAAAACTAACTTCCTAATTTCAGAGAGCCAATTCCCTTTGGAAAATTGAAATGAATTTCTAGAAGTCATCTAAAATTGAATTTGGCTGATGCTCCCACATCATACTCCCAAGGTTCAAATCAATCATGGCCTCCTGTCCACGAGGTATTCAATAATACCACCACTTTTATGTAACGTTGTGGTAGTCATCCAAGTTTCATATTCAATTGGATGGTCTCTCCATTTGACCATGTACTCAAAGTACTCTTTTCCCCTTGTCTTCTTGCTCAACCTTTTGTCCAAAATCTTCTTGAGTACTAAATACTTTGATGCTGGAAATTGTTTCTTCCACTGAATATGTTGCTCTTCTTCATTGTTTTATGTTGTTTTACTTGCTTCACCTGCATGATAATGATATAATTCTACAACATTGAATATAGGAGATATGCCTACATCTTTTGGTAACTCTAATTCATATGCATTTTCTGAAAACTTTCTCAGAATCCTACATGGGACAATTTTTTTCAACTTTAGATTATTGTATTCCCCTTTTGGAAATCTATCCTTTCTCAGATGTGCTAACACCAGATCTCTTACTTCAAAGTTGATCTCTCTTCGATTCAAATCATCTCTTCCTTTATACTTGAGACTGATCTCCTGTAAATTTTCTTCACTTTTTCATGAAACTCATGCATGGATGTAGCAAAATATTCACCATCTGCACTCCTCTTTTTCAGCTTTCCCAAAATATCTAAGTTCATGCACTCCTCTCGGATGAATACCATACAAAATTTGAAAAGGGATCATCCATGTACTTCTATTTGGAGAGTCATTGTAGGAAAACCCTGCTCGAGAAAGTACATGGTCCCATTGTTTGGGATGTTCTCTAACTAAACTTCTCAAAATATTTTCCAAGATTCTATTGACTACTTCAGTCTGTCCATCAGTTTATGGATGGTAATATGAACTATAACTCAAATTTGTGTCCAAATTATTCCATAGGGTCCTCCAAAAATGTTCGAATAATCTGGTGTCTCTTTCTGAGATGGTACTCTTGGGCAGCCCATGTAGTCTTACTAGCTCTTTGAAAAACAAATTAACAATATTTGTAGCATCGCTAGTTTTAAAACAAGGAATAAAATGAGCCATCTTTGAAAACCTATCAACCATTACAAAGATAGAGTCATTACCTTTTTATGTCTTTGGAAAACCCAACACAAATTCCATGCTCACTGAATCCCAAGTTCTGTTTGGGATTGGCAAGGGTGTATACATCCATGCATTTTGACTCTTTCCACTAGTAGAAAAAGACAAATTTATGACTAAAAAAATGACTAAAAATTGCATATAAATGACTAAGTTTAGTCACGTGACTACTAGTAGTATATTTCCAGACATATATAACATGACCAAATATATGACTAAAAACATTTAGTCATTTATTGGCTGTTTTGGTGGTAACTTTAGTAATTGTTTTAGTCATTAATTATTGTTCACTGGTCATTTATTTGGTCGTGGTAGTCCATTATTGTCGTAAAAAGTAGTAAATTTAGTCATTTGTATCATTTATTTCCGTCAACTGGTAGTATATTTAGTCATTGTAATCATAATTTTCCATCAACGTGTAGTATATTTAGTCATTGTAATAATAACTTTCCGTCAACTAGTAGTATATTTAGTCATTTTTATTCTCTAATTTCCATCCATTGGTAGTATATTTAGTCATTGTTGTAGTCATTGATTGCCATTAACTGGTCATTTATTTAGTTGTGATAGTCATTTATTGCCGTCAACAAGTAGTAAATTTAGTCATTTGTATCAGTTATTGCCATCAACTAGTAGTATATTTAGTCATTTTGATTCAATGATTTATGTAAATTGGTAGTGTAATGCTATAATGTTTATTAGTTGCATAATCATTATATTTACTACAAGTTTAGTAGTAAATGTCCAATTACATAATGATATGAATAATTTATTATTTACCATAAATTATTTGTGTAATGCAGAAATAAACATAGTACTAAACACAAATAAAAATATTAAATAACTTAGTATTAAACTTAAATTAAAAAAATAAATAACTTAGTATTAAACTTAAATTAAAACATAAAATAAAAGACAAAAGATTGATTCTAACATGATCATGATAAAAAACTAAAGTAATCTGACATAAAATCAAATTAAAACATATAATATTGCAATTTAAATGAACTACAAGATGACCATATATATAATAAAAAATGTTCAAATTAGTATAGTGTTGTGACTGAGAGTTTCCAAGTATGCAAAAACACCATAATTTAATATCCATGAACAATGTACATTCAAACTACTGAATGTATAGAAAATCAAATTAAAACATAAAATATTGCAATTTAGATGATCTACAAGAT
>ML781081.1:151655-180059 GCA_009831015.1 Picea engelmannii
CACACACACACACACACACACACACACACACACACACACACATATTACATGATCTGTAATATGATCATATATATATATATATATATATATAACATCCATCATAATGAAAGATCCATGAACATTAATATACATTCAAACCTCTGCATAAATAGAAAATCAAATTAACACATAATATTGTGAACTGCAAGATATATATATATATATATTGAGAGTTTCCAAGTTTGCAAATACACCATAATATAAAAAAATCCCTGAACATGCATTCATTCAAACAACTGTCACTGAGAGTTTCCAAGTCCGCAAATACATCATAATATAAAAGATCCCTGAACATTCATTCATACAACTGCATAAAAGAAGCGGTCCAAGCTGTCTAACAGTTGTGATAAAAATCATCTATGTCATTTTTTGAAAATATTTCAAAGGCCATCGTGTGAAGCTTCCTTCCTTCTCTTTTAGATGGATAGATCCATCTATTTTGTCTTCATATAGAAGGGGTATGTTACTTGTGACCTTTATAACATTTACATTTGCGTCTCCCGATCCACTCAATTTCACTCCATGTATAATAGATAATGAGTGAATTTGTCCAATGCCCATAGTAGCATCGTCATATGAATCCAACAACTTTACTTTGTCACCTTCTTGGAGTTTATGATCAATACATTTCTACAAAAACAAAAAGAAATACACATTATCTTGAGATATGAAAAATGTTAAAACAATATATGAAAAATGTTAAAACAAGAATTATATTCTAATATTTAGCATATAATTATTGCACTCACCTCGAGTTCACTAGTACCACTATGAATATACCACACATTATTCTCGAGTTCAATGTCAATATGATCGCTATCAATATTGAGGTTAGTTAGTGCATCTTTCATATCTCTTTTGATAAGGAATTGTCCTTTTCATTGTGCTTCTTTTATAGAGTTTCCATGCATGTGGTTTCATCATGCAAAAAACATATACAACATTCAAAAGTATGAAAAATGTCTTATTAAGAATTCAAAAGTATGAAGAATGCAAGCAATAAATTTTTGTCAAAAAGAACATTTTAAGCGTGAAAAATTATGACAAAACATTGGGACATATTAAATATCACAAGAAAAGTTTGATTACTTCAAATTCAACACCATTATCAACAATGTCATTTACACATTACTCAGCGAGTTCTTGATGATCACTATGACCAATATTGACATGATCTTGTGCAGTCTTTAGAGATCTGTTGACATAAATTCCTTTTCCTTTTGGCGACACTGCATGTTTCGTATGATTTCTCTGCATGTGGTTTAACCATCATGCAAAGAAATATACAACATTTAAAGTAGCAACAAACTGTCTCCAAGGGAGCTGTTCTCTTTTTCAAACATTGAAACAACATAATCGCAACAAGCATCGAAAGAGTTGTAAAAAAGAAATGCAAAACATGAAACATTGTGATGAGCCTTCAAATCTCTTTTATGATATGATATTAAAATCATTATTTTACAAGAAATGATCTCATTTTCCAAGGCAGTTAATCTTACAATTCATAACTTTGGATATTTGTTGTTGTGTTGCCTTAGCAAAAAGTAGCACTATATGTCAATAGTAAAAAACGATAAGCATCAAGAAACTCTCCATTATCTATAGTCGCGTCGCCTTAGAAAAAAGGAGCACTATATTCAATATCAGATAAAGGTTAAGTATCAAGAAGAAAGGGATACCACCTGTATAGGAGTGGACATTTACATCTTATAATAATTACCTACATAAATTATCTCAATAAAAACAAACTTCTTTATTTTGTATTTCTATTGTATTTATATATTTCCATCTACAATACCAAATCAACAAAGGAATCTTGATAATATATAGATTTCCGTGGAACCTAGGGTTGTGAACTGGTACATTGTCACAAAAGGCGAGAATGAGGAAGAAAAGAGGCTGAATGAAACCTATATAATCAATGTGGAAAGGAAGCTTGGATGCTCATTTTTCCTTCTACCCGAAGACATTGTTGAGGTCAATATTAAAATGATACTTATGTTGATTGCAAGCATTATGCTTTGAAGTCTTACAAAACAAACCAGTGAAGATGCATGGATTTCAGATAGTGAAAATGGAAGTGTAACTAGCAGTTTCTCAAACCTTTTTATTGAACACAATACTTCAGAGGCTTCTTTACCACTTGATAATGGAAGTGAATGTATATTACAATGGAAGGATATGTGGAAGTATTGGTTTCAGATCCTTGGCTTCAGAGCCAATTCACTTAGGCAGAGCTTCAAACTTTAAAATAACAATATACATCCATGAAGAAGGAGAAGGGTGAATTAACTGTTGGGAATTTGAGGTTTGGAATGAATAAACTGAAATATTTTTGGGGAGTTATTCATCAAGGAGGAGGTAGGCGTTGTTATGGGGGAATACCATTCAAATGAAAAAGAGATTGTGGATTTCGAAGGTTTTCTACAGATTTATCTTAATTTGTAGACACAGGTAGATACATAATTAAGTGGTTCCAAGAACAAATCTGCATTTCTAAAGACTGCCACAACCACCTTGCTTCACACAATTGGAGAATCTGAGAAGGTGACATTTTTTGCTCATATCAATAGCTACCTCATAGATGATCCAGTGGTGAAAAGATACCTTCCAATTGATCCTATGACAAATGATCACTTTGATATAGTGAAAGATGGCATTCTTCTATGCAAATTGATCAATGTGGTTGTTCTTGGAACCATCAATGATCGAGAAATAAATATGAAACCAAAGTTTAATCCATGAGAAATAAATGAAAATCGTACACTTTTTCTCAATTCTTCAAAGTCCATTGGATGCACAATAATAAATATTGGAACGCATGACTCAGTTGAAGGGCGAACTCATCTTGTCCTTGCAAAGTTCAAAAACAAAATCAAGTTTTAGTCTTGGACAACAATAAATCAACCCACATATGTTATGTTTTATTGAGTAGAGATTCAACACAAAATGGGACTATTTTTTGTATTTCCACACACAGATCTTCACTTTCAGGGACAAATTTTTGTGTTCTTTCAGGGACAGATTTTTTTGTTCTTTCAGGGACAGATTTTTGCGTTCTTTCAGGGAAAGATCATGCATTGTTGCTACTTAGAAATAATTGCAAGTATCAAACATACTGGACATTTTAAATGCATAACACATAGCTGATTCTAGAAATAGAGAGAGTTGATTCTAGAAATAGAGGGTGGTTCTACACAATGCAAGGTCGATGAGAAGGCAAAAGAAGAAGAAGGCCCATCCATAGTAAAATAAACAGTCCTAGAGATTTACGTGAGTGCACTAATTCTTAACAAGAGAGTGTGAGTGATATCACTTAATAGTTCATTGTAATGTAGTAGACTGATTGGAAACACACACAAACCTACAAATTCTAGTTCAATTTAAAAGCACAAAAACTAGTCAAACAAGAAGAAATGAGATAGAATATATTTCTTTGCAAGAAGAAATGGAATAAATATGTTCAAAAAATAAGAAATGAGATCAATAGAGCCTCTTACCTCACTTGAATCATTGGAATTATGTTGATTCCATGAAGAAACTATAGGCTTAACACAAGCAACCAACTGGGAAACTGTCTCACTGAGATCATGTATGCAACTCATTACATGTTGGTACCCAACACTCGAGTTGACATCATTTGCAATGGCTCTTATTGGGATACTTTAAAATCCAACTGAAGGCTATGAAATATCTGTTGATGCTCTAGATTTGCACTTGATCTTACTGTCAGATTTACAAGACTCTAATACTGCCATATACTCGACAATATTTTCTTCCCCTGGTTCTCTGTTGCTATTTTCCACCTAAAAGACAATGTCAAGTTTCAACATAGTTAGTTCAATAAACAAATCGAAATAAATAATAATTTAAATTAAACCAAAAAGAAACACTTACTGTCAATTTGTCTCTTTTGGCCTACAACCTACCTCGACCAAATGTATATGGATCATCACATTATCTCTTTCTTTCGTGCCTCTTTTCCTCTTTGTCAAATATTCTTCGGAACACATAGTTTCCTTCAATGCTTCCCATTCTTTTGGAGATAGAGTGGAGTATGTCCTATATTTTCCTTCAATGATTAATTTTATGCAATTGTATCTATAGTTGCTCATCATAAGCCTCATCTTAGAATTGTAATATTTTCTAGAGATTTGTCCACCAACAATCTCAAAATAATTTTCCATTTTTTGTATAACGTTTTCCACACTTCGTGGATCTTGATCTGCAAAATTTGATTTGGTAATATGCAAATGGGCCCTACATCATTTTCCCAATTCAGAGGCCCACCTTGCTGCATTTGGCCCTATGGTCTCACCATATTTCGACACGTCAACCAAGAAAGGTTTCTTACCTTCTATTTTCCTTTATTTTTCATTCCTCTCTGTAAATATATACAAACCTTGACTCAATCTTTGTCTTTTAACAAAAGAGGACGCATCTTCTGAACAAATAACAATATTTCTAGCTGATTTAGTTCCATCAGTAGATGAAATAGGTGTATTTTGAAGCACAACAAATGTAGGTGAATTATCTTCACAACTTGCATTAACCAGAACTGCATGCTTCTTGGCCACGTCAGATTTTGCAATAGGTAGCTCAATACCGGTCTCTATATATGTTGGTTCTAATATCTCCTTTAATTTTGAATAAATGATCTCCAAACTTGATTTTCCTTTCATGTCATGATTATTGATAATCTCTTTTAGACTTTGTGTGAATATATCATCCTTATATTGTACATCACCATGTGCAATATCTTCCTACACATCACCACATGCATTATCAATTTGCACATCATCACCACCACTATTATTTTCAACATTTACATTCATTGCATCATTAATGTGTTTGCTTCTACATGGAGTTGGTGGAAATACACATTTTTTTCCCTTTGATTTTTTCTCCACTTTATCTGTGCTATTTTTTTTCTTTCCTATAAAAAAATTTCATATTATGTCTTATATACATAAATTTATTTCCTATAAAACATTAAACACTATTAAACAAATAATATACTACTTAAGTGGATTAACAACTTGCCTCTTTGTCAAACCAAGAGAAGATAAATATTCATCATTTTTGGCTACATTTTCTCTATGAGAGCACTCATATTCTGTCAAGATTTCTACATTATCGTTGAAGTAATCCAATTTTCACTTCATAGGATTTTTCTTCATATTCTAAAGTCCAAATAAACAACAATGTATAAATAAACCACTTGAATCAATAGAACAACAATGGAATATGAGTTTGAAACTCATATTTTATTAATTGCGTGTGCTGAAAAATTAAGTGCACAAGTGAAAGAAACAAATCCACTTAAAATCATCCCCCAAAGTGTTTCTTATATAACTTGAAATCAACAGTAAATAAGTGAAATACAAACTCAGATTTTGTACTCAAATCAACAGTGGTTAAACAATAAAAATATTTAGAATTTAATTGAGTGATTACTCCAAAAGCCAAACATATAGTAAGATGATCAAATGGGTTTATTATTATCCCTTAACAATAAGTGAAATGTGTTGAATTTTCAATAAGCTAGGCTCAAGCATGAAGTTCATTCCATTTTTATCATTTTACTTGAAACATAAACATTTTTTGCAACAACCAATATCACAAGAAGAAATACCATGCACAAGTAAACAAGAAGTATACTGGGAAACCCTTCTCAAAAAGGGAAGAAAACCCAACCAATCCTTTGCTATATTCTTCAAGAGAAAGACCTCCCACACCATAAACCTAGCACACAAAAGGGTGCTCACAAATCCTAGAAGACTAGCACCCAAGAGCGGTGCACACTTTTCCCAAGAACAAGTACTTGCTGAAATTTCCAAACTCACACGTGTTATAATTCCTCAATGGGGAATTTACCTTTATTTATATTAAACTGAGCCTATCAAAATTAGTGTCTATTGGAACAAAAGGGCCAACCTCAATAAATCACAATATAATTAATAATTATCATATTAATTATCTTTCACTTTATGGTGGGACCAACCTGAACCCTTTACATCACAAATAGGGTTACAGTTAAGTCTGACTCTTGGACAATATAGAAAGGGATCACACACACACACACTAGTGCTCAGCCACTAGGGGCACATCCATCTGTGATCAACCACATGGATGTCCACATCTCTATCTCACTGCATCTCACAGGAGAATCACACTCGCTAGTGCTCAACCACTAGGATCACGTTCACTTGTGCTCAACCACATGAACATCCAACTCATCAGATATATTTCTCACTGTGTCTCACAGGAGAATCATACTCACTAGTGCTCAACCACTAGGATCATGTTCACCTGTGCTCAACCACAGGAACGTCCAACTCAACAAATATATTTCTCATTGCGTCTCACGGGAGAACCATCTAGAGCATCACATCATCTCAAATCTCTGCACATAGGAGACTAGTACATCATTTCATCTTCATCTTAGAAAAAAAAACACACCAAACTCATGGGCTTCCTCACCCCACAGGGGAAAACACCATTCCATCTCTGTCTCAGAGAGGAATCCCACACCCAGCTCATGGGCTTCCTCACCCCACACAGGGGCACAACGTTCCATCTTTGTCTCAAAGAGGAACTACACACCCATCTCATGGGAACACCCAACTCATGGGCTCTCTCTCAGGTTGAATCACTCAGTTTGTTTCCTGGAGGATGTCTCACACAAATGTAATCATCAACACTCCCTCTCATCTAGGGAGGCATTATCCACCAAGCCAAGTCTCTCACAGAAGTACTCGAACTTCGTCTTAGCAAGAGATTTGGTGAAGATGTATACAATCTGCTCATCGGTAGGAAGGTATTGCACATGTAATATTTTCATTTGCACCATGTCTTCGATACAATGATATTTTATCTCTATGTGTTTCGATCTATCATGAAACACAAGGTTCTCAGAGAGCTTCACAAAAATCTGGTTATCATAATGAATAATAGTAGGATCCATCTCATGCTCGAATAAATCTGTCAGAAGTTTGCGAAGCCATACTTCTTCGTGGACTACCACACTCAATGCTATGTACAATACCTTTGCGGTACTCAATGACACAGAGGTCTATTTCCTACTACACCAGGAAACCATGGAAGACACTAAAGTAAAGCAACAGCCGAAGGTGGTCTTCCGGTCCATTTTCCTCCTTTCCAAATCTTCATCGACATATCCATGCAATCTCAAGTCTACACTGGAGGCATATCTCATGCCATATCCAACTGTGCCTCGTAGGTATCTCAATACATGTTTTGCTGCTATCCAGTGGGTCTATCTTGGTTGGATGATGAACTGGATTAGCACATTCACTGCATAGCATATATTGGGTCCGGTGTTAACCAGATACATCAGTGATACAATCAACTGTCTATATAAGTGTGGATCAATCTCTCCTAAATCAACATCACTCATTTTATTCAAATCCATCACCATTGGTGTAGGCATTTATTTTCATTTTGTCATACCGAACCTTTTCAATATCTCCATAGTATATTTTCCTTGACTCAGGAAAATCTCATCTGTCCTCGACCATACTTCTAGTCCCAATAAGTAATGCATCAAGCCTAAATCCTTCATCTCAAATTTAGCAGTCAATGCTTGTTTGCATTCAACAATGAGTCTCTCTAAACCAATGAGGAAAAGGTCATCCAGATATAGGACCAATATTAAGAACTCGTTGCGATCAATGTGATAATATAGGTTTGGATCAACAACACTCTTGTGAATCCCAAACTCATCAGGAATCCATCCATTTTCTCATACCAAGCATGAGGTGCTTGCTTTAGTCCATACAGGGCTTTCTTCAACCTGCACACATGAGATTTTTCGTTGTGTATAAAGAATCCTTATGGCTGCTCGATATAAAATTCTTCCTCAATTTCACCATTGAGAAAGTCTGTCTTTACATCCATCTGATGTAGCTTCCAACCCATGGAAGAAACTAGTGCAATGATAGAACAGATGGAAGTGTATCGGGCTACTAGAGAAAATGTCTCATCATAGTCAACTCCCTCTACTTGCAAGAACCCTCTCGCTACAAATATCACTTTGTATTTATCGATGCTTCCATCAACTACATGCTTAAGTCCATTTGGAAGTCACTACAAATTTTCCTTATGGTCTCGAAACTTTATCTAATACATCATTTTTCAATATAGACTGATATTGTTCTGTCATGGCATCTTTCCATACCTATTCACCTGAAGCTTCTCCATGACAAGAAGGCTTAGAGTTAATGATGTGGCTCATGGATGAAAGGTAGCTTGAGAATCTCTTTGGTCTCTTGATTTCTCTGGTTGTCCCTTGAGGGGATGCATGTCACTCTTCTTCCTGTAGAGTTTTTCGGGCCCAAGCAAGCCTGTTATGTCCTACTGCAATATCTCTGGGCATGTTAGTTGGAGCAACTCAATCGGATGGAACAACTAGATCAAATGGAACAACTGGATCAACTAGAATAATGTATGTCTCCCTCTGAACTACTGAAGGGGGATAACGTATTGTCTCACTATCAATTTCCATTTGAGATTCTTTGGATTTTTGGAAGGCTATCTCTTCTTAAAAAGTAACATCTCTTCTTATCTCAATCTGTCTTTGACCATGAATGTAGATTCGATATGCCTTCAAGGTTTCACTGTATCCTACAAATGTACCCTTTCTCCCTGAAGGGTCTAGCTCGAATCTCTTCTCTTTGGGTACATGAAAATATATTGGGCACCCAAATATCCTGAAGTGTCCAATTCCAGGCTTCACTCTAGTGAAGGCCTCTTCTGGAGTTATGTTCTTCAATATCTGATGAGGAATCCTGTTCTGAACATACACTGTTTTCATGCATGCGTATGCCCATAGAGTCATAGGTATACTCTGATCATGTATCATTTCTTTGGTTTCTTCGATGATAGTTCTGTTCTTCCTCTTTGCAACCCCATTTTGCTGAGGCTTGTAAGGAACTCTGAACTCCCTCTTGATCCCTGCTTCAATACATAAATTGCTGAAATCTTTGGAGGTGTATTCTCCTCCATTATCTAATCTTATTACTTTGATCTTTCTTCCGGTCAAGTTCTCAACCTGAGCTTTGAATTCTTGAAATTTAGCAAGGACTCCATCCTTATTCTTCAGGAAGTAAATCCAAGTTTTCCGAGAGTGATCATCTATGAAGAGTAAATAGTACAAGTACCCATTTAGAGATACAACAGTAATTGGCCCACACACATCTGAATGTATAAATTCCAAGATTTCCTTAGATCTATTGTCACTTCTCAAGAAGGACCCTTTAACATTCTTTCCAAGAGAACAACCTTTGAAAACACCTTTATGCTGAATCTGTATGTCTAGAAGACCTGTTACCATTTTACCTAGAGCTGGGAGAGCTCTATAATGAATGTGAGAAAGTATTCTATGCCATAGCTCACTCAAGATGATAGTGTCACGTAACAGGGCCTGAACTGGTATGATGTTTAATCTGTACAATATGCTTTCCCAAACACTGATTACCTTGGAAGAATTTTTATGTGAGTCTTTGTGCCATGCCATAACTCTTCCTTCTAAAAAGGTAACCTTGTACCCTTTTTCTTCCAAGGCAGAAATGGAGGCAAGGTTCCTCTTCATTCCAGGTACATATAGTACTTCATTTAGTTGAAGATGCATATTTGAATCTAGTTGGAAGTTAGAATTTCCAACCCCTTTCACATTATATCTGGCATCTTCTCCAAGGACAACATGTATATGTGTCTCTTTCTCAACAAAAAATGTTAGGTGATCTTTAAAATCGGTTATGTGCCTGGAGGCACCACTGTCAATTAACCAAGTATTATCATTGGTAGGGACCATACTTGAGAGTGTTGAGATGTTGATGTCTTCATCTCCTTGAATTCTTGGTTTCTAGGAACTGAGTTTTCTTGATCCACCAAGCTTATCTTCCACCATGATTCTATTCATCATATTTTAGATTCTTCACAAACCCTTGTCGATTGGGCTAGAAAACCTAATGGCTAGGATAGGATAGGAATTTTAGTTTTTTTTGGGATTATGACTCCCAACAATAAGCATTGAAATATAGGAGAACACTGGTGAGCTGAAGATCTCCTTCAATGAGTTGCAGAAACCCTAATTCTGAATTTTTTGCAGAAATTAGCAAAACCCTAGAAACCCTAGGGCCAAAAAATCAAAATGCTCGAAAATAAAATATGAAGCTTGCTGGAGGTGTGTTGAAGGAGGTTGTACACTCCTATGCACTTTTTATCCCCAACGTCCAAGTGACAAGTCTTGGAACTCCTCAGAAAGGTAGGTCGTACAAAATTTCTGGAAACCCTAGGAGGCTGTATAGTTTTGCAGAAGAGAGAGGATGACTGGAATTTTCTTGTGAAATGGGTTCTTCAAGACCTATGCTCTGATACCATGTTTATTTTTCAATAAGCTAGGCCCAAGCATGAATTTCATTCCATTTTTAGCATTTTACTTGAACCATAAACATTTGTTGCAACAACCAAAATCACAAGAAGAAATACCATGCACAAGTACACAAGAAGTATCTTGGGAAACCATTCTCAACAAGGGAAGAAAACCAAACCAATACTTTGCACCCAAGAGAGGTGCACACTTTTCCCAAGAACAAGTACTTGCTGAAATTTCCAAACTCACACTTGTGTTATAATTCCTCAATGGGGAATTTACCTTTATTTATATTAGACTAATCCTATCAAAAGTAGTTTCTATTGGAACAACAAGGTCGACCTCAATAACTCACAATATAATTAATAATTACCATATTAATGATCTTTTACATTAATTATCATTCACTTTATGGTGGGGTCGACTTGTACCCTTTACATCACAAATAGGGTTACAGGTAAGTCTGACTCTTGGAAAATATATAAAGGGATCTCACACACCCACTAGTTCTTAGCCATTAGGGGCACATCCATTTGTGCTCATCCACAGGGATGTCCATATCTCTATCTCACTGCGTCTCATAGGAGAATCACACTCACTAGTGGTCAACCACTAGGATCATGTTCACTTGTGCTCATCCACATGAACGTTCAACTCAAAATATCTCTTTCTCACTGGGTCTCATAGGAGAATCACACTCACTAGTGCTCAACCACTAGGATCATGTTCACCTGTGATCAATCACAGGCACATCCAACTCAACAGATCTCTTTCTCAATGCATCTCACAGGAGAACCATCTAGAGCATCACATAATCTCAACTCTATGCACATAGGAGACCAGTACATCATTTCATCTCTGTCTCAAAGAGAATTACACACCCAAATCATGGGCTTCCTCAGCCCATAGGGGCACACAATAGTCCATCTCCGTCTTAGAGAGGAACCAAACACTCAACTCATGGGATTCCTTACCCCACACAGGGGCACAATGTTCCATCTTCGTCTTAGAGAGGAACCACACACCCATCTCATGGGCACACCCAAATCATGGGATCTCTCTCAGGTCGACTCACTCAATCTGTGTCCTGGAGGATGTCTCACGCAGTTGTAATCATCAACAAAATGCACTTCAAACAAACAATGAACAACTCAGGTTTTATATACAATGTACCAAAAAAATAATGATGATTAGATTGAAAAATGCATGAGCAAAAAAATAGTGAAAAATTAGATCATACATATAATAAAAGTTTAGGTGACAAGCTAGTTAAGGTGACAAATCATCATCATAATCATCTCCATTGCCACTAGGATCAGAATCCTGATCACTTGTGTGTGCATCTTCTTGATTTTCTTCATCATCCTAATCCATGGCATGCAATACTTTCTCTCTCCCAATCTCTTCGTTGGTAATCAAAGTCTCTTCTTCAATCACTCTATCATCATCTTCAACCAATTATTTGAATGTTTCTTGTAAATTATCAACGTATTTCCCATCAAATATTATATTGACAACTTCCATGAATTTTTCGTTTCGAACGAGACTTTGTTTGAATGACATATGACCATATTGGGATTCTTACATCATCAATTAGAAATTATTGGTTAATTTTAAGAGGGGAGACATACGACTCATCCATCTTTGATAAAAAATTGCCATGTATTTGCATGTACAAATCCATACTCATCATGTTCTACTGCGAATGGTTTGACACACTTACATTTTAAAAATATAGGACTATTTTCACCATAATCAACTTGAATAATTTCTTGGATGACTCCAACATAAAATTTCTTTTCGGTTTCATGAAGAAATTCAACACTAACAACACAATCACAATTTTCCTTTCCTTTGGCCTTTTCTTCCACTCTTAAATGACTACCATAAGCCCACATTCCACTAAAATTCATAGCCCATATATGTGGAAGTTGTGAAAGCTCAGTTTCTTCCACTATTATATCTTGACCTTCTTCTTTTGCATCATTGATTTAATTAGCAATCCATTTTTCAAATTTTGGAAAAAAATCACCTTCAATCAAATCATGACGTCTTCACTTTTGAGGTCGATGTTGCATCCATGTTTGATTCTCTTCTTCGCAATCCTACATAGAATATGAATGTATAAGATAATAATATTAATAATATGAATTTGTAAATTCAATTGAATCAATAAATTATTGTGTAAAAAATATTTTCACCTGTGCCACTTATCGAATGAAGATGTGTTCTGAAGAACATAGGAATGTATCACACTTCTTTCTTCATGTGATAGCTTAAAGTGATTTCCATTTACTTCTAATAATTCACCTGCAACTCCCTCATCTTCGTCATCATCCCATACATGTCGATTGACACTTTTAAAATCCTTCATATATTTTGTGAAAAATCCCACGACCTCTTGCATTGAATATCCCTCAGACATGCTACCTTCTAGTTTTTCCCTACTATGAACACTATTTTTCAAAACCTTAATATATCTCTCTATAGGATACATCCATCTCGTTCTTACTGGGCCACAATGATCTAGTTCATATTCAAGATGTATCAAAAGATGCATCGAAATGTTAAATATTGTTGGTGGAAATTCACGTTCCAATAGACAAAGGACTTCAACAACCTCTTGCATCAAACTATAAAAGTTCAAAGGATCTAATACATGTAAAATCATTCTCTTTAATATTAGGCCCAACCTTATAATTTCCAATCTTGGTCCCTTTGCCAAACTTGATATATTGACCACAATAGGTAAAATATTCTAGATTATGACATGATAGTCATGGGTCGTGAGGCTTCTTAAGCTATTCATGTTAGTTTGGATTTTGATATTACTACTTACATATCTAGTGGGAAAGCGAGTATGAGACATCAAATTTAAGAATTGTGCACGTTGTTCCTTTGTCTAGACATAAGGAGCACTAAGTTTTCTATATTTTTCATCATCATATTTTCCAACCCAAATATTTCGACAAATCTTTAGTTGTTTCAAGTCTTCACGTGATGAAAAAGTATCAGAAGCACCAAAAAGAGTTTCTATAATAACATAGGCTATATTTTTCTCAGTATGCATAAATTCAACAATATGCCTGATGGCTATATCCTTAAAGTATGCAAAATTATAAAATATGCACAATATTTTTACACCGCTTTCATTACATGATCATCTCTACTACCAAAAATCCCACTACTTTCAATAAACAACATTCTTTTTTGTCCATTCTCAATAATGTATTCACTCATTATTGGTAATGGTGCTTCACGATTATCTTCCTGTCCATTGAAACATGTTTTTTGTCGACGATATGGATGATCCATTTTCAGGTAAGCACAATGTCCACAATAAATACACTTATGCAAAATTCTTGAGTGCCTCATAAAATCCTGAAATTTGCAGCAAGGACATCCATGGTATCCATGAAAATTAAGACCATTCAATGTGTCGTATGTAGGAAGATCGTGAATCATAAAAAATAAGGAAGCTCTTAAAGTGAATTTGATTGAATGACCATCCCTTAATAATTCAATTTCTTCAATTCCTTTCCAAAATTCCATTAGCTCATCATATAATGGCTCTAAATAAGTATCAATTGTATCTGAAGTCACACTTTTCTTTCCAGGTATAATTAATGATAACATTAAGAAAAATGGTTTATTTGCTAACCATGGAGGCAAGTTATAATTTATTAAAAACACCGGCCAAGTTGACCATTTAGTACTTTGATATGAGAATGGGTTAACCCCATCTAGAGCCAAACCCAACCTTATATTACGAGAATATTTGGAAAAATTGGGCCATTTGTTATCAATTTCCATCCACATCTTAGAATCAAGAACATGTCATTGTTTTCCATCAGTGCTCTTATTTCGAGCATGCCATTGCACAAGTTCACCAATGTCTCTACACATATACATTCGAAGTAATCGTGGGATTAGTGGAAAGTGGCTAAGAACCTTCCTAGGAACCACAACTGATTTCAACCTTGGTCTATACCTCCCTTCTTGACATTTTGGACATTTTGCCTCACTTGCAATATTTTTGCGAAACAATACACAACCATTCACACATGTGTATGTTTTCATACCCTAATCCTAGCTTAGTGATTTTATTTTTACATTGACTTTGTTTTGTTGGCAATGTGGAGTCATGTGGTAACAGCTACCTTAATAATGCTAATAACTCATCTACACTCTCATTTTTCCAACTATGCATCACTTGCAAGTTTAGAATTTGAAGGATTGTTGTCAAATGAATTAACTTGCAATTAACATACACAAGCTTTAAAGCATCCTCCATTGACTTGGCCCAATCATCATTTATACCCGTATTCAACATTCTATGAAATTCAACCCCTTCATCTAACATTGTTGCATCTTCATCTATGTTTGGTGCCACTTCAATGATGTTTGGTACCTCTTCATCTCTCATACTATGCAATTGTATCATATCTTAATAATAATTTATGTTCCAAGGGCTTACACCACTATGCCCATGTCTTATCATATTTCGATAAATTAAATTTCGTTTTCTCACCTTTCCACCAAGACAATCATTACATGGACATGTATATCTATCCATGTCATTCTCATCAGCTATTCTCTCAACATATGCATGGTATTCATCCATTATCAACCTTCAAATTTGACTCATCTTTGATGTTCTACATTCCAATATTAATTTGATATGTTAATTAACAAATCTCAGGTAATTTAGATAGTACAAGGGCACAAAATCAGCTAAGTTGTTTTTAACAACAACAACATTGACAAGGAACTAAGCTAGTCTATGAGTTTGAATTTTCTAGTTGTGAAGAGAGGTTGGGAAAAGTGATAATTGCTCAGAGAAGATAATAGGAAATGAGAGGGTGTCGTAGAAGGAGGCATTTATCAGCCTTAGATGATTTGAATCCTATGCACTTTGGTAGTCTTGTGGAGCATGTAGTTCTTACTGCAACTTCCCACTCTCATTTTTGGCCAAGTTATTGCAGATTAATGATTTTTGGGGCACTTTGAGGAGCTTGAAATAATTTTTTTTCATGAATTTTATTTTATTGCAGATTAATGATTTTGGGGGAACTTGAAGGAGCTTGAAAGATTTTTTTTTCTAAAAATATCATGCACTGAAACTATCAGAGTTACGTTTTTTTCTAAAACTATCAGAGTTCCATTTTTATGATATTAAAGAATGCTAGAAAGTGACCACACTTTTGATTCTAGTTTAGATATACTAGCTTCAACACAACAACACATGCATCAAATATATCACTCACCAAGGTTTTCCAACCAACACAGACAAGGTATTCCAACCAAAACAGACAAGGTCTTACAACCAACACAAACATAGACTATGGTGCTTCTAGTTATTATTTATCCTAGTGTATCCATGACCAATAGGACCCTATGTGTAACCACAAACCCCTTCAAGAGTATGGACATAACTAGCTAGAGATGTCCTTATTTATGCAAGTAGTAATGATTATGCAGAAGAAAAAATACATGGGAGGATGTATCTTGGACTGGAAAATATGTTTGTAACCTTTAATCTATCCAAATGCTCCATCAAATCTTATAACATTGCTTAGATTTCTCATTTACGTGCTTATAGGACTACAACACCATTTCCTAAAGGCATTATCTATTGCCAATGTTCATCGAAGTAGTACAAAATAATGTGAATAAAATATGAATATGATTTGAGTGTACACAATCAACTGTTGATGCATTACTCCAAAACCTGTTATGGTATTTTTCTCTTGACCAAATTGCACAATGCTCTGAATTCTTTTGGAATTTACAGCAAATACATTGCTTGAAATGTTAAGTAAAGTAGGAGCATAACTAGAATCCTTGATTATGGAAATGGTTTCCTTATTAAATGTATAAACCAAAATGTGGCGGCGAAGATTATTTTAGCTGGTGTTTCACATAACTAGAACCCAAAACCTCATCCATTTCAAGAATGGAAATAAGATTGATGAAGCAAGATACTTACGAGTCAATACAACATCAATTATGGGCTTACCCATCACAATCCATATCTATTTACATATCAAGGAAGTGAGTGATAATTTATTTTTGAATTGGGTGGTGGAAATCATTTGGGTTCTGTCTGAGATGAAGAGATTTATGTTTTGTTTTAGTTGAGCAGGGTGCATCTGAATGACTTCAGCCCTAGTGATATTTGTTTTACTAGAGTCTGTTCATTGATTTTAGAAGAACCATGCAAAATCATTGATTTTAGATGGTTCTTCTACTCTTCTAGAGAAGAGTAAAGGATTCTGAATGAGTGCTCTTGAGAAGTCCGATGATGAGGGCCATGCAAGCAGAAATGGTGAAAAGGTGCCCCCTTCTACTTCTGATGGCAATGATGCTAATGGTATAGTATTGGACAGAGATAAAAAAAACACATATATTTTATTGAGAAGAAGAGATGAAGAAAATCCAGTCACTTATACAACTTTTGTTTTTATCAAGTCATCTACAAATAACAATTCAAGGTTTACTTTTCTAGTTACTCCATCTAATACTAGTTTCATAGAACCACCACCTACTCCCACGGTCATGCCACATCCTTCAGATAAAGGTAGCACTCAACCTACAACAACGAATATTAATCCAACTTACAACTTTGGTTCATCAAGTCCCAACAAAGGACATGTCTTCTCTTTTTCTACAAGTGGATCTATGGATGTGGTCCCACTACCAAGACAAAGTTTGACTTCAAATTTGAAAGCAAGCCAGAATAATCTTTCAGCAGTATTGATGTAGTTGTAGCTGCATCTGTGTCTACATATGGATTGTAATCTTCAACTTCAATCTTTAAGGGTGCATCGACCTTTGTATTATCATGTAGTGCACCCTCTTTCATAAATTCAAACAATATTTTTTCTACATCTACCACTGTTATCACAACTTCTACATAATTCCCATTATTTGGTGATGTTGTCTCCAAGGTATTTCAAGAAAACTCACACTTCATATATGTATATGGAAAATGAATTTTATTTAATTCCTATTGCCAATAAATGTTTTCATACAACTAGATTTGGATTCATCTAGAGTGTTGTGATTGGATTACATGGATATATTTTGTACAATTGCATTCTTACCAGTGAAGATTTTTCCACAAACCATCAAAGGAATAATTCATTGAGTGGTATTCATATCTCCTTTCCATCTCTCCTTTTGAAGAAGAATATCTATTAATGAATGGTGAACAAGATTTAAATAATCTGAATGATCTACCACCAAAATAATTTCCTGGTAAAAGAGATGGTTCAAAAGGTGATGATCTACAAGATGATCCTATGAAGGAGATTAATTCATAAATTTATCAAAGTCCAAATACACAAGAAACTATATATTTCACTAAAGAAATTATAGAGCAACATATGTTTGGGTTTTGTTTCTCAAAACCATGTTTGGATCAAGTAGAGGATGATGTTCTAGAAGGATCTATTCAAATCCTTGATGAAATTCCTCCACCGATATTTCTTGTGTATGATGTAGAAACCTTTGCTATGGAAAACATGAAGCCTGTTCTACATGAGGTTTTTGTTGACTTACCGATTATAATTGAAGAGCAACAGGAGGAAGATTAGTTAGAGGAAAACTCTTCACCTACTAGCAGAATGAAACTCTTATCTATAGAATATTTAAATAATGACTCGGTGATTGAAAAGAGAGACCCCTTTCTTTTGACAAATATTTTGAACAAACTAAGCATATGGCTCTTGATCAATCATCTCGTGCAATAACCGATAATGTACCACTAGTTTTCATGGACACTTAGAGTTTGGATTTATGTAATAATAAGAGTATGTTTATTATATGTACTGTCATGGAACATATTACAATACCTGAGAAAGAAAGCAATTCATATGCTAAGTAAATTTTTGATTACCCAAACTATGAATTTTTTTATACATTGTACCCTGATTTTTTTCTGACCTTGACTCATAGAAAGTTAATTATGACTTCCATGTATTTGGAAATTTTGGTTTAGTAATATAGGAAATCTATATAGGAAATGTTTAGTGGCATAGTCAACCGATATATTAGGAGTTGGAATAGGAGTTGAAGGAGCTGGATGATTAGTTCTCAACCAACCCATTCTCAATTAGGAGTTTGAGGAGATGAATTAGTCAATATACCAACCAGATCCATTCTTTAGGGAGGGGATAGAGAATTGAGAGAGCCTTTCACCATTAACCAGAAGCCTTCCATTCACCTTTCAACAAAAAACATTTCACCTTTAGTGCTACACGTCAAAATTTCTCAACTGGATAAGTGTCGCATTGTCCCTATCAATCGTCGTAAGTGTCGCATCTTCCCTACAACTTTCGCAAGTGTCGCAAGTTGGTCACTAGTGTCGCAAATGATGTTCAGAGATAATGCCATGATAACGACACTAAGGAAGCACTTATAACATGTCACATGACTGATTTGAAGGAGGAGAACTGGTTTACTGGAGTAAAATAACTCTTGACACCTGAAAGGAACCCTGAAACAAAGGTTTGGAGGGGGAACGCTCCCCTACTTCAGCTCCAGAAGCGCTGGTGCTCCCCTATAATGCTTTAGGGAGCGTTATAACACTCCCCATCCCCTTTTGGAGGAGCGTTGCTCATCTTGAGAGCGCTGGCAATTCCCCAAGGCTTACCAAGGAGCGCTACAACGCTCTGATGCCCCTTATAAGGGAGCGCTCCCTATTCTGGGTCAGTTGTTAGCCCGTTGAGGAGAATGAGGAAAGGATATTTCGAGATTAGAAGGCAGTTGTGCTCGAATTCTTGGTTTCATCAAGAGATCCCTGACCTAAGGAGAAGGTTCCCAACTTGTTCTAAAGATAACTCAAGAGGTTAAGCCCCTCTTAACCTATATAAACAGGCTCTATGATGGTGGAAAGGGGGAAGAGTTGAACATATGAAACTTATGATCTTGGAGGAAACTTACAGTCAGCCGAAGGAGAATGATCAGTGAAGCTGCTGTTATCCAGGTTGTGGATATTTCAGGCAAGGGTTAGACGAAGGGGACTTGACGAAGCTGTCGCATTCACATCTACGAATTGTAAGTACTGCTGTCGTTATTCTCATTAATATGACATGCTTGGCTTGTTTCTTTCTAGTTTGTGTCTGATGTTACATGAACTTGTCATTTATTGATAGATCTGTTTTCAAGCTAATGTCAATAGAGTAAGAAGTGGTCGTATCTTGTCTTGTCCACAGAGCTCAACGAGGAGTAAAGGATTGGAGCGCAACTCGGAGCATGCAGGGACAAACGTCGATTGAGAGGTACTTCTGTTATCCTTCCTTCTCATGTATTAGTTTGGATAGATTTGAAAGGAAGTCAGTGTCCACGTTAAGCATTTTTCTGTCTAGGGTTAAGGTCAAGCCTTAGAGGCGATCTACCTGTCCGCAGGGAGATTTTCCTACAACAGAAACTGGCGACTCCACTGGGGAGATAGCCTCAAATCGAAACCTCTTGTTTGGATTTTTCTCCTCATTGACCTTGTTCTGTCCCTTGATTGTTTCAGACCTAGTTAAACCCTCTTTGATTAGTTTCATGAGCTGATTGGCTCCTTACCTTATCACACTCAGCATAATTGTCAAGCTTGAATCTCAATTTTTGAAATTTTTTGACATTTCTGGGGCTTTTAGACCCTGGCACCCCTGTCCTAGTGTTAACAGAGCGTTAGCACTCCTGAAGGCTTTACACAGAGCTCTATAACGCTCCTTGCCCTTGGAAACAGAGCGCCAACCTCTTTTTGGCCCCAAAACCCTCCAGAACTGCCTTTTTCAGGGTTTGCCTCTGTGTCTCTTTTGCTGAGTGATCTTGTGAGTCAATTTTTCTTCCTTTTCAGCCTTGACATCTATCTTTTTGAAGGATGAATACCTTGTTGATTGGATCTTGTAGCCTTCTTCTCCATTCTTATTGAGTTTTTCCCTGTTGAGTGAAATTCGAAACCCATGCATTGTTTTTCTCTTCTCATCAGCTGAGTAAAACCCTGGTGAAGGTCATCAAAGGCCTACAAACCTCTTTATCTTGATTTCAGTCGAGGTCATTATTCTTCAACTCTTGCTTTTGGGTGTGAAGTTTGCTTCTTTCTTTGATTGTTTATTTTCTTTTGCTTTTCGTTTTGATTGCTACGAAGGGTGTATTGTTTGTGTGACTTTTGCTTATGCTAGTTTGGTTTTCATTCATACCAAGAAGATAATTAGCAAAGATAAGCATTGTGTTGTATTGATCATAATCCATACGCAAACAATAAAAGATATCTTCATGATTGATTGAGCATATTAGAAGGCATTTAAAAGTTTTTCATTACATCAGGATTTGATTGAGAAAAGAATTGTTTGAGGGCATTCCGTAGCTGTGCTTGTTAGTGAAAGAACTCTCTCTCTCCCTTAGATTAGATGTTCATCGAAAGGAAATGAATGCTTATCATGTTCGATGCATTATTTGGGTTTGAGTCATAATTCCATTTGTTTCACTTCCATACACCCCTTTTTGCATAAAGAACAACCATAAAAATCAACGCTAATTAAAAATTATCTAGAAATTTTTCTTTGCTAGGATCCTCCACCAACAGTAGAATAGGTGTAGCACTTTGGATTAGGCTGTTAGAAAAACTCTCCAAAGTTTTCAAAACAAACATTAGAATCCTGAGTTAGGTAGAGTAAATCCAGTTATCGTATAAGTCTGCTTGGGATCCCCCTCTCACACAGGGGTTACGCACGAGGTTGCATTTGGGTAAGCTACGGGGACTAACCCTCCGTGGTTTAATTGATTGTGGTGGTTGGATCATATTATGGGGATCACTTTGAGGTAAATCCACAATTACTGCGTGGAAGCCTCTTAGTTGGTTTCGGGCTTGATACCCTACCCGTACTTTCGGATCGAACTGTCGACTGTTCCTGCCCAGGGGCTGACTGCGAATTGGTAACCTTAGTGGTCATAATATTTAGGTTCTTACACAAGGTGATGGTGATGGGAAGTCTCACTGTACCTGGAGCAGACATTGGTCAAACTCACTCGGGCTCCTTGGAGGGTAAATCCACAATTACTGCGTGGAAGCTTGCACCAAGGCGTAAGTCTGCTAAGCAGGTCGCCATTGTAACTGTTCCACCCTATCCCCACCCCTTCTGGACTTGATCACGTGATGTTGGATTTCATCACCAACTAGTACGGTCATCAAAAGAAGGTCCTGTTTGCTTGGTTGTGATTCTTAGATTTTTTAGCGTGTGCTGTTTATTTTCGCTAGTTGGCCATAGATTTCTTTCGTCGACTCTTTTCTGCCAACATCGACCCTCCATGCCACTCGCGGAGGCTACAGGGACTCCCTCCAGAAAATATGGAAGGAAACACCCCTTTACCCCCTCATTCTACGGAGGAATCTCCTCAACAGAGCGAGGTTCATAACACGACAATTTCCTAGGAAGAAGTTCCCATCCCTTTGGAGAATTTTCGAATTGTCTCCGAATCTCCGGAGGCATACCGCATTTCGGAGGGATACGAACGATAGATCCTCCACTTAAATTCTACCGGAGAATTTGTTGTCAATCCGGATATTCCAGCTGGGTCTCCTCAGAACCCTTTAGCCAATGACCCTTTCTGGATTGCGGACGTTGTTCAGAGTCCACCACGCTTGGTGCGAGATCTTTATGGAACGGGAGAAGGTGCCGATGCACCTTTTTCCTACACTGTACCCCAAAATCACTTCACCGGTACTACCACTTTTACAGCCACACCAATCGTTGGTCCGAACATACCGTCCGTTGGCCCAAGGCCTACTATTCCCCTCCAGACGGCCCATTCGACAATGGCCCCGCACATTCTGACTATCCCTGCCGGTAATGCGGTAGTTAATCAAGCCCCGATTGGCACACCTGTAACACCAAGCCCTAATCTCCCTTTTGGATTTAGGGCACTGAACGCATCCGCTACCACCACTGCCCAAACCACTACTCAAATTGTCCCGGGAAGTTCCATACCTATCCAACAACCCGAAGGGACTGGCCTTGGTGGTCCTAACCCGATCGACAACATTGGCCAGTCATTGGCATCTAGCTTTCAGATCCCGGGAACTCTACCTCAAACTGGGGGGTATCCCCCCTCCGGAGGACAAATTCCATTCGGAGGGAACCCTAATGCTAGGGGGCATCCTCCCATCGGAGGACAAATTCCATTCGGGGGGAACCCTCATGTTGGGGGGAAACCTCAAGTCAGAGTCCACCATCAACCACAAGGACAAAACGTGTCCGTCGCACCCAATCTATGGAGCGTCCCTTTTCAAGGAAATCCGCACGCCTCCACGGGACAAAATGTGCCTACTGCACCTAATCCATGGAAAGTTCCTTTCTCAGGAAACCCACAATTCTCGGTAGGGAAAAATTCTCAGGCTCCGCAACAACCTCCTTATGGAAAAATTCCCAACCCAACCAATAACCCTCAAAACCCATCCAGTTATCCCCCGCTCACCCATGCTTCTCAAAACACTTCGAATCCTATGTACCTTGGTCAAAACCAACCTCACATGAGAGGGCCCACGAGTTATAATTATCCACATAACCCAGTATTGGGCCCCACTGGTGTCCCTCTGCCACACCAACATTATCCACAGGTTAACTGACAACTACCTTTTCTAGCCACCCTGGACCTTCCAGACTTGTCTCGGTTAATGAATGATCCCATTTATCATTCTTCTGTTTGGCCAGCTATTCCAGCAAAACTTCCCTTTGATTTCCCAAAATTCGACGGAAAGTCCGGAGAAGACCCAAACAACCACGTGATGACTTTCCATTTGTGGTGTTCATCCAACTCCCTCATGGACGACTCTATTCGCTTGCGCCTTTTCCAACGAACACTTACGGGTTCCGCAGCAAAATGGTACATTGAATTACCACGCGCATCTTTTCACGATTTCAACTCCCTCACCATGTCCTTCCTCACACACTTCCAACTGCCCATTCGATACGAGACGGGTACCGAATTATTAACCTCCCTTCATCAGACAACTTCCATACACATCTACGATCATATCCATGAATGGAGATGACGACGAAGGCTAATCAAAGCGGTCATCCATGACCAATTATTAGCGGAGAGGTTCACGAAATCATTATTACCCCAGATCGCTCGTGATGTTGCCATGGGCGGTGTGGTCACTGAGGAAGAAGCCATCGCCCGAGCTCAGTACCTAGACTTAGTCTATTCGCAATCCGGTACTCTGTATGAGTTGATACCAAACGCTACCTGTGCCACTAACGATCCATCCAAACCATCGACTGCTTCGCATGCGGATGGAGTTATTGGCTCCGTCAAAACCCAATCTACCACCCAGTCCACTAGAACGACTCAGCAGACTGCTTCGACGACTTCTCCCAGTTCAACTACACCCTCTCCTACCCCCACCCAAACTCAGGTCTCTGATGTGAATGCAGTCCAATCAACCCCTTCACAACCACTTGGGGGCAAGAAGAAAGCGAGAAACAAAACAAAGAAGAACAATAATAACGAACAAACCAGAACCCAACCGCAAACCCCTGCTGCCGGAAAACAACCACAGCGAAAACTGAAATTCCCATGTCTCATTTGTGGTGACGATCACTACACTTGAGATTGCCCACACCGCGATGAAGTGGCTAAACTTTTCAAAGGAAATTCGCAACCCGCCGTGCTTACTCATCCTTTTTCGCAACAACAATCTTTGGTTGCACAAACCCCCACGCCAAGGGGTAGTTCCAACCAACCCCCTGATGAAACCTCGACCAGCACCCACATTTACATGTTTAACGGGGTTAATCTAACCACTCGTTCTGCGACATACGACACGCCAGTTAAACCTGACAAGTCGAAAACTGCTAATGGTTCTTCGCCAGATCCTTTACCATATGTTGTTAATCCTCCATTTGTTATCCCTCCATCCGGGCCACTTTAGATTGAGAAACCTTCTTTTGACTCCATCTTACGCCCTCCTAAGAGCACCATCCGGAAATCCACTTTCAATCCTAACTCACGGGCTGCCCAAAATTACAATATTGTAGAAGATTTGGCCCAAGCCCCGTGTGCCATGTCCGCATTGGAAGTTCTTCAACACTGTCCTAACCAACGTAGGACGCTCTTAGCTACTATTGGCACTTTCGATCCCGAGTCATAAAACTACATCACGTTTAACCTGGATGATCATCAACCGCGACTCTCCCACCAGCTAGCTTTCCAAATCGATGTTGTTGTTCACAATCAACAAATCCACCGAACTATTCTGGACGAGGGAGCCTCTACCTGTGTCATGTCTCTAGCCTATTGGAAAGGCCTAAAATCACCAGCCCTTAATAAATCCCCTACAATGTTACGCGCTTTCGATGGACGAGGTTTCCATCCTCACGGATTACTACAATCCCTCGCCGTTCAATTGGGAGGTAAAACTGTTACCGTTGATGTCGAGGTGGTCGATGCTCCCCTCGATTACAACCTATTACTTGGAAGAAGTTGGTTCTACACTATGACTGCCGTCGCCTCGTCGGTGTTTCGATGTGTATAATTCCCCCATCAAGGAAAAATTTTCACATTCGATCAACTTGACTTCTGTACACCCGACGCTTGCATCCCTACCACCAACAACATTCCTTTTTTGGGACACCACTCAATTACGTATGAAAGCGTTGGTGTTGGCTTATTGAAAGATTCTAGCCTTATGGGTACTTTCCCTACACCACTTCCACCCACTGCACACCACATTGCTGCCGTCAACATGATTTTGACTATGCCTTATCAATCCTTGGAATCATCCGATCCTTGGATCATACCTAGTCCTTTGGAATTTGATGTGCTCAGTGACACCATGCCACTCAGCCCAGCCGAGGTCGCATATGTAGCTATCCAATCTACCTCTCCCTCTCCCAACAATTCACATTCATTGGCACCTGATGCTTACTCGGTGCCCTCGTGGTTGGATTCCCTATCATCTGCCGTTGATTACATTTCCCACATTTTTCCTTCGGATGAATCCATTATGGAAATGCTTAGCATTGACGATTTTCCCTGGGATGATAACCACCATCGATCCTCTTTTCTTCCACCTTTGGAAGAAATTCAAGACATACGATCTGTCTTCCCCCCCGATGTTACCAATGCTCCACAATCCCCTATCCTCACTCAAGATACTTTCTCTGAGGGGAACATGGGTAACATCTCTACTACAATCATAATCGACATTTCAGTCAAAGAAGGTGTCGTGGAAAACATTAATCTTGGTGCTAATTGCATGCCCGACGAAGTGGTTTCTTACACCGCTTTGTTCAAGGAATTCCACGATGTCTTCGCATGGAGCTATGAGGAAATGCCAGGGATTGACCCTTCAATCGTCATACACGAAATCAAGACTTACCCTGACGCAAAACCGGTCCGACAAAAACTCCGCCCGGTTCACCCCAAGAATTTGGCAGCTATAAAGGCGGAAGTTGAAAAAATTCTCAAATCTGGCTTCATCTACCCCGTCCCTTTGACGGAATGGGTCTCTAACATCATTCCGGTTGCCAAGAAACAAGGGACCATCCGTGTTTGCGTAGATTATCGAGATCTCAACAAAGCTTGTCCCAAGGACAACTACCCTACACCTTTCATCGATCAAATCATCGATAATTGCGCGGGAAGCGTAATCTTCTCTTTCATGGATGGCTTTTCTGGATATAACCAGATTGAAATCTTACCTGCTGATCAACATAAGACAACCTTCATCTGCCCTTGGGGAACTTTCACCTACCGAAAGCTACCTTTTGGCCTTAAAAATGCTGGTGCTACTTTCCAGCGAGCCATGTCGTACGCTTTCCACGACATCAAGCATATCGCGGAACCTTACCTCGATGATTTATCCGCCCATTCATCCAACCGACCCGATCACATTGGTCACTTGCGGGCAATTTTTCTTCGATGTCGTTTCTATCATATTCGACTGAACCCACATAAATGCATTTTCGCTGTCGAATCTAGCCGACTCCTCGGTTTCATCGTCTCCAAAGATGGGATCAGGGTGGATCCCTTGAAGATTAAGGCCATTCTAGCCTTACCCCCACCTACCAACTTAACCCAACTCCAAAGTTTGCAAGGCAAAGCAAACTTTCTTCGCCGTTTCATCTATAATTACGCCGAGATCACTAAAGGATTTATGCGGCTACTGCAAAAGAACGTCCCTTTCATCTGGGATGACACTGCCCAACGGTCATTCGACGCTCTTAAACACGCTTTGACCCACGCTCCTTTGTTACATCCTCCCGAATATACAAAGGTATATATCCTTTACTTGGCCGCTTCTACTTCCACCATTGCGATGGTGTTAGTTCAAGAGGACTCTAATGGAAAAGAACACGTGATTTATTATTTGAGCAAGAGTCTATCCAGACCCGAACTCAGATATTCGCATGTTGAGAAACTGGCTATGGCAGCCGTCATTGCTGTCCAAAGATTCCGCCACTACATCCTATTACGCACCACCACGGTAATCGCAGACTCTAACCCCATGTACCACGTCTTGACGTGTCAAGTACTTGGGGGAAAATATTCGAAATGGATCGTTATTCTTCAAGAATTCGATCTCAAGTTTACAAAGGCTAAAGCCAAAAAATCCCTGGTGTTTGCCGAGCTCATCTGTGCTCTCCCTTGTGCCGATGAAAACCTTGAACCTAGAGATTCTCTCCCCGATGAATCTCTCTTCCTCATCAACACTTCTGACCCTTGGTACGAAGACATTCTCCTCTACCTTCAAACTCAACGTTTTCAGCCTAACATCTCTCGCGAAGAGCGTCGACGCATCCATCACCACTCCCGCCGTTATCTCATCCTCGACGACACTTTGTATCGTCGTGGTATTGACACCATTCTTCGGCGATGTCTGATTCACGAAGATGCTATACGCGTTTTGAACGATTGTCACCTTGGCGCCTGTGGCGGTCACCTTTTCGGGATGGCCACAGCCCAAAAAATCCTACGTGCCGGCTATTTTTGGCCCTTGATTTTCAAATATTGCATTAAGGCCGTCAAAAAATGCCCACCCTACCAAATCTTCAACAAGAAGGCACGCACCCACCCTACTGCGCTGCACCCCATTATTTCCATCGACCCCTTTTCCAAATGGGGTATCGATTTCATGCAGTGTAAGCCTACCTCAGCCGGGGGGCACGGTTACATCATCATCGCCGTCAACTACTTCACAAAATGGGCTGAGGCTATGCCTACCTTCCTGAATGATGGCCGTACTGCAGCTCTACTGCAGCTCTATTCCTCTTCAACCACATCATTACTCGTTTTGGTGTACCACATGCCATTGTCACCGACCATGGTGCACACTTCAAAAACCAGATGATGAGCGAGTTACACGTCAAATTGGGTTTTCGCCATGAAAACTCATCCCCTTACTACCCTCAAGAAAATGGACAAGTTGAGGCTATCAACAAAGTCCTAAAAACCATGATCCAACACATGGTAGGGGAAAACAAGACATCGTGGCATTTACAACTGTTTTCCGCTCTCTGGGCCTATCGCACGTCTGTGAAAAGCTCAACTGGATTCACTCCTTTCCAGTTGGTCTATGGCATTTAGGCCGTCCTACCAATCGAGTGTGAAATTCCATCACTCAAATTGAAAGTAGAACTCCTTCCCAAAACTTCTGCGGAAGAAGAACGATTCTTGTATCTATCCAAGCTGGACGAAACATGTCGTGATGCTGCTCTCGTTAATGAGGCACATCAGAAACGAATTAAGAGTCAATATGACAAATCTGTCCAACCTCGAGCCTTTGCAGAAGGAGACTTAGTTCTCATTTATGACCAAGCACACGACAAATTGGGAACAGGAAAGTTAGAACCTATGTGGCATGGTCCTTACATCGTGAAGCGTGTTTTACACAGAGGTGCTTACGAACTAGTAGATCATGATGGAATTTCCCTGGGAGAGCCCCGAAACGGGCTTTACCTTAAAAAGTA